>CM031599.1:31888201-31911525 GCA_018398815.1 Conus ventricosus | reverse complement strand
CCGTCCCGAAAGTAAGTTGAAAAAACCCGAAATGTATTCCCGCCGTTTGTCTTCGTATGGCAGCCTCACGTGCGGAATGCAGGTCTAGACCTAGGATTGTGTCGGATTTTTCCAAGTTTCCGGATCAACCTCCGTGGACCTTCTTCACGCCAGAGATTCGTTTCGATCTTGCAGCTTTTCGCAAAGAGTCTACCAGCTCTCTGGCGTACAAGGCTTTGTATGCTGAGCTCTGTTCCAAATTCCCATCCTATCAAAAAGTTTTCACTGACGGTTCCAAGTCTGAAGATGGAGTGGCCTGTGCAGCCTACTGCCCGGGGGCTCCTTCTCAGATACTGTTGAAACATATTCATTCCGATGCTTCTGTATATTCTGCTGAACTTACTGCTCTGGTTTTGGCTTTGAAGATAATATCACAATCTTCGAAGAGGGACTTTCTGGTTCTGTCGGATTCGCTGTCAGCTTTGGAGGCTATAGCTGGCCGCAACCTTCAGCATCCAGAACTTTTACTTTTTTTTGAACTTTTTAGCAAGTTGAAGGCGGACGGTTACAACATTACTCTTGCTTGGGTTCCTGGTCATGTTGGCATCGCGGGAACGAAATGGTTGATTGTTTAGCCAAGAACGCCACAAGAGAGAAACTGTTCAACATTTATATCCCCTGCTCAGACAGTGAAACCCAAAATTAACGATATGTGAGAGACCTCTGGCAGGAGGATTGGAACACACAGACGACTAACAAACTCTTTCAGATCCGTCCAAACCTTAAGGACTTCCTCCCATCCACGTCGGGAGGTCGGTAAAGAGGAAACGGTTCTGTGCGGCTGCACACCGGCCATTCGTATTTTACCCATGCTTACCTTTTAAAGTGTGAAGAAGCTCCGTGGTGCATTCCATGTCATGCGCCACTCACAATGAAACATGTTCTTTTAGAGTGTTGGGACTTGCACGATGTGAGACACAAACATTTTACAGCGGAGTCCATGAAGATCCTGTTCAGGGATGTCCCGCCTGACGTGATCCTTGAGTTTTTGAGAGAGATTAACATTTTTTATCTGATTTAAGATTTTACGGCAGAAAGATTTTTAACAAAGTTTCTGGTGCGTTTGTAGACGATGTCATTTAACAAGATGTGTGAAAGTTTTTTTTTTTTTTTTTTTTTTTTAAATGACTGGTGAGTTGATTTTACGTGGTGACACCCCTGATATGGCCCTTTGCGGTCGGCTGGGCTATAAGCAACATTATCTTTTTCTTATCTTATCTGTGTTATTTGACAGCCGTGCTGATATATTGCTGGCCTTCTCTATCACAGTTTTGTTTTTGACAGCAAGTAAACAAAGCATCTGTGATCTTGCAAGTTCATTCGAAATGGCAAGACCCTAATGAATGTAAAAACCTGTTGATCAATGGTACCAAGAAAGCGAGGAACATCTTATGAATTGATGGATCATATGAACATTGTGAGTGATCATGCAGATTTAGAATAGATGTCAGAATTTGGGTTATTAAAATTTTCCAGGCACGAGCCACCTGCCGCAGTGCTAGCATGGCCAGCTTACGGAAGTAAAGTCATTGGTTGGATTCCTATCGGAGACATTTATGTTTCTGGGATGTTTCAGCCCATTACCCACTTCCACCCACAGTTGAGTCTGATGTGGGCTCAACTGTGAAGACTGCAACCACACAGTCAAATGTCCTCCATTAAATGGATGCACCTCTGAGAGTGATGCTCAAAACTGCAGGTGTGGTATCTCTGGGTCTTGGTGCCAAAATACATTATGAAAGTAAGCATATGGTTCTGTCTTGTGCAGTCTCGACCAGAATGGACCTCTTTGGCATCATCATCTTTCTCATACTCATTGATCAGCATTTTTAAAAAGAGAAAAAGGTCTAACATTCGGTGACTCTTCATACTCTGCTCTTACAGTGACCAGAGTTTCGCAGTTTCCTCTCCATATCTGCGCCCTTTCTGAGCTCCTGTGAAGGTTGCTTGTATCGGCGAGTTCATGGGAAGGTTGGATAGTGGTGGTAAAGTCCTCTTAAAGGGACAATAATTGCTTGTGCTGGCTCCACAACTCAACAAGTACTTGTTGTCTCAAGGGGTTTGCTAGGCCGTGTCTTGCATATGCTTGATCAGAACAGGCACCAGAGAGCACTACTGAAGTGACTTGGCAGCATTGCAGTGTCTCTTTGGGGGGGGGGGGGTGTGTTTCTTGCTTGTGCGCAAAGAGAGGGCAAAGAACAGGAATTACTAGGCATTATTAGGATCCAAGAAGTTTACAGAATTGGGCAAATTACATAGCCCAGTTTATATAACAGATAGAAATCCGGTTATAAGAAAAGTTGAGGGGAATTTTTTTTTTGTTTCTTATAACCGGTTTTCTTACAGCCAAGGTTTCTTATAATCGAGAGCTCTAAAAAATTTTTTTTAGAGTGTTTCTAATATCCGAGTTTTTTGTTTGTTTTTGCTTTGGTTCTTTTTCTCTGCACGTTTCTGTAATTGTTAGTGTGTGTACGTCAGTGTTTGGAAGCACACAGACCAAGAATCATTGCAGCATCCTTCAGAACTAAGAAGAAGAAGATAAAGATGAATGTCATCCCTTGCTATGCCCCAACCAATGACAGCGATGAAGAAGCAAAAGGCCGCTTCTACGACAGACTACAGGACATCATAGCCAAGTACCCAGAGAGAGATGTCAACATCCTCATGGGCGATTTCAATGCCAAAATCGGACAAGACAACACCGGGTATGAGGAAGTGATGGGAAGACACGGACTAGGAGAGATAAACGGAAATGGCGAGAGATTTGCAGACTTCTGTGCTATGAACAACCTGGTCATTGGTGGCAGGATTTTCCCGCACAGAAGAGTACACAAGGCCACCCGGGTATCGCCAGATCTAGCGACAGAAAATCAAATTGACCACATCTGTGTGGCCAAGAAATTCAGGAGGTCCCTACAGGATGTAAGGGTGAGAAGTGGAGCAGACATTGCATCTGACCACCACCTACTGGTCGCCAGGCTGAAGTTGAAACTGAAGAAGAACTGGATGAAACCAACTATAAAGAGGCAGAAGTACAACCTCAGCCTACTGAAAGATCCAATGACTAGAGAAGATTTCAAGCTGTCCCTCGCCAACAAATACCAAGTGCTACATGAACTGCTTGAGGATGAGGCTGATCTGGAGACCCACTGGCAAAAAGTGAAGGAAACACATCAACCTGTCAGGAAGTAGTGGGCCCCAAGAGGCACCAACAGAAGGAATGGATATCGGCAGACACACTGCACAAAATACAGGAGAGAAAACAGAGGAAGACAGCAGTAAACAACAGCCAAACAAGGGCGGCAAAGGCCAAAGCACAAGAAGACTACACAAAAGCCAACAGAGAAGTGAAGAATAGCGCAAGAGCAGATAAGCGGAAGTATGTTGACAGCCTGGCAGAGGAAACAGCATCCAGTAACAACGTGAAGCAGCTGTACGACACCACCAAGAAACGTGTCAGGGGAAGTACAGCAGACCCGAGCGACCAATCAAGGACAAGGTAGGAAACACTGTCCAGGGAATGGAGGAACAACTGAGCAGATTGGCAGAGCACTTTGAAGAGCTGAACAGACCCGTCCCACCAAATCCCCCTGACATCGATCCAGCCGACAGAGACCTTGACATCAACTGCGAGCAACCAACACAGAGGAGATCAGGAAAGCCATCAAGCTACTGAGGAACGGCAAGGCGGCAGGACCAGACAACATCCCTGCAGAAGCACTCAAGGTAGACCTGGAAGCAACCGTAGAGAACTCATCACTGTACATTAACTTCGTCGACTATGAGAAGGCGTTTGACAGCGTTGACCGCGAAACCCTCTGGAAGCTGCTACGCCATTATGGAGTGCCAACTAAACTGGTCACCTTGATTAAGAACTCCTACAATGGAATGACTTGCCGGCTGGCCCATGGTGGACAGCTCACAGACAGCTTTAGGGTGAGGACTGGAGTCCGACAAGGCTGCCTCCTGTCGCCTTTTCTTTTCCTCCTGGTGATCGACTGGACCATGAAGAGGTCAACAGCACACAGAAGAAATGGAATCCAGTGGACACTATTGGACCAACTTGAAGACTTGGACTTCGCTGACGACCTAGCCCTGCTTTCCCACAGCCACCAATAGATGCAAGACAAGACAACAGAGCTGGAAGCCACCTCCTCACAAGTTGGTCTCAAGATCCTTGAGGGCAAGACCAAGATGCTCAAGATCAACACGGAAAGTGAGGACCCAGTCACACTGCATGGAAGCGAGCTGGAAGAAGTGGAGGCCTTTGCATTTCTGGGCAGCATCATTGACAAGCAGGGTGGCACGGACGCAGACGTCAGAGCAAGAATCGGCAAGGCGAGGGCAGCAAACTTGCAGCTGAAGAACATATGGAACTCCCAAGGTGGTATCGACTCGCATGAAGATCAGACTTTTCATCGCCAACGTCAAGTCAGTGCTACTGTATGGAGCCGAGACATGGAGGACAACAAAGACCACCACCAGGAAAGTGCAGACTTTCATCAACAGATGCCTGAGAAGAATCCTCCAGATCCACTGGCCCAACACCATCAGCAACTCGGACCTGTGGCAGCATACCAACCAACTGCCAACCGAAGATGAGATCCGGCGCAGATGGGGATGGATTGGGCACACCCTGAGGAAGCCAGCCAGTAACATTACCAGACAGGCGTTATCATGGAACCCCCAAGGAAAACGAAAAAGAGGACAGCCAAAAAACACCTGGCGACGGGACCTTGAGGCAGACAGCAAGAAGATGGGACACACCTGGAAACAACTAGAGAGGGCAGCCCAGGACCAAGGACTCTGGCGGACTGTTGTCGGCGGCGTATGCTTCAGGAGGAGCGACGGGCAAGACTGACTGACAGTACGTCAGTGTTAGAGAGAGAGAGAGAGAGAGAGAGAGAGAGAGAGAGAGAGAGAGAGAGAGAGAGACATACAAACAGACACAGATCGAGACACACACATACACAGAGACACGGAGAGAGAGAGTCACACAGAGAAGAGAGAGAGAGAGAGAGAGAGAGAGAGAGAGAGAGAGAGAAGGCTTTTTGGTTTGATTTCGCAAGTAAACTTTGGCCTGTGACATAAAACTTCAAGTGTGTTTTCTTTTTCTTATCACTTTTCTCCCCCCCCTCTCTCTCTCTCACACACTCACACACACATGCACGCACACACACGCGCACGCACACACACACACACACACACACACACACACACACACACACACACAAACGCATAAACACGATAGACGAGTAAAAATGTGACAAAGGAGAGCGTAGATTTATTCTTGGAGACATTGGCCGTCATGACAGAGAGAAAGAGGGATCAACATTTTCGTGTGTATATGATGTGGTGTGGAGAGAGAGATTTTTTTAGAAAGCAACGGTAAATAGTTGAAGTCAACACAATCGTAAGGAAATTTCCCAATATAAACAAATGCATAGGTGTCAACCCAATTTTCCTCATTTTACAACTTCCCATGTTGAAAAGTACTTTTTCCATATTCCGAGCCCCAAAACTGTATACATTACGGAAAACGTAAAAACATCAACAAAAACTGCTGTGAATACAATGTAATACTTGGTATCAGGCAGAACTTCTTGAAACAAATGGCCGTTTAAGACCGTTTATGATTAACAATAACGCTTACCTATCCAAGAGAATCTCCTCTTTCATTCCAGCAGAATGCATCACTTGAGATAGTTTGTAAAATCACACACCCTATAGTAAAACACTAACAATGATGCAGAATTAAAACTGTTTATAAACCCATTGTTTACACACTCTTCCACTTTACTAACATTATGAGTCCATCAAAGTCACAAACCGATTTGTTCTATGCACTTTCCACTCCTACCAACATCATTAGTCCACTGATGTCAGGAGTACATCTTTACTTACTGTGATCCCCAAAGGTTCTATTCCCAATCATACCAATTTCCCAGGAACACACAGCCATTGTTCTGTTCAACACTGTTACTTGCCAATGAGTTAATTATGTTAATCGTTGTACTGCTTGGTGGCAGACGTTGCTGCCTGCAACAAGGGGGCTGAAGGGTTGATCTCAAAACATGACCGATCATGCGCATAGTTCGTTCCCGTTTCAGTGTGAGTCCGTGTCGTCTACTATGAAAATTTGTTCACCTTGCAATTTGCCTCAGTGATTTAAGATTTGCCTGTATAAATCAGTTTTACCGTATTGAAACTTGTATACGGCCGTACAGACCTGAAATCGTAGGTTTCCCGTACAGCAATACGGGAAAACCGCATAGGTTGACACCTATGCAAATGCACCTATAAATAAGTGAATCACTTATTCTCGGACGAGTCCTCAGTTCAAAAGGTGTTTTTAAACATAAACCATAACACACCAATGGCGCCACTGACGTCATCGTCGCTTTGCGACGGACATCCATGATGGTGTGTGTGTGTGTGTGTGTGTGTGCTTACAAATATGCAAGTACATGTATATAGGCTTAATTTTAACAAGAATGCATATAAATAAGCTAGTCACAAAAAGTTAAGGGCCAGACAGAAAAACTCTCACCAAAATAAAACGACATAACGCACAGGAAAACAGCTTATACCGTATTTTATTTCATGTCTTTAGCTTTCATGTCAATGCCATTGCAATTGTGTCAATTCAATTTTTCTGGACAAAATCAAGGATCAAACATCATAACCCCTCTTTTTGAAAATAACAAAATTGACAATTCACAAGAAAGTTTATTGAAAAGCTTCAGTAGTGCGTATGTCCGCCATTTGCACCCACACATTCCACGCATCTAGGCCTCATGGACTGGATCAGAGTCACAAGGGTCTGTTGAGGCATGGCGTTCCACTCCTGCAGCAGAAATTGGAACAGTTGGTGGAGGTCAACAGGAGGAGGGTGGTTGTCATGGACGCGGCGTTCCAGATGGTCCCAAAAGTTCTCAATAGGGTTCAAATCAGGCGAACGCGATGGCCAGTCCAGTCGTGGAACCTGCTGCTGCCTCAGGTAGTCGTTCACCACACGGGCGCGGTGTGGAGTGGCGTTGTCGTCCATGAGGGTGGCACCGGGTCCCATGGCTTGCAGAGTGGGGATAATCAACGGCCTCACGATTTCATCTCTGTACCTTACGCCAGTAAGTCTGCCTGGCACAAGGTGAAGGGGTGTCCTGCCATGAAGGTGGATGCCTCCCCATACCATCAGGGAGCCGCCTCCATAGCGATCGTGCTCACGAACACAGCCATCAGCAAGCCTCTCCCCTGGACGACGCCAGACGCGTACCCGGCCATCATTTCGGGACAGGGAGAATCTTGACTCATCGGTGAAGAGGATGGTGCTCCATTGCTGCCTCGTCCATCGCTGATGACGTCGACACCACCTCCTTCTGGCCTGTCGATAGTGCTGTGTTAGTGGGAGACGGACGGCAGGCCTTCTTGAGCGGAGGTTGAAACTGTGAAGGCGACCTCGGACGGTCTGGCGACTTACGTTGATGTTAGTCGTTCTTCTCAGCTCCTGTCTCAGAGTGGTTGCATTGATGGTTCTGCTGCGGACTGCTGTCAGCATCAAGTAGCGATCGTCTTGCCCGTTTATGATTCTTGGCTGCCCTGAGCGTGGTCGTTCCTCGGCTCTTCCAGTGTCTTGGTATCGCTGGTGAAGGCGTTGAATGACTGAGTGGCTCACTCCCAGACGTCTTGCCACCTCTCTTCCAGAAATGCCATCTTGGAGCCATCCCAGAGCCCGGCCGCGATCTAGTGTTGACAGTTTTCGTCTTGGAGGCATGGTTATTGCAGCCCCGATTAGCGGTCATTTTATACCCACCGCAGGCAAATTGCCATTGAAAAGTGTTCAACATAGGCAGGCCTTGCACGTGCACTGTGCCGATTTCTCAATTCAAAACTGCTGTGTAATCTGCGCCTGGCCAAACTTCATGCATTATTCACGGATTTTTGGTGTTTTGGCTGAGCGCATATTCTCGACCCGAAAAATGCGTCGTCTGAAAGATTATTTCGGTCATACAGTGTGGTGTGTGAGCTGTCAGAATAGCTCAGAATGAAACACGCTGCGCTTTGTTTTACGAGCATTCAGACCCATTACTTAGAGTACCCCAAAATCTAAGGCGGCCCTTAACTTTTTGTGACTAGCTTATGTTACCATATGTTGTATCTGGGGATTGCATCAGAGACAATACTATATCACACACTACAAAAGATTTATTTCAAGCCTTGTGTAGAGAATCGTCTTGAAATGCAGGTAGGAACTGTTTTATAATTTGTCATCAGAACAGAACATGAAAGTTTGAAAGAGAGAGAGAGAGAGAGAGAGAGAGAGAGAGAGAGAGAGAGAGAGAGTGTGTGTGTGTGTGTGTACGCGCGCACGCGCACCCACACAAGTATTTATGAGCAGTATTTAACAGCGCTCGGCGATATTCTGAATGGGAATTAACAGGTACTCATAAGTTGTAGGCTATTACATATTGATGCTCGTCAAATGTGAAATGAACGAATGAATACGAACATAGCACGCGATTCCTTGATTATTCATCAAGCTTCTCACATACGTGCACATGCGCGAGAAACAAAGACAGAGAGAGAGACAGAGAGAAGGAGGGAGTGATGGAGAGAGGGGGGAGAAAGAGTGTGTGTGTGAGAAGAGAGAGGGGGGGGGGGGGGAGTGATGGAGATTGGGGGAGAAAGTGTGTGTGAGAGAGAGAGAGAGAGAGAGAGAGAGAGAGGAGAGAGAGATGGCAGAGGGGGTGGAGATAGTAACATAACATACCTCGCTTGGACAAACCATTGCAGAAGTTGATTGTCAATGTCCTCATGTTTCGCCTTCCTATTCTTTTGCTGTAGCTGCGGGCCAGTTGTACTGTCCAAGAACTGACTTTTGCATTTGTCCCTTTGTTTTACAGTGTTGCACAGAGTAGCAAGAGGAATCTGAAATTCTTCAGCAATCAACGTGTTTTTCTTTTTCGGGTTTCTCTCCACAGCATCCAAAATTTCGATTTTTCGTTTCAGCGAAATTGCTCGTCTTTTGTGTTTGTCAGCCATCTTCACTTTACATTGTACAAAGCCTTGCCTTGCATTGAACATTCACTGGCGTTAGTAACGGTTATAACGGTAAAATAACACATCGGGCATGATCCGTGACCCATAATGAACATACCTTCAAATTTTCAGAAAGATCGGCCAAGTACTTTCTAAGATATTCCATAAAGAAGAAAAACCGTTATGGGCCGTTGTAGCCGTTAGTAAGGGCTATAACGGTAAAATAACACATCTGGCATCATCCGTGACCCATAGTGAACATGCCTACAAATTTTCAGAAAGATCGGCCAAGTACTTTCTGAGAAGGGAAAAGAAGGAAAACCGTTATGGGCCGTTAGTAACGGCTATAACGGTTAAAATAACACATCGGGCATCATTCGTGACCCATAATGAACATACCTACAAATTTTCAGAAAGATCAGCCAAGTATTTTCTAAGATATTCTATAAAGAAGAAAAACCGTTATGGGCCGTTATAGCCGTTAGCAACGTTAGCAACGGCTATAACGGTAAAATAACGCATCGGGCGTCATCCGTGACCCATAATGAACATGCCTACAAATTTCACAAAGACTGGCCAAGTACTTTCTTATTCCATAAAGAAGGAAAACCATTATGGCCGTTAGTAACGGCTATAACGGTAAAATAACACATCGGACATGATCCGTGACCAATAATGAACATGCCTACAAATTTTCAGAAAGATCGGCCAAGTACTTTCTGAGATTCCATAAAGAAGGTCAAGGAAAACCGTTATGGGCCGTTATGGCCATTAGTAACGTCTATAACGGTAAAATTAACACATCGGGCATGATCCGTGACCCACAATGAACATACCTACAATTTTTCAGAAAGATCAGCAGAGTACTTTCTGAGATATTCCATAAAAATAGAAAAACCGTTATGGGCCGTTATAGCCGTTAGCAACGGCTATAACGGTAAAATAACACATCGGGCGTCATCCATGACCCATAATGAACATGCCTACAAATTTTCAGAGATAGGCCAAGTACTTTCTGAGATATTCCATAAAGAATGAAAACCGTTATGGTCGTTAGTAACGGCTATAACGGTAAAATAACACATCGGGCATCATCCTTGACCCATAATGAACATGCCTACAAATTTTCAGAAAGATCGGTCCAGTAGTTTTGTCTGGAGCGAGTGGAACATATTTTGACCACACACACACACACACACACACACACACAGAGTATTTCTTCGTTCCCATTCTAAAGTACTCCTGTTCTATAAGAACTGGGAGTACAAAAACAAGAATTTGATTGATAGTTACTGGGTTTTTGTGTGAAAGACAGGAATACTGAAGTACTATATTCCAAGATATTTCTGTGTAAAAGCAGAAACACTTATGCACTGTATTCAAAGATGTTTCTGTGTAAAAGCAGAAAAACTGAAGTACTGTATTCAAAGATGTTTCTGTGTAAAAGTAGAAATACTGAAGTACTGTATTCAAAGACGTTTCTGTGTAAAAGTAGATGTCATGAGTCGGCCGAATGTTCTCGAGCATTTAGGCAAATTAAGGGTAGTTTTGCTGTTGTTGAGAGCAAGTTCTTGGGTTCTTCAAGTGTGCGAACTCAGGCATCAGCAGAGGGGGATAGTCCGAGTCGTATACTGAAGGAGGGAGAGTTTCTGGGGTGTGGTTCGCATGTCTAGTGGGGTAGTAACAAGTGCATGTCGACCTGCCGGTCCTGGGTGGAGGAGAGTGTCCATCTCGACCATTCATTGGGTTCTCCAGTGGGCCTGAAGGGGGCGATCGTGTCAGGTGACCGTCACGGTTTGGTGACCGTCGGCCTGCAGGCAAGGCACAGTGACCATTCAGTCGTTCTTGTCCTGAGGAATGAATGGAAGGCTTCGGCCTGTTGAGTGCTTTGCACCTTGTTGTCTATAGAGTGTAGTAAATACTTGGAGCATCAGTCCTGGCTTGTGGAGAAGTCCAGGCTGTTGTACAATGGGTAGCTTTCGGGGAATCGAACATGAGTTTGAATAGGAGGTTATGCATTAAAACCTTTCCCGTACGCCGTGGGTCCCCATGGACCCACAGGGGTAATTTTTAATTGATAAAAAAATAGTTTTAAAGCTGTCTTCACTAAATTTTATGACTTTGTCAATATAGCATAGCCCCACTTATGTACCAAACTTTCTTTGCTTTTGTCAAAAACAAAAGAGTAAACAAACAACAAACGTCCCAGTACGTCGTGGGTCCGAACGGACCCATACTTTCAAAGAACAAACCTTGAGCGCCGTACGTCGTGGGTCCGAGCGGACCCATGCTTTGAAACAGAACAAACCTTGAGCGCCGTACGTCGTGGGTCCGTGCGGACCCATGCTTTGAAACAGAACAAACCTTGAGCGCCGTACGTCGTGGGTCCGAGCGGACCCATGCCTTCTAAAGACACAGAATCTGAACCTCCCGTTCGCAATCCATTTCCCGCAAAGCGCTAGCCTCAGCAGAATGGCTGGTGACTTCCCATTTGGTCTACTCCCATTTCGTCTACTCCCATTTCGTCTACTACTCCCATTTCGTCTATTTCCATACTGACCATACTGCAAGGCTCCCCCCTGGCGTAACCAGTGTCCCAGTCTACTCCAAAGCAGAATCGATGGTCTTTAGATTAGAGTAGGGCGAAGCCCGAGAGAGGACGAAGGACGAATGAACGAAGGCCGTTAGGCCAAGTCGTGCTCACACATTTCTGTGTAGGCGAAATGGGAGTAGACCAAATGGGAAGTAACCGAATGGCTGACATCACTGACATAAACACGCGGACTGCTGCGCATGCGCATGTGGCCAAATTTTGCTACAGTGGCGGGAATCGCTCTCTCTCCACGTGTCTCTGGGACTGCAAGTTTGACGTCAAATTCATCAAATTCGCTCAGATTCATACATAAAAACAACAGACTGCCATGAAGACTGCTCTATGTGCTTTACAAAAATGACATGTATGCATGACAACTAACGATTTTGAAAGCAGAGGTGCAAAAATGACAATACATGTATACATGACAACTAACGATTTTGAAAGCAGAGGTGCAGTGACCAATTCATCAGAGTACTGTGTTTTGGATCGTAGGCCTACACACTACTTGTAACGGTACTGTATGAGATACCGACGTTTCTTTTTTTTTTTTTTTTTTACCAGCAGCAGGCCAGACCTGGTAACATAAACATCCTCCTGGTGCTCCAGCTTCTGTAGGCCAGTGTGAGTGGTATGTGTGTGTGTGTGTGTGTGTGTGGTGTGTGTGTGTGTGTGTGTGTGTGTGTGTGTGTGTGTGTGTGTGTGTGTGCGCGTGATTGTGAGTGTGTCGGTGTGCATGCGGACGCAAACTTGCCTAATTTCACCATTATATTATCTGCTACATACATGGAAATAAGTTATCAGCAGTATCCACCTAAAAATCGAATTTCCTTTCAGTTCAATTCAACCCAGTGGCTGAAAGAATGAACATATCTTCGAGGCTCTGAACATCGCAAATGGCGAAGATATTGGAGAAGGTACGAAAGTTATCATTTGACGACTGTGTTGATCATTTTCTTTGTCTACACTACATTGACATCCCTCAAAATTTTCATATTTGTAATAGTTTGGACGAAAGTGTCCCACGGACACACTTCTAATGAAATGGGAACATCCCAGATTTTAATAGGTTCCTATGTTTAGGTTTTTCAATCTCTCTCTCTCTCTCTCTCTCTCTCTCTCTCTCTCTCTCTCTCTCTCTCTCTCTCTCTCTCTTTCTTAGAACAAACTGCTCCCTACCAATGTTTTTCTCAAGACACAACGACCTAATGTTTCCCTTCCACGTACCACTGCTATTAGCAATCGCCTTTTACATAAAAACAAAGGCGACTAGATATGAGCGCAAGCATCTAACAGTACCTGTGGATCGCAATGACATTTTTCCATGGATGTGTGTGTGTGTGTGTGTGTGTGTGTGTGTGTGTGTGTGTGTGTGTGTGTGTGTGTGCGTGCGCGCGCGTGTGTGTGTAAGTGCGCGCGCGCGCGCGCGCGCGCGCGCGCGCGCGCGTGTGTGTGTGTGTGTGTGTGTGTGTGTGTGTGTGTGTGTGTGTGTGTGAGAGGAGAGAGAGAGAGAGAGAGAGAGAGAGAGAGAGAGAGAGAGAGAGAGAGAGAGAGAATGTGAAAATGTGTGCGAGTGATTTCTCAGCCTACTGAACAAATTTAAGTCTCTTTACTAAACCTATAAACCATTGTTGACAGAAATGTACTTGTGTGTGTGTGTGTGTGTATGTGTTTTCCCCCGTTACAGAGTGAGTGGCCTTTACATTCTGTGTGTGAGACATATTGTTAGAGTGTTCCGTGTAAATTCTTCACTGGAGGCTCTCGTTATTGAAAATTAGGCTGAAACTATTTTTAGTATTCTAAAGAAGCATCAAGTCGGATACATGTAGGCCTACAGTCACTCCCAAACACGCGCTCCCTCTCTTCCGTTCCCATATTTTGTTAAGTCCACCACAAGCACACTTTCCTCTCATACATAAATCCGTACATACTTGCACTCAAGATCTGCACTATCATACACAGACTGACGAACTTACCTGCGTGCATGCACGCACATACACATGCACTCGCATACACACATACAAACTTGAAAACGACACACACACACACACACACACACACACACACACACACACACACACACACACACACACACGCACACACGCACACACACACACGCGCGCGCACACACACACACACACACGCCGCGCGCGCGCACACACACATACACACACACACACACACACACACACACACACACACACCCACACCAGCGCATTTTCATTTTGTATGTCACAGCTGGTTTGATTAACACAACGTGTGAGTGGAGTGATGTTCAAAAGCCAGATATGTGCCTGAGTGAATGTGTGCTGGCATGCGTGTACACATGGTCACTTCGATCGATGGTTTTTCACATTACCAAGCATTTTGAAACAAACAATTAAGTTCAATCTCTTGCACGAAAATTCTGTTGCTGCTTATAAAAAGAATACTATTCCAATCCGTCTAAAACATATGACTTTCTTAAATTCCGTACACAAACGCAACCTACGGCAAGGCTTTGTTCCTTCATGAAAAAAGCATGGATCCATGCAGACCCACGACGTACGGCAAGGGTTGTTCCTTCATAAAAAGCATGGGTCCATGCGGACCCACGACGTACGGCAAGGCTTTGTTCCTTCATAAAAAGCATGGGTCCATGCGGACCCACGACGTACGGCAAGGCTTTGTTCCTTCATAAAAAGCATGGGTCCATGCGGACCCACGACGTACGGCAAAGGTTTGTTCCTTCATAAAAAAAGCATGGGTCCATGCGGACCCACGATGTACGGCAAGGCCTCTTTCCTTCACTAAAAGCATGGGTCCATGCGGACCCACGATGTACGGCGCGCAAAATTTTAGGCGACGTACGGGAAAGGTTAACCACTTGGTACCCAACTCTTTGTTGGTGCTGGCAGCTGTGGTGTGTGTGTGTGTGTGTGTGTGTGTGTGTGTGTGTGTGTGTGTGTGTGTGTGTGTGTAGGTGACCAGTGATTCCATTGGTGGAATAAAAATAACTCGGGGAGTTATTGGTGCAAACCGTTGTGTGTGTGCCAGTGATTCCATTGGTTGAACCAGTAAAACGCAGGTTCTCTCTTTCTTTGAGAATGGATATAAGATGCTCAGAAAACCAGGAAGTGTGTGACTCACTTAAGGGAAAGTGAACTCATCCCGTCTTGCTGAGGGCTCAAGAAAATACAGCTTCTAGTCAGGGTTGGGTTTGTTATGGGATCAGTCGGGAAGAATAGATCGACAAAGTGGAGTTTCATCTACTTAATGGAAGCGTCTCTGAGAGTGTTGCTTAAATTTCCGGATTAACGCACACTGCAGGTATCTGTATCTCACGGGCCTGGTTGACACCGTGATATATTTTGGAAGTAAGCTTAGAGTACAGCCCTGCCAGACAGTCTCAGACACCGGAATGGAGCCCCGTAGCATTACCTTCGTCATCCTCATCCTCATCGTTCAGCACAAAACAGTCTCTGAATATGTGGCACTTCATGCCCTGCTCTCATGCTGACCTCAGTCATGATCTCTTCTTATCTCTGCCGTTGGTGCGTTCGTGTCGGAGTCGCCGGTATCGGGAAGTTCATGGAGACTGTGGATGGACACCTTCCTGAGGGGGACTATCATTGACCCTGACTCACTGAGCAGTTATTATCATTCACCCTGACTCACTGAGCGATTACTGTCGTCAGTAGTGAGGGAGGGGCGGGGCTTAGCAGGCAGTGTGTCCTGTGTATGTCGGATCAGAACAGACACCAATGAACACCCACCGAGATGACTTGGCAGAAGTGCAGTGTCTCCTCTGGTGGTTGCCTCATGACGACTTGCTCCCTGTGCGACTGCCCGTGCTGGGGCTGCGGCGGGATAACCAGGATGTGGCTGTGGACGGAGAGTTGGAGCGAGTGGAGGGGATGTAGTGCTACTGAAATGGCACAAAAAGTGGAACAGGAAAACAACAACAACAAAAAGACCTTAAGCAATCATACCTACATTTGCATCTGTCAACCTTTTTCTTTCTTTCTTTCTCTCTTTTTCTTTTGTTTTCTTTTCCTTTTTTCTTTTTTTTTCTTTTCCTTTTCCTTTTTTTTTTTTTTGAAGAGAGAGAGAGAGAGAGAGAGAGAGAGAGAGAGAGAGAGAGAGAGAGAGAGAGAGAGAGAGAGAATGAGAATGGAGCCAATATACCACCATACAACGTGATTCATGTCCGCAAACATACTTTTAGCAATCACGCCTACATTTGCACCTAGCAGCTTTTTTTAAGAGAGAGAGAGAGAGAGAGAGAGAGAGAGAGAGAGAGAGAGAGAGAGAAAAGACGCAGCGAAAGAGAATGGAAACAATACACCAGCAGACAGTTTGTTCCCTGTCTCATTTCATATTTACTTTCATATACATAAACTACGTACACTTAAAACATGAGATGTGTTGCACTTACGATGTACGGGATGTTTCAACAAATCAACCAACCGACCAGCCGACAGAACTGATACAGTTTGGCTGGGTTTCAATCCACAGAGGCAATCTACACGACAATAATGCTGTTAAAGATGTGAGTCTGTAAAACCCATAGAATAGGAATGAAAAGGCGTCGAGGTTTGTCTTCACAAAGTGTGGGTCTGCACCAAGACCCATGCTATAGCCTACCTATGGATGAGAGATGCTAAAAGTAAAGACTGTTTGTGCATCGACTAACAAACAAAAACAACAAAACGTGTGCCGCAGTAATTGTCATGTGACAGTTAAGATCTGTTTGAAATTTCAAATGCTTTGGATGAACAGTTGATCATGTCATGTTCAATTTAAAAAAAGAAAAAAAAAAAAAAAAAAAGAAGGTCTTTGAGGCCAAGAAGGCACAGATGGGATTGACGGCCGTAAAAACAAAGGACGGTTAACAACACGTAAATGCCTAAGCCTCTTTCCACTAATCGCAAGGAAGTTAACATAATTCATGGAATCATGTTGTCCGTCATATACATCAATATCTGTAAATCAAAGGAAAGAAAAAGAAAGAAAGAAAGAAAAAAAAAAAGACGAAACTTAAAACGTTCTATTGCTTCATACAAAAACAAGAAATATTCCCTTTAAAATGTACAGAAAAAAAATTCATAGTTATGTTAACCCCCCTCCCCCCCCCTCTCCCCCGCCACGCCCCCTACCCCATCCTTTGTATCCCTGCCCACATGCACTAAAGACAGTAACGTCTAATGATTTTCTGATTGGCAGACAGAGCCACCTGAAGCACCGGAAAAAGGAAGTACATGCATCAGATATTATAAAAACAGCAGATGTCGGTGCATACTGCTATTTTTTTTTCTTTTCTCTTTCTTTCTTCTTTTTTTTTTCTCCTCTCGTTTGTGGAAAGGTCTTGTTGCTCTTTATCATGAAGTTAAGTCGTGCTAGCGCACGTAACTGTGAACACACACACACACACACACACACACACACACACACACACACACACACACACACACACACCACGCACGCACGCACGCACGCACGCACCCACCCACCCACCCACCCACCCACCCACCCCACACACACACACACACACACACAAGGTCAACCAAAAGTGCACAGTTACAAAGACTGGCTTGTAAACAAATATGAATAAAGAAAGAAAAAAAAAAGAGAAAGAAAAAGGTACACATTTATTGTAGGTGCATCGAGTATGAAGACGTAGACACTTGCCGGGGATTATCGACACGTGACATGTTTCACTGACAGCGAAACAAAATGAATATCTGTTAACTTCACGGTATCATATGACTTCCCTTAACCCCCCCCCCCCCCCCACCACCACCACCACCACCTCTCCCCCTTCGCCTCACACACTTAAACTTCCTGTAGTATACCCCCAGTCATCCGACTTCCCCCTCTCCCTCCCGCTGAAAACATTTTGTCCAGCAGGGGGGTTATTATATGTTGTTTGCAAGCGGTAATACGCTACGACAGACACTGGTATGTCAACCACAGGGTAGTCTTTCACGCTTCGCACTCTGCCCTCGGTCCTCTACGGACGAGAGCGGAGGAGAGTAACTGAGAGAGAGAGAGAGGAGAAGAGAGAGAGAAGAGAGAGAGAGAGGAGAAGAGAGGGAAAAGAGAGAGAGGGGTGGGGGTGGGCGGGTAGGGGACTGGGGAAAGACAGAGAGAGGGGGGAGAGAGCGAGCGAGCGAGCGAGAGAGAGAGAGAGAGAGAGAGAGAGGAGAGAGAGAGAGAGAGGAGAGAGAGAGAGAGAGAGAGAGAGAGAAGGAAGGAAGGAAGAAAGGAAAGACGGTGAAAGAAACAGAGAGAGAGGAGAGAGAGGGGGAGAGGAAGGAGGGAGAGAGAGTGAGAGAGCGGAGAGGAGAGAGAGAGAGAGAGAGAGAGAAAAGAGGAAAAGAGAGAGAGAGAGGAGAGAGAAAAGAGAGAGTGAGTGGGAGCAGAGAGAGAGAGACAGACAGAAACAAAAAGAGAGAGAGAGAGAGAGAGAGAGAGAAAAGGAAAAGAGAGGGGAAAAGAGAGAAGGGGGAGGAGGAGGAGGAGGAAAAGGGGAGAGAGAGAGAGAGAGAGAGAGAAGAGAGAGAGAGGGGAGAGAGAAGAGAGAGAGAGAGAAATATAAAGACAAAGCAGAGAGACAGACAGAAAGACAAAGACAAAGGCAAAGAGAGAGAGAGAGGGGAGAGGGGAGAGAAGGAGAGAGAGAGAGAGAGAGAGACAACAGGTTTTCAACTCATGGGAGGTGGGGGGGGGGGGGGGAAAACAGGCAGAGGGAAGTAGGAAAGGAAGGGGGGGGGGGGGCGGGGGGGAGAGAGTGGGGGTGGGGGGTGTTCAGGGTGGAGGAGATGTTTATAGGACGAAAGAGGGGCGTGGGGTGGGGAAACGAAATGGTAGGTGGGGGTTGGAGAGGGGATGGGATGAGGGTCGCAGATAAGCTGGAGGCCGCAGACTAAAGATGAGTATGAAAGACAGTGGAGGGACGGGAGACATGGAAGGGGGGGGAGGAGTGGAGGGAGGGGGTGGGGGGGTGGGAGGCGTGAGCGCGAGGCAATGGGGGGGGGGGGGGGGGAGGGTGGGGGACGGGAAGGGGCAAGGGAGGGGAAGGGGAGGGTCCCCAATTCTTTCACGGGGATGGTTCCCGTTCCGTCGCCGTTCCCATTTCGCCGTTTCCATTTCAACCGTTTCCCGCTTTGGCCGTTCCCGTTTCGCCGATTAATCATGTAAGTGTAATTAACATTTTGCCGTAAAAGTGAGAGAATAGAAATCAGTAAAAGTGAGAGATATAGAAATCAAAAAGTGAGAGATAATAGAAATCAGTAAAAGTGAGAGATATAGAAAAATCAGTAAAAGTTAGTAAAAGAAACTCGTGGGAGAGCGAGGCAGTGGCCAAGAGAGTCCTCAGAAGAGAAAGGCCCCCTTCAGTCAAAGTTTTCGGCCTTATCTCCGACACTCTAGGGGGGTTGGCCACAGCCCGGTTCATGAATTTCCGGATGTCCCTCTCTGCCCCTTTTTTTTTCCCCCCATCCTTGGACGAGCCATGGCTGGGATTCGAACCCATACTCCTTCTGGACATGCACATTTACTACTTAATGACTCGCGCTTTACCACCTGAGCCACAGGACACCTGATATTTGTAGGTAAATTAAGCCTTATGAAGTTTCACTTGTTCCTCCTTGACAGATATCCTGCTTTAACACCTCTCTGCCGCCTTCTTTCTGCCAATGCTTTCAGGGCTTCTGGGTTTTTCCTTCCCCTGCAACTGAGAGCTGTTTCATAGGCGTATGCTGACGTTTCCTACAAATCCACTAGCTCCAATTTCTGCAGGAGGACTTGACCTATAGCCTCTCTCCTCAGGCTGTTGCCAGATCAGCATACTTTTCAGTCTTGTAGATTTTGAGCTGCCTCACATTCTGTTCTCATATGGCAACCGTGAGCTCGATCATGATCCTGCTTGGTTGACTAGAGAGTAACTACTATGTCTGGTCTCATGCCATCCTTGCTGAAATCTCTGGTGACTCTTCCATTCTGGAGTTCTGCAGTGCATTCCCAGTCATCTGCCCCATCCAGCAGACTCTGCCTGCATGTTCAGAATGGCACTGTTTGTTCTTGGCCATGATTTGCTTGCCTCATGCCGTTAAGAATGTTGTGCGGGTGCTTTTGGAGTCCCTGAATTCTCCCTTTATGTGGTGTTTGTACTAGCCCAGACTACTTGTAGTAACAAATCTCTTTTGAGCAACTTGGTTGTGCCTCCATGTGTACATTCCTCCTTGACCAGGTCTACTTTACATAGCTTAAACAAGCTCCACTGTTTGTTAATCATGCAGATGGGGGCATGCAGGATCGTCCCCTGTTTTCCCCCACTTCACCAGGTTTGCAATAGAGGGCGAAGTCATATGGCAGATCGAGAATGAAAAGCTGAACCTTAGATGGGCCCATGAGCCAAATGTCATTCACAAGTTTACGACTTCTTTTGGAGTGCATTCCTCCACGTTGTCCATTGCCCTTGCTGGCTCTGCTGGGACTGTTTTTTTTGGAGTCCTTTTTTTGGTCTTCCTATTCATTTCCTCATCTCCTGGATCATTCATGTCTCTTTTGGCTTTTCCATTGGCCTTTGGACCACCATTTCAGTTTTATGGTCACCTCCCAGACCTTGTCTGTTGGTCTTTGAGATCCAGTTTATTTTTCTTCTATCTCTTCTCTGATCTTGAACTTCTTTTGCAAATCCATCGCCTCCTGACCTTTCATTTTCTAGCCTGTCTTCAGCTGGGCTTGAATTGCTTCTACAGCACCTTGTTCCTGAGTCCACCCAGCATGCGTTTAAGTCTGATTCATCCCCTGCTTGTATAATTTTGTATTCCACCAGGAAGGATTTCACAGTGGTAGTTTGAGATTTGTTGGCGACAGTACAGTCGCATGTCAAGTCAGAAAGGGGTGTGGAAAAACCAACCCTTTCCTGGTGGGTACCTTGTGAACTTGTTGATTATAGAGAGTGGTGGTGGAGGTGGGGGGGGGGGGGGGGGGGGTGGGAGGCGGGAGACGCGAGGCATGGGGGGGGGGGGGGGGGGGGGGAGGGGGGGGACGGGGGGGAAAAGGGGGGGGAAGGGGAGGGGTCCAGCTTTCACGGGGAGGGTTCCCCCGTTTCCCCGCCGTTTTTTTCCCCTTTCGCCGTTTCCCATTTCACCCCCTTTTTTCCCGTTTTTTTGGGGGGCCTTTCCCCCCTTTTTTCCCGCCGTATTAATCAAGAAATGTCATTTTCCCGAAAAAGTGAAGATATAAAAAACGTAAAAGGAGAGATTAGAAATCAGAAAATAAGATAAGAAATCATTAAAATGAGGAATAGAAATCAGAAAAAATGAGGTTTAAAAATCAAAAAAGTGAGGATATAAAATCATAAAGTGAGAGATAAAAAAATCAACATTGAGAGAGACAGAGAGTTGGGAAAAAGAGATTGAGAGAGATGTCTCTAGTTTTACAACCGCACGACAGTTGTAACAGAAATTTCCAATAAAATTTTCACCAGGGTTGTGGGTTTTTTCTGTACCGTGGCCCTTCAAAATAAGTGACAGACCCCCAGTTTTGTTTCCCCTATGCCCATTAAACCTACACCCCCGGCTTACGAGACGGGTCGAAAACGGACAACGCTTTAACTTTCTTTTTTTTCTCAAGACCCCGACAGACCCTGGCACCCCTCGCACATTACAACAACAAAAGAAGACTACTCATACATGCCCCCCAAATTTTTCCCCGTACGGCGAACCGAAACTAAAAGGGGGGCGAAATAGCACGGGATCATTTAAAAAAATTGACGAATACGGGGATTTGACACCCATACCGGGCGAAAAAGGGGAAAAGACCCAAACGGGCCCAACCCTTTAAAGGGGGTTGCCCAACGGGGGCCATCGTCAATGGAGCGTGGCAGGGGGGGGGGCCAGGGGGGGACCACTCCTTCTCTCCTTTTCTCTATATATATAAAATGAAAAACGCCCGGCTCCCCCCCCATCGCTCGGTCGAAGTTAACCGACCAAAACTGCTTTGGCGGGGTTTTTGTTGGCCCCTGCAAATCATCAGTCTCGAATCGGGTTGTACTAGTCACTTTAGTCTGCCAGTCATCAGCTAAGTCATTATTCGTTTTTGTGGGAAACGCAAAAGCAACCACTTATTTTTTTGTTTATTATTTTTTTATCTACGATTTTTTTCTTGTTTATTTTTTTATCTATTTCATCATTTATTTTTTTCTTTACTCCTTTTAAAAAAAAAATTTATTATTTTTTACTCATTCATTTTTTTTATTCTTTTTTTATTCTTTTTTTTTTTTTTTTAAAAAAAACCCCTCTTTTTTTAAAATTTTTGTTTCATCCCTTGCTTGACTTTTTAAAAATTTTTTTCCCTTTTTCACGTGATATCTATTATTTTTTTTGTTAATTTTTTTTTTGGGGAAATTATTCATTGTATTCACAATATTTTTCTTTTTTCTCTTCCGTTCATTTTATTTTATTATTTTATTTTTCTTTCAGGAAGAAGTTTTTTTTGCTTTGATCGATCATCGGTAGCGTATTAGCACAAGTTAGGCAGGGGAAAGGGAGAAAGGGGGAGAAGAAGGGGGATCTGTCTTCCTTTTTGTTTTTGGTATCTATCTTTTTCTTTGTCTATTCTATTTCTTTCTTCTTCTCAAGCACGCGCGCGCGCCTATGTATGTGTGTGTGTATGTGTGTGTGTGTGTGTGTGTGTGTGTGTGTGTGTGTGTGTGTGTGTGTGTGTGTGTTGTGAGAGAGAGAGAGAGAGAACGAACGAACGAACGAAATTTGTTTAATGAGGGAAAAGAATAAGCACATGGCAGGCTTGTTTGCATCTTGCCCTCAAAATGAAAAAGAAACATTTCAAACACAAAAGCCACCCTCCCACACCCCAACCATTAACCAAATATCCACCTGTCGAACAATCCTTTCAAAGCAATAATAATAGCAATAACAATAGTAATGAATGATAATGATTAAAAATGATAACATTACAATTCAAATATAACACCATGCGCACATATATACATATGCATTGCCAAACATTACATCTGTCGAATAGCATGATCTGAAAAAATAGAAATACAGAACACATAATAATCACAAATATAAATCCACATGATAGTAAATCAATATTGAAACCAAGAATCTGTTCCGGAAGGGGGCGTACAACACACATTTTTGCGCCCTCCAGATTCGCACGCAATTTCCCTTTCCTCTCTATCCCGTGTTCTCTGCAAACAATTCCATCCTCGCCCCTCGAAACAAACACAGAGAGAGAGAGAGAGAGAGAGAAGAGAGAGAGAGGAGATGAGGAGAGAGAGAGAGAGAGAGAGAGAAAGGGACAGAACTCGATCTGAGCTGTGTTTGTGAATAACTTATTAGGTGGTGAGGTGTTGGTTTATTTTAGACAAAATGTTTTCACGCAGGAAACGACCAAGATTCTAGGAGCTTGACCTGTTTTCACCGTGTAAGTCTTTTTCTTTTTTGTCTGTCGGTTTGTCTGTCGGTTTGTCTTTCTGTTTGTCAGTCTCTCTCTCTCTCTCTCTCTCTTTCGGTGTGTGCGATTGAGTGCGCGCGCGCGCGTGTGTGTAATGATATTTTTGAAAAATGTTTTTAATAATATTATATATTATAAAATATATATATATATATATATATATATATATATATATATATATATA
>CM031599.1:31875076-31888101 GCA_018398815.1 Conus ventricosus | reverse complement strand
TTAGAGCTCGGCCTCTAGCCGAGAATAGGCGCTATATAAGTATTCATTATTATTATTATGCACACAACACACGTACATACTCACGTACATACATACTTCAGTGTGCGCGCGCACGCATTATTACAATTGCAAACTGTACGCATGCACACGAACGCGCGCTTACACACACCCACACACACGCGGCACACACACACACACACACACACACACACACACGCGCGCAGCGCGCCACAGGCGGACAGACAGACAGACAGACAGACAGAGAGAGAGAGAGAGAGAGAGAGAGAGAGGCATGCAGACAGACAGACAGACTAGACAGACAGACAGACAGCTATGCACATAAACAAGGAAGGACTATACCAGTGACATGGAGAACGAAGGCAGAATTCTCGATGCAACATAGCAGACAAACAGACAGGTCGACGGGCGGGCAGGCGGACAGACTGGCAGACAGAGACGAAGGTCAGATTCTCGATACCAACTGACAGACAGACACAAATCCTCCTTGTCTCACTATGTCTTTTGATGTCTACCGCGTACAGGTGATATACAGGGGACAGGTAGGTATTTATCACCCTCTGGCAACATTTTCTTCATGCGCACACTATTGTGTGTGTGCGTGCGTGCGTACGTGTGTGTGTGGGGGGGGGGGGGGGGGGGGGGCGCGCGTGAGTACATATGTGTGTGTGTATGTGTGTGTGTGTGTGTGTGTGTGTGTGTGTTGAAGAGAGAGAGAGAGAGAGAGAGAGAGAGAGAGAGAGAGAGAGAGAGAGAACAGGTGTGCGTATGTTTGTGCGTTAACCAACAGGTATGGAAGATCTATCATATGGAAGAATGCAGCACAATACGATGCAACCCAACGCAGTGCAATGCCACACAACGCGAGACAACACAACACAATTGAGCGTAACACAAACGAAACAACGCAACACAATAAATACTATACCATTCAGCATGTATTTGTTCGGGCTTCCTAATCTCGGAATTCACGACCAGTTTTTACAACCAATGTGTTATGATGCATTCTTTGACCTAGCATTTCTCCAGACTGACATCAGACCCACAATGTGTTGCGCGTAAAGAACATCAAACAAAGCAAAAACTTTTTTTACCTAAATATAAACAAAATGTTTTTTCCCACGCGAAAATCATCCAAATGGCCGTTTATGAGCAAATTCAATCTCCTACATGAATATATCTTAAATATATGTTAGCGAACCGCCAAAGAAAAAGTGAACAAACGAACCACAAGACAAAACACAACGCGTTTTGACCTCTTAGGTCTTCTTCAGGCAAGATACAAAACAATTAAGACAACGAAAATGAACGAGCAATCACTTATTTTCAATCACTTCAGCGCAAGATAGGCGTTGAAGTGATTGAAGATAAGTGATTGCATTCAACGCCTATCTTGCGCTGAAGTGATTGGTCGTTCATTTTCGTTGTCCTAATTGTTTTGTATCTTGCCTGAAGAAGACCTAAGAGGTCGAAACGCGTCGTGTTTTGTCTGTGGTTCGTTTGTTCTTTTTTTTTTTTTTTTTTGCGGTTCGTTAACATTTATTTAAGATTTGTTTAGATTTCCGCCTGCGGTCGTCTCACTTTGCAACTAGATCCTACATTAATGTTTCAACTCAACCCAGTCCGGTTACTCAAAGTTCCCACACCTCCTGCTTGTTAATCTGTCCTTACGCGAGACGGGCACTGAGGAAATGTACACGCTCAGCAGGTGAGATTGTGGGAAAATTGTTTTAAAAGGCTAGGTGAGTTATAGTAGGTATGGACTGAAAGAGTTACGTTCCACGTGTATATTTCTTCTTCTTTTTTTTTTTCGTTTTGTTTGCAACAGAGTATGGAAAATAAGAATTGTCAAGGTTTACATTACTAGAAAGATGCAACAGTCCATAAAACATATTTCATTTGACAGATACTGAACAATTCATAAACATCATCTCCATGGGCTTTACGTTCAGGGGCAATGTTATTTTACATTGCTACCTAGAGTTAGACCTAGTCTCCCAACAAAGGAAAATGCACTACTCACTCGTAGCTTTCGACAGCCATCCGGCCATCTTCCTCAGCGAAGAATGTTATTCTAATCGTGCTGAACGCTTCCTGGATCTACTATTTAATCTACATCTCCCACCACACCACACCCGTCCCACAGATCCGTACCAGCATTTTGTTCGGTTGTCCTGGGGGGGGGGGGGGGGGGGGGGGGGGGGGGGCGGGGGGGTGGGGGGGGGGCCTCTTTCATCTTTCCACCGAATTCCGATGAAATCGGTTTCTGTGGTTTATGTGTGATCTCGTGGACAGAGACGCAAATTCACAGATGTAGGTGAATTCGTAACTTTCTTAGCAGAGTCAGGCCTAATTAACCATTCTTGTCACACAGCACAACCTGTCATTTACACTTCATGGGCAAGGACAAAATGAGAGAGGCCCTGGATAATTACACACGACATGACTACGGAGACCGACAGCACACAAAATATACAAGTTAACGACGACGACAACAAGGTGAAGAGAAGAATGATGAAGATGAATATCATGATGTCTACTTGGTCTCTGTGTCAAGTTACTGTTATTGTTGTTCTTGGGTGCAAGGGAGGCTACTTAAGCATCCCGGCTTGGTATGACCCATTTCTGTATAGAACTGAAGGTTTCTCGGTTTCCACTGATTTTTTTTTTTTTAACAAATTTTTATTGTACAGATGTGTACATAAATAAATGATTAAACGAAAGCAACAACAAGCAAATGCTTATGATGTGCTCAGTGACGGAAAATTCAACAACAATAAACACATCAGCGGATTGCATCGGCCGTTTCTACTGTTTTGTTGTCAAATATGTGTTCGTCTTTCCATGTAGTGGACCCCCTGTCTTAGTTATGTATATCCTTCTGTACAGATTCTCGCTCACTCAAACCCAATATAGTGCGGTTATAATAATTTTCTGTCCATCATTGATAATTTATAATCATTTCACCAGCGTTTTTATTTCTTAGTGAATACTTCAAGGATTTCTCCTCCTGAGCCCAAAACATTTGAATGTACTTGGATGTAATTTCCTTCTATTAGATATGAAATTACAAGGAATGCATTATCACAACAAAACAATAAGAAAAAATACAAAGGAATTCTTTCGCCCTGGAACATTAAACGGATCGTTTAGTTGACCAGTCACTTCCTTATTCTGTTCGTCATGAACCACATTACTTTATGTAAAACATCTTTTCTTTTCTTTTTCTCTCCCCAGAATGCATATTATAACCATTGTCCAACCTGTGATACAGAAATGTGTGTTCCGTGTACATGCGTGCCCCTTGCCTGTGGAGAGAGAGAGAGAGAGAGAGAGAGAGAGAGAGAGAGAGAGAGAGAGAGAGAGAGAGAGAGAGAGAGAGAGTTGAGGGTGGACGGGATGTTCTTGGGTGTTGTGAGTGGAGAGGGTGGGGGTAGGAAGTGAAAATCGATGTTTGGAAATGAATAAAAGACGGGAACGATGATTTGTATTTTGATCCAGATTTCTGTTTTTCTTTCTGTATTTTTCCACGCTTGGTAAACTCCTTGTGCTCTTTCGTTATTCAGAAGGTAAGGCATATATAAATCCCCCCCCCCCCCCCCCTCCTCATCAATATAAACAGTTTCCGAAATAGTTCTTACCCCCAAACCCGTGCAAACTCACAAGATAAGGTCCTCTCTATCTCCCTCAGTTGCTTTTCTACACCGTGTCAAAGAATGACGCATAAGAGACAATCTGAAAAAATACACAGGAACGAACAGATGCTTCTCAGGATAATGATTAAACAACAACAACAACACCAACAAAAACATTTGTTACACAACATCATGCAACACAATAATGCTATAGACACAATACAATACAATACAATGCAATACAGTATGCTACAAAACAATGCATCACCATTTGCATTGTGTGCAGGAATTCTTGCGTCATCTCGGCTATCTCCCAGAGGACCATGAATATTGGCGTCACTTCCGGCAGTCCAGGAGAAGAGCCGTGAGGTAATCTCTCCACCACTCAGACAAAAAGACGACGAACTGTCTGGACATAATGACGGAACTGTCTGGAGTATTTTGTCTTCTGGCTGTCTGACTGTCTCATTATCTATAAGGTCATCTACACCCAGACGGAGAAAGAAACTGTCTGGGGCCGTTTTGTATTGTGTCATAGATCACAATGGCTGAGGATAAGTATGTCGCCTCGCTTTCTCACAATTCGCATTAGTCAGAGTCTTGTTGGCTACCTCAGGTCTCTAGCCACGCCCGGAGCACCACAGTTACCACACGCGGTGAGAGATTTGTTCAAAGATGTGTGTGTGTGTGTGTGTGTGTGTGTGTGTGTGTGTGTGTGTGTGTGTGTAAAACGTGGTCAGTTTGGCACTAACAGCGTCGAGGTGTAGCAAACAGCCATACATCCCATGAACAGGAGGTTGAAAGTCAATCAAATCAACAGGAAATGGTGAATGCTTTCGGAATGAGCAATACAACTCTTACAAGCGAAAGGCGAAAATACTTATCCTATACCATCGATCTATGACTGTCATTACAACTGTCTCTTCGCCTAATTTTCTGTCTGCATGAGTTTGTGCAAATAGGTACTGATGTTTGTCGTATCCTCTCAAAGTATGTATATGCGAAGGTGAAGGGGGTAGTAAAAAATCGTCCCGGGCAAGATCTGAATCGAATACATGTGTTCTCTCATTTTCCTGGCAGTCACCTTCTGATCCAGTGTGTTGCCATCGGGACAACCATGCACTCTCACAACACAACAACTACTACTACTACCGTTGCTGCTGCTGCTGCTACTATTACTAGTGCTGTTGCTGCTACTTCTGCTGTTGCTACTGCTGCTGCTTCTGCTGCTGCCGCTGCTGCTACTGCTACTGATGCTGCTGCTGCTTGTACTACCACTTCTACTTCTTCCGCTACCACCACCACTTCTGCTGTTGCTATTACTAGTGCTGCTGCTGCTACTACTTCTGCTGCTGCTGCTGCTGCTGCTGCTACTGCTGCTACTAGTACTACAACTACTACTGCAGACGTTAAGATTATCATCATCATCGCAGATATTTTACGTCGACATCGTTGTACAACTGTCATCGCCATCATCATTTCTGGACATCACGCGTTCAATTTTTGCTGTTTGTTTGTGTTTTCGTGTCTGTTTTAACCGATAAAGAGCGAAAAAAGCTCCAAACAAGTGATCTTCACTATCTTTTATAAACTGCTCACCTTTCAATAATGGTTGGATTTCCATCGGTTTTCTTTCGGTCATTTGTTTATTTTGTCTTTTCCTTCTTTCTACAGATTTCCTTTCTTCGTGGGCGTGGAGTGGGGGTGGGGGGAAACGAAGGTGACAGAGGGATGGGTGGAGTGGGTGGAAGTGGAGAGTGTTAGGTTGTCTCTTTTTCCCTTTCTTTTCTTTCTCTTTTCTTTCTTTCTTTCTTTTTCCCCTTTTTTTTCTTTCTTCTTTTTTTCTTTTCCTCTTTCTTTATTTTGATTCTAGAGATGAAAAAAATTGATATGTGATAAACGTGAGTACACGAAGGAGGGACAGCCTTCGCTTTCTAGCGCAGATACTTCAAAGAACTTTATCATAGCAAATTTCAAGTATAATCTAGGATTCATGTACGTAATTCTTACTCACATTATGGCACGGAAATGCATCGATTCTTTCCAGCCTTTATCAACAGTTAAACGGGTTAAATGTAACGGGTAAACTTAACAAAGAAACATGGCGGCTGATGCGGCGTCCCCGCTGTGGGAACCCGGATCTTGGATCAGGACAGATTCCGGATATGACGTCACGGAACGGAAGTCATGCACGCGTCAAACGCTATGCAAAGAAGAAATCGAATCAGTTGAATATGTATGGTAAGTAGAACTGGCGGGAAATAAGAAGGGTGGTGGTGGGATTGGAGTGGGGTGGGAGTGGGAATCTGTCTATCATCTGCTTCTTTGTTTGCTTGTAAGCCAGTTTAACGAGTCTGTCCGCTTTATATGTTAGTGTGTGTGAGCCCTTCTTTCTTACTGAATCTCTGACTCACTGTCTGTCTGTCTGTCTGTGTGACTGTCAGTCTGTCTGTCTTTGTCTGTCTGTCTGTCTGTCTGTCTGTCTCTGTCTGTCTGTCTGTCTCTGTCTCTGTCTCTCTCTTCTCTCTCTCTCTCTCTCTCTCTCTCTCTCCTCTCTCTCTTTCGCTCAGACAAATAGAAAAGTAACCATAACATACCTAGACATGCAAACCAATTCTAAGTAATTTCCTAATTGGTTACTTATAAATGACCAATCAACGCTTTAAGTGAATCAGTGACTCTTGTGGGCGTGCTTATGGTGTCAGACGGAAAGATTCCAATTGTTTGGACCCAGTCGGGGTGACTCATTTAAAACGAACCTAAATCAAAATCTCCTGACTGTATAATATAATCACTTTCAGTCATAATCATGTTCTTTTTTTAATGAAACGGATAATACCATGGACGTTCTCGTCCGGATTTCGGTATTACTGAAACTTGGCCTATTGTATTTCGCTTAAATTTCAATTCAGATAGTTTCTATAGGTTTCTACGTGATATTATCATTATCATTACAAAAAAAAAAAACTATTTTCGTAAATAATTTGCCTAATGAATATACTCTATTGTACCAGTTCAGAGAGAGAGAGAGAGAGAGAGAGAGAGGAGAAGAGAGAGAAGAGAGAGAGGAAGTGATCTTTTTCATGTTCGTATATGCTTAAAAACAATCATAATTGTGTAAGGTTTACCTTGCAGAATACAGATGGCCTCAGAGACGCATCAGCTGGCGACCCACGCGGTTCTTCACAAAACTGTCTGTTTACACACAATGGTTGGTATTTTGGAAGAGGGCTGGGAGGGAGAGGGTGGGGTTGGGGAAGGGAAAGATGATTTGTGGAGGGGAGGTGTGTGTGTGGGGTTCTACTTATTGGAGATTGTTGCATTGTATTGTTTGTGTTGTCTTGTGTTCTTTTGTATTTCATTGCATCACAATGTGTTGCAGTGTATTGTATTGTGTTGTGTTGTGTTGTGTTGTGTTGTGTTGTGTTGTGTTGTGTTGCGTCGTGTGCGTACTGCTTTGTCCGGCATGAATGATTTTTCACGCGGTTCCTCGTCAAAAGCACAGAACAATGCATGGAGCTGGAATAGCTCAGTTGGTAGCGCGCCGGACTCGTAATCTTGGTGATCCTGGGTTTGCGGGTTCGAACCTCCGCCGGGGCGTTTCGGTACAGGGGGATTTTTCCCTCGGAGTTAACATTGGTTCTGATTCCATTTCCCATACAGTCCTTCGAATGAGACTATAAACCGAGGTTCCGTGTGTGAACGCACGCATAACATCTTGCACACACGTAAAATCCCATCACCAGCTTTCGGAAGAGTAGGCCAGTTTGGCCGTTGGTATGGATGACACGTTACACATAGCATGCACCCTGAGTGAGAAATGGAAAGAATGAAGGAAGTAAGGAAAATGAGTTATCGATATTGAACGATACTGACTGGATGACACGGGAAACGACTGAATGAAGCGCCAGCTGGCAACTCTTCAGTCGGCACTACCCAGGTAGGCAGCCCGTTTGTGTAAACGAGTATTGATTGTAAAGCGCTTAGAGCTTGGCCTCTAGCCGAGAATAGGCGCTATATAAGTATTCATTATGATTATGATCATGATTATTATTATTATTATTATGTCAGGTAAACAGTCATCATCCCCTGTCTGAGAATCTTATGCACATGAGAAAACGCATGGACTAGCGGACACTGTATGTTTACAAATCACTTTATCCACAGTTGAGTCAGTCTGTATTCTTCTATTGAATGTCGTTATGTTACGCTGACATAAAGGTAAGTGAGAGCAAGTCAGAAGTTATAAATTGGGTTATCCCACAGAAGATCTTCTCTTTTCCCTTGAATTCCACGAAAATCTCAGCGATATTACTTGTGATATTGTTAACGCTGGGATGTATTACTTGAGATAATACAATGTAACCAGTCACTCCTCCCCCCTCCCCCCCCCCCCCCCCCCCCCCCCCCCCCCCCCCCCCCTCCTCCGAAAAAAAATCTTTTGACGTTTAACACTGTAACTGTCCTTTGCAGGTGAAATTTGTAAAACAAACAAACAAGCAAACGAAAACCTTCGATGTGAAATTGAAAGAGGCTACTGATTTGTGATGTCCATCGTTTTCATACGAACGTTGAAAAACGTTTTTGAGATGTAGCGTTGTAATCGTTCTTTTTATGCCAATGTTAGAACAAAGAGTCTGGCATGTGATACATGTACTAAAATTGTTGTTTTTCAGAGAAACGTTGAACACAAGTTTTTGACACGTGACACCGCAAAATCGTTGTTTTGTGCGCGAACGTTTGAAAAGAGTGACCGCTAGAATGGTTTTCGTGCGAACGTTTAATAAAGTTTTTGACAGGCGATGTCAAAATGGTTTTCAGGCGAACATTGAAACAGAACTATTTTCTGCTGAAAGTTCAAAACAGCCTTTGACACACGAACTTTTCTTTTCTTTTCGTTTTTTTTTTTCTGGGGAGGCGGGGTAGAGGGGGGAGGGCGTTTGTGTTACGTGTCACTGTTATTGTGGTTTCATACGAATGCCGAAACACTTTTTTTGTTTTACCGCCAATGTCATTTTCAGCTAACGTGAAGAAAAAGGTTAACAGATGATATTACAATAGTCGCTTTAAACTGAGCATAACATCGAAAAACGTGACTGACACATGACATTATTGGTTCAGGTGAACGTCGAGAAAAATAATTGTACTTGTTGAAATTGTGATTTTTTAACGTAGCTGGGGAAAAAAAAGGTAATTGGCACGTGACATGAATTATGGTTCTCAGGCGAACGTTGAAAAAAGCCTTTGACACATGGTCAGAGCCAAGCCAGCTGACTGTGAACTATGACCCCGTGAAGCCTGACATCCGGGTCTCTTTCTGGAGCCGCGAACATGGGGATGGCAATGGAAATGCCTTTGACGGCAAAGGTGAGCGTTTTTCTGTCTGCCTGTCTGTCTGTCTGTCTGTCTGTCTGCCTGTCAGTTTGTCTGTTAGTTTTTGTTTGTCTCAGTCTCAGTCACTGTCTGCCTCTCTCTGTCTCTTATGTCTCTCTGTCCGTCCGTCCGTCTGTCTGTCTGTCCATCCGTCCGTCCGTCCGTCCGTCCGTCCGTCTGTCTGTCTGTCTCTCTCTTACTCTCCTTCCCCTATTCTCCCATCCTCTCTAAATCGCAAATGAACAATGTAGATCGTCCGTAAAGTAAAGAGTGTGGGTCGTCTGTAAGGTGAACAATGTGGGTTACCTGTAAAGTGAAGAGTGTGGTTCATTTGTAAAGTGGACATCATGGGTCGTCTGTAAAGTTAACAATGTGGATTACCTGTAAAGTGAAGAGTGTGGGTCATTTGTAAAGTGGACATCATGGGTCGTCTGTGAAGTGAACAACGTGGATTACCAGTAAAGAGTGTGGGTCATTTGTAAAGTGGACATAATGGGTCGTCTGTAAAGTGAACAATGTGGTTTCCCTGTAAAATGAAGAGTGTGGTTCGTCTGTAAAGTGGACAGTATGGGTCTTCGGTAAAGTGAATGGTGTTGTTCGTTTAAAAAGCGAACTGTAGATCGTCTGCAAAGTGAACACTGTGAGTGCAAATCAAACGAGGTGGGTCGTTTGTGAAGTGAATATATGAATCGTCTGTAAAGTGAATATATGAATCGTCTGTAAAGTGAGTATATGAATCGTCTGTAAAGTGAATATATGAATCGTCTGTAAAGGGAGCAAAGTGGGTCAACAAGATTAAAGATTCAAGGTTGAAGACGTTTAATTTTTTGGGGCTGTGGAGAATTCAGATTTGACTGATTTATAACGAACAGCTTAATGTGAAACATTTGACAGAGAGTAATCGAAATAATCGTCAACCAGAACTTAAATATCATTTTTTTTGCGCCATCACGCAATGGACATAATCCATATCAATAAACACCCCAAATATCTTTTAAATAAGGAATGGTTAATACTCCTTTTCACAGTTAAACGAATTGGCTTATTTTAACTTGTTATTTTCTTCCAGTCTGAAATAAATTACAAAGCAATGAAGGGCGGTATTTTCTGGGAATCATTATGAAATCAAAGATCGATAGGGCAGGCTGTTATTTTCTGCGCAGTAGTACATTTGGAAGCACCATACACTTAGAACACTCTAGAATAAAGTGACATTCATCGCCAATACTTTTCAGACCACATTCTTTACAATTACGGTCTTCCATGTATTCTCCGTCCCTCCTGTCAATTTCATTCTGGAGTTGTCTGTTGGCGGGTGGTCCAGGCAAGCTGTTGGCCCATGCCTTTCCTCCCGGGACGTGGACCTGGCCGGGGACATCCACTTCGACGCCGACGAGCCTTGGTCCGTGGGCCTGGACTCCGAGGACACCAAAGACCTCCTGATGATCGCCATACATGAGGTCGACCAGCCTTCCTTGTGGAGTGTCATTATTGTTGATATTGCTGTTGTTGTTGTTGTTGTTGTTGTTGTTGATGATGATGGTGGTGATGACCGTTGCCATGGACACGATCACAGCGCGTTCGGTGTTGTTGTTCGTTGATTAACATGCGAGAAGTCTTAGATACTTGTTTTTTTTGTTGTTGTCGTTGTCGTTGTCGTCGTTGTTGAATTTTGTTTTTGATGACTGCCACGCACGAGGTCTTAGAGCGTTGTTCGTTGTGGCTAATGTCGTTGTTAGTTGCTTTAGTGCATGACGCTACAGAGACCTCATTGTTGTTAATTATTGTTGGTTTTGTTGTTGTTGTTGACGATTATAATGATGATGATGATGATGATGATGATGATGATGATGATGATGATGATGATGATGATGATGATGATAATGACGACGACGATTATGATGACGGTGATGATGACGATGATGATGAGGAGGATGAGGATGAGGATGACGATGAGGATGATGATGATGATGATGATGATGGTGATGATGATGATGATGATGATGATGATGATGATGATGATGATGATGATGATGAAGACTGCAATGTAGGAGGGTGGTGAGCGTTCGTTGTTGCTGCTAATTATTGTTTTGTTCACAATAATTGCCGTGCAGGCGATCCAGCCTTCGTTGTTGCCTTCCATTGTTGTTGTTATTGTTATTGATTGTTCTTGTCAAGCAGGAAGTCATACAGGCTTGTTCATTGTTGTTGTTGATGATGATAATGATTGCTATGAACAACGTCATAGAACCGGGTTCGTTGTTGCTGTTTCTGTCGCTAGTTTTTGTCCTTATGATTGATTAGCATGCACGAGGCCACAGAACTTCTTTTTGTGTATGTGGTTGTTATTACCTGTTTGTTGTGCTTATTCTACCCCCCCCCCCCCCCCCCCTCATGATAGCAATGCATAAGAGTGCCGAATGTTCCTTGTTGTCACGAGTTATTCATTGGGGTTTTTTTTGTTTGTTTGTTGTTGTTTTTCTGGTGGTGGTGACGTTGGTTATCACTGTTGTGTTATAGAGACTTTTCTGTTTTGTTTTAATTTTTAATTGTCATTGTTTTTAATGTAGTTGTTTCTTTTTCTTTTATTTTTTTTTCTTTATTGTTGGCAATTGTGTTGTTGTTATTGTCATTGTTTTTATTTCTGTTTTGGTCGTTGAGTGGTCCGTTGAGCAAAGTTCTGAGGATGTAGATGATTTCTTGAACCAGGAGCGGAGTCAAAAAGCCTTGTTTAGTATGTGTCTCCCCCCCCCCCCCCCCACCCCACCCCCACCCCCACACACCCCTTTTTTTTTGGACGAGTAATTTCAACAATAACAACAATTAGGAGAGAGAGAGAGAGAGAGAGAGAGAGAGAGAGAGAGAGAGAGAGAAAGAGAGAGAGAGAGAGAGAGAGAGAGAGAGAGAGAGAGAGAGAGAGAGAAGCAGACAGACAGACAGACATACAGATAGACAGACAGACAGACAGACAAACCGACAGACAGACCAACGGACGGACGAACAGACACAGACAGGTAGGCAGATAGTCAGACAGAGACAGATACAGACAGAGACAGAAACAGAGAGAGACAGAGACAGAGACAGAGACAGACAGACAGACAGACAGACAGATAGACAGGGAGACAGAGAGACAGAGAAACAAAGAGACAGAGACAGAGAGACAGCGAGAGGCAGACAGACAAACGAAAACACAGACAGACAGACAGAAGGGAGGGAGAAAAAGAAGTAGAGGAAGGTTAGAGAAACGACGACGATTTCCATGATGATGATAGCTGTGTACATGATGATGATAATGACGACGATGATGGTGATGACGGTCAGGCGGGACACGCACTGGGTCTGAGTCACTCCATGAAGAAGAGGGACATCATGTATCCCGTGTACGGCGCCTTCACCCCTGACCCTAGGCTGAGTCGACACGACGTCAAACGTCTGCAGTACCTGTACGGTGAGCAGACGACAGGCCAAGGCCGAGGTCATCACTAACCCGTCCAACTTCATCCCCCAACCGGAAGTGTACAACATCGGGCTAATCGCGCAGCATCACTCATACAATCTTATCTATGAGTAGAAGAGACAAACATTGAAAAACAAAGACGAAGATTAAACAATCTAGAGTATCATTCAGTTCCTGTTTGTTTGTTTGTTTTGATTAATTAAAAGTTACTTCAGCTTCAATGCAAACAAGATAAATGTTGTCTTCATTGACTAGGGGTCAAACAGGAAATCTTTCCGTAGCATCTTCAGCAATTATTTTTGTTCTCATATGAGAGAGAGAGAGAGAGAGAGAGAGAGAGAGAGAGAGAGAGAGAGTAACGTCCCCTGCTTGTTAGGCGGCGTCCTCGGCATTCTAACGCTCGGCAATATATGTAGATCGCTGGTTTCATGCACCAATCGCAAGACTGTTCACAGATTTTAGCGAATTATGTAGCCCGACACGCAGTGTCAGAAGATATAATTTTAAGAGACAGGGTTAAAAAAAAAAATTTTAAAAGCGTT
>CM031599.1:31812576-31870076 GCA_018398815.1 Conus ventricosus | reverse complement strand
AAGGGTGGTGAGCGGGTACCCGGTCCACGTACGGCAGGTGTTCCCCTCAGCCCCGGTCAACCCCGGAGCTGTGGTGCATGTGCGCGAACGAACCCGGACCTTTTTCTTCAAGGGTAAGCAATCGATAAACTCCGGTGATTTTTTTTCTACCAGTCCCAAAGAACTTGACAAATTTTGTGAATGTTATAGCCTGACATTTTTGTTGATGTTAAAGAGACAGAGACGAAAACAAACAAACAAGTAAAGACGGTATTCAGACAGTCTAGTTTTTAATTCAGCTTACTTCTGTAAAAATAAAATCCATTTCATATTCAAGACAACCAAGAGAAATGCTATCTGGAGATCAAAAGGAATACATTATCTCTGTTAAAGCATTATCCCCCTGCCCCTAGTCCCCTCTGTCCCAACCCACACACCCCCACCCCCACCCCTCCAAAAAAAAAAGAAGAAAAAAAACAAGATGCAAAGCATATAAACGTACTCCCAGTTTATCCTGCTAATTTTCACAAAGATCGGCCAAGTACTTTCTGAGATATTCCATGGAGAAGAAAAAGCGTTACAGGCCGTTACAGCCGTTAGTAACGGCTGTAACGGTAAACTAAAACATCGGGCATCATCCTTGATCCATAATGAACATGCCTACAAATTTTCAGAAGGATCGGCCCAGTAGTTTTGTCTGGAGCGAGTGGAACACATTTTTGACCACGGACACACAGACACACACACACACACAGAGACACACAGACAGCATTTCTTTGTTCCCATCTAAAGTACTCCCTGTTCTATAAGAACTGGGAGTACAAAAAGAAAAAGCAAAACAGAACGAACGAACAAACAAAAAAATCCTTCCACACGCACAATTGGTAGAAAGAAGCCGTCGACGTTGTTGTTTTGGGTTGTGTGTGCGTGTGCGTGTGCGTGTGTGTGTGTGTGTGTGTGTGTGTGTGTGTGTGTGTGCGTGCGTGCGTGCGTGTGCGTGTGAGTGTGCGCACGCACGCGTGTGTGTGTGTGGGCGTGTGCGTGTGCGTGTGTATGTGTGTGTGTGTGTGTGTGTGTGTGTGTGTGTGTGTGTGTTTGCGTGTGGATGTGCGTGTGTGTGTGTGTGTGTGTGTGTGTGTGTGTGTGTGTGTGTGTGTGTTTACTGTTGTTGGTCTTGAGCTCAAACTTGGGCACTTTGTGTATACACTGGAATGATGTAACGCTAAGTTAAACAGGTCCCCCCTCAAACAGATTTGACATAGAATGGATGGAATCTGCTGTGACTTAATGTTTCAATGCAGAGGCAGCGACAACATCTCTTCGCCACATCTACGTGTTTCATAAAATGCACTATTCATATACTGTAACTAAATGCACCTAGCCCTCACTCAGCATTGGCTCCAGCGTGGAGGTTTTAGTTTCACTTGAAAGAAGATAACATATACCGATGACGCCGACGACGACAATAACATTAATTGTTTTTCTCTCTTTCTTCAGGCAGCCGGTACTGGCGGTTCACCAACCACACCCTGGACAGAGGCTACCCCAGGAAGCTGCTGTCCCCCTTCCCCGAGACCCCCCGGGCAGCTCTCAACCTACCGGGCCGAAAGGGGCAGAGCAACGTCTTCATCTTTGGGGTGAGGGAACCGTGGGGCCACACAGAACCCTAGCTGTGTTTCTAGTTCTGATCTTGTGAGAATTGAACCGCGGAGCTACACAGAACCCTACCTGTACTTCTAGTTCTGATCTTGGAGGAATTGAACCGCGATGCCACACAGAATCCTGGCTGTACTTATAGTTCTGATCGTGGAGGAATTGAACCGCGGAGCCACACAGAACCCTAGCTGTACTTATAGTTCTGATCTTGGAGGAATTGAACCGCGGAGCCACACAGAACCCTAGCTGTACTTCTAGTTCTGATCTTGGGGGGATTGAACCGCGGAGCCACACAGATTCCTGGCTGTACTTCTGGTTCTGATCTTGGGGGAACTGAACCGCGGAGCCACACAGAACCCTAGCTGTACTTCTAGTTCTGATCTTGGAGGAATTGAACCGCGGAGCCACACAGAACCCTAGCTGTACTTCTAGTTCTGATCTTGGGGAACTGAACCGAGGAGCCACACAGAACCCTAGCTGTACTTCTAGTTCTGATCTTGGGGGAATTAAACCGCGGGGCTACAGAACCCTAGCTGTACTTCTAGTTCTGGTCGTGGGGTAGGGAACCACAACCCTAGCTGTATTTCTAGTTCTGGTCGTGGGGTAGGGAACCACAACCCTAGCTGTATTTCTGGTTCTGGTCGTGGGGTAGGGAACCACAACCCTAGCTGTATTTCTAGTTCTGATCGTGGGGTAGGGAACCACAACCCTAGCTGTATTTCTAGTTCTGATCGTGGTGTAGGGAACCACAACCCTAGCTGTATTTCTAGTTCTGATCGTGGGGTAGGGAACCACAACCCTAGCTGTATTTCTAGTTCTGATCGTGGGGTAGGGAACCACAACCCTAGCTGTATTTCTAGTTCTGGTCGTGGGGTAGGGAACCACAACCCTAGCTGTACTTCTAGTTCTGATCTTGGGTGAAGGGAACCACAACCCTAGCTGTATTTCTAGTTCTGATCTTGGGTGAAGGGAGCCACGGGGCCACACAACCCTACTGTGCGTCTCGTTCTCTGTTCAACATTGCTCATCCGACCCTACAGGACCTTTTTTGGGAAATAAACAAAGTATGACACAGTGTAACGAACAAGGAATGTATAAACATAACTCAAAGACTGAGCAATGATAATCGAACATAGCTTTAAGGGACAAGGAATAATGTATGGGTGCAGGTGGACAAATAAATATTGATGCATGGGACACACTTCAATGAACAAACAAAAAATGAAAAAAATAGGCATACAGGACATCAGTGAACATTGATGCATGGAACGCACTCTAATGAACCATCAATGATCAGCCTTGTGTGTGTGTGTGTGTGTGTGTGTGTGTGTGTGTGTGTGTGTGTGTTTACACCTGCACACGTGTACAGACGAAGTTCTTCTGGCAATGGAGTCCTGATAAAGAGGACGTGTCGAGCCCCTTCCTGTACATCACAGACTATTGGGGTGGTCTCCCTTCCAAGGTCGACGCCGCTGTGCAATGGACAGACAAATACATCTACTTCTTCAGGCTGAACAAGTGAGCTCCCTTGACATTTTGAATTGTCGGTTTATCAGCTCAGCAATTGGTTCTTAGCCTAATGATTTACAATGAACAGGTAGCCACAAAAAAGGCATATCCTTTGATTGATCGATGGGTTATTGGTTGATTTTGTGACAAAATGATTGATAAATTGGCTTATTAATGAATGTGTTGATTGCTACTCTGCAGCAGACAAGCAATTGTGTTTACTTCTACAGCTTGAAAGTGTCAGCATTCGTGACTGATTAATTGACTAAGTAACTGAGAGATCGATTGATTTACTACTGGCCTTGATGGATCGACTGATTGATTGTTTTTAATTACAGACGTGCAATAGTTTAAAAAGTTGTTCCAACTGAAACAATCAGCTTCCCTTGATTAACGGATACATTAAATGATTGATTTTAGGGTTGATGATCATTCATTGATGACTTATCACCTGCTAGTATATCATATGCATGTATTTCTTAAGGCTGGAAAAGTATACAATCCCTCCTTCCCTTCCCGTCTCTTCCCCTCTCTCGTCCCGACTATGCCTCCACCCCATCCCATCCCACCCCCTCTGCTCTCTTTCCCTTTGATTGATGACTACTGTAGTGTAGATGAACTATACATCAGAGTTAAAGGGATGAATATGTCAGATACAGTGTGTCTGTTCAGGACCCAGAAATGGAGGAGAAGAAAGGGCAGGAGTAGTTGGGTGGTTGAAGAAGGATGCAAAATACGCGCGCGCGCGCGCGCGTGTGTGTGTGTGTGTGTGTGTGAGAGAGATATTTCTGTGTCACTATGTCTGCGCCCGTGTAGGAGCGCTTGGGAGTTTGCTTTATATGAGTAAGCAAGAGCACTTTTTCCAAGTCAAACTCAACGACCATGTAACCATCGATCAATGTTTTTTGTTTCCATTCTTTATTGATAGACTGTTTGTGGTTTGATTTTCTCTTGTCTTCTCTCTCTCTCTCTCTCTCTCTCTCTCTCTCTCTCTTGCCAACATGAATGAATTTCTGCTTGATGCATTGATCGAGTGATTTTTTTCCCCCATTTCCGTCAGATACTACAAGATTTCCTACCACAACCACGACTTGGTTCGAGGCTACCCGAAAATCAAAGGACCCGCGTGGCTCAGAGGGGACTGTGGATTCGAACCCAAGTAGCGGGAAGCGTGTTGAAGAAACACTTGCTATCAAAACCAAGTGACCACTTCTCATCGTCACCTCAATGGGAGAAAACAGCACTCTCAGCTGCGTCCACCCCAGTGCTGATTTTCTGTCAACTCAATGGGAGAAAACAGCACTCTCAGCTGCGTCCACCCCAGTGCTGATTTTCTGTCAACTCAATGGGAGAAAACAGCACTCTCAGCTGCGTCCACCCCAGTGCTGATTTTCTGTCACCTCAATGGGAGAAAACAGCACTCTCAGCTGCGTCCACCCCAGTGCTGATTTTCTGTCAACTCAATGGGAGAAAACAGCACTCTCAGCTGCGTCCACCCCAGTGCTGATTTTCTGCTTTCATAATAACAATAATGAACATTTAGACCGTGGTTGTTGTTTGTTTTTTTTCCCTCAGAAAGTCCATTCAAAGTGCTTTGTGAGTTTTCAATCATCCAAGGCCCGTAATCTCCAAATCTCTTTTCCTGGATTTGTTTTCAATTCTCTTTTAGACCGGCAGTCAGTGAAGAGAGCGAGGAACAGAGGAGACACGTATTCAAACAGGTCGGGGAGATTTTTGGTCCTCCTCCGCTACTCTGTGGTGAGTGACCCGTGAGCAAGACAGAACTGGAAACTGGGGTGGTACACATAAAAGAAAACTATCCGACACGTGTGTTCTCTGTGCTAAAGGTGAGATTAAAGGCCCCCCCCCCCTCCTCCCCCCAGTCAGAGGCCGTGATGGACACTGTGCATATGCATGACCATGGTCTGCGCGGTGTGTTTGGCGTGGACCCAGTCATCGTCAGACCTCCAGAAGACCTAGCTCCATCGACTGTAAACTGTAAAGTGCTTAGAAACTTCATGATCCTCATATCAGGAACACTTTTTACAAAAGCAGTGAACGTGGAGTATTTAACATCTGTACATATGATGTGGTGGACAGGTTTCGTTTGGGAATACGAAAAAAAAGTTTTCTGACTTTAACCAGCCATGTATCATGCCTTTGAAATGAATGATAATTAAAAGAGTGTCACGTATGATTTTTAGAGCAAGCAAAACGGCACGTTTCATCCTACAATACTTCAGGAATATTGTTCATCAACATTTCATTTTCTCTCTGCAGTCCAGGGAGGGTTGCACGTCTATTGATTGATAGGCATTTAATTCTTAAGAATAAGTTTGCAAGCGAAAAAAAGGTACATGGGAGAATGGGGGTGTACAATTCACCTTGCTTGAAGGGCTAAAGCGTGCTGTGTTTGCGCCCAGTTCATGGACGCCGACGTGTGTGTGTGTGTGGGGGGGGGGGGGGGGGGGTGCACGTGCGCACGTGCGTGCCTGCGTACGTACGTCTGTATTTTTTCTGGCAGTTATTGTCGTTTGAATTATGCGTGTGTATGTTAGTTTTGTATTGTGTTATGTATACTCTCTGTCTGTTGTTAGTATATATATCCCATTATTAAAAAGACAGAACCTCACTGGTTATGTGTGTGTTTGTTACTTTTGTATTGTGTTGTGTATACTCTCTGTCTGTTGTTAGTATATATCCCATTATTAAAAAGACAGAACCTCACCGGTTATGTGTGTGTATGTTACTTTTGTATTGTGTTATGTATACTCTCTGTCTGTTGTTAGTATATATCCCATTCTTTTAAAAGACAGAACCTCACTGGTTTCCATATACTGACATGATGGACGTTGTTACACCTGAAATGATTCTTTGTCTGTCTGCTTGCTCCCCTTTGTCGTAATCTCTCTCTCTCTCTCTCTCTCTCTCTCTCTCTCTCTCTCTCTCTCTCTCTCTCTCTCTCCCTCCTCCTCTCTCTCTCTCTCTCTCTCTCTCTCTCCTCTCTCTCTCTCTCTCTCTCTCTCTCTCTCTCTCTGTGTGTGTGTGTGTGTGTGTGTGTGTGTGTGTGTGTGTGTGTGTGTGTGTGTGTGTGAAGACTAAAGTGAAGCTTACAGTATCACCACAGACCAAATTCTGCAACGACGTAGGGACAGGCGGCTGTGACCCACAGAATCACTACTCACATCATATATATATATATATATATATATATATATATATATATATATATATATATATATATATATATAATCAAATATATTTGTTTTAAACTAATTATTTTAATCAAGTACAATATTAACATATGACTTTCAATGCCAACCTCATCAAAGTCATCGAGAACCTCTACAACAAAGCCTCCAGTGCGGTTTTCCTCAACAACAACATAGGCGAATGGTTTCGAACAACTGTCGGAGTGCGCCAGGGCTGTTTACTCTCTACCACGCTCTTCAACGTCTTCCTGGAAAGAATCATGACTGATGCACTTGAAGACAATGAAGGATCAGTCAATATTGGAGGCAGAACCATCACAAACCTCCGTTTTGCCGACGACATCGACGGTTTAGCTGGAGAGGAGCAAAAGCTTGTCAATCTGATCAACAGGCTGAACAACACCTCCAGAGAATTTGGCATGGAGATCAGCGCAGAAAAGACCAAAGTGATGACCAACAACCCAATCGGTTTTGCCAACGACATAATGATCAACAACAAGAAGCTTGAACCCGTCAACAGCTTCAAATACTTGGGTGCAACAATCGCAGATGAAGGATCAAGACCAGAAATTCTCTCCAGAATTGCTCAGACCACAGCAGCATTGACAAAGTTGAAGCCAATATGGAACAACAAGAACATCTCCATCAGCTCAAAAATCAGACTGATGCGATCCTTAGTCATGGCAATCTTCCTCTATGCTTGCGAATCATGGACACTAAAAGCTGACCTCGAAAAAAGGATCAAAGCAGTTGACATGAAGTGCTATAGAAGACACCTTGGCATTTCATACAGAGATCACATCACCAACGAGGAAGTAAAGAGACGCATCGAGAATAAAATCGGTCCATATACAGATCTCCTCACTTCAGTTTACGACGCAAGCTGAAGTGGAAATGGACATGTCACGAGGTCATCGGGCCTTGCCAAAAATCCTGCAGGGCACAGTACGAGGAGGAAGGCGGAGAGGTCGACAAAAAAGAGATGGGAAAACAACATCACAGAGTGGACGGGCCTGGATTGAGGACGTGTTGAGGAGGGCGGAGTGCCGGGATGAATGGAGAGGACTGGTGTCAGAGCTACACAGGTGCCCCTCGGCGGGAGTTTAAGGGATCAAGGACAAGGAAAAGGGAAAGGTTTAACATATAGTCCATATAATGCAAAGCAACTATGTTAACCTACATACATAAATCCATACTCTAATACACATTAATACACATATAAAGAGAGAGATGCACATACATAGATACATACAAAACAAACATACATATCCCATCCTCACACACACACACACCACACACACACACACACACACACACACACACACAACACAAACAACCACAAAACACACACACACACACACACACACACACACACACAACACACACATACAAAACCACACACACCACACAATACAACACACACACACACACACACACACACACACACACACACACACACACACACACACACACAGAGGCGAGCTTTTTGGGTGCAAATAGTCGGGGAGAGAAGTTCAGTGAAAGGACTGACTGTGGACACGGCCCCCAGAAGACAAGAGATAGGTGGAGGAGATTCCTTGCCATCGCCCCCAGAGCCAGACGGCACAAGGAGGACTGAAACTGTGTTTGTCACACTGTCACTTTTGCACTCGCGCATTCATGACAGCATTTACTCCATACGCAACACGCAATCCTTCCAATCAACCAAAGGCGCACTACCGAATGTTTTTTCTTCTCCCCCCTCTCCTTCGGGAAAACATTTTAAACTAAATCACATCAAACACGTTATAAACAAATTTTATACGGGTAGCACTCTTTCCACTGAGAGGCAAATAACTCACTCAGACTTCATAAAGTCACGGCCTCCACACAACATTGGCCCACAAACTCCAGACCGGGAAAAATAATGATTCTCTCACTCCTTGATGCTATGCCTGCATCCAAATTTTACGACTCGCCTCATCCTTTCAGGATTCCTGTCTCTCTCAGACATCATCTCGCCCCCTCGATTCTCCGTCCTGGAAAATAGACTTCCGATCCTCCCCCTCGACTCTTTTGTCACTGGAGAGATGAGTTCCAACTCCTCTCCCTCGTCCTCTCCTGTCCCTGGAGAGATGACGAGCTCCCGACTCCTCCCTGGAGTCCTTAATTCCGAGGCTGCCTACCGGTGTGTTCCTCACACCCATGGCCATCTTCAACCACCTCACGGGGTGAAAGGTAAAGGGGTGAAGGGCGAAGGGTAAAAGGGTGAAGGGCTGAAACACGAATAAGGTTCGTGTAAGAAACCCTTTCTTAATTCAACATAATGAATTCTTTTCTTTCTCTTTTCTATAAGTTTCCCCTGTGGTTTCCCCAACTATCTATCGCTCACCTGGTAATGACTGGTCAGCAGAGAGGACCAACGTCCTGACAGGTTCGAGTCTCTAGGCCATCTGCTGGGTTAAAAACTGATTCTTTCCTCCTTCCTCCTAGTGAGTGCATACTCAGTGTTCAAAACACATGACCAGCACTTACCAGCCCTTGTTAAATATCACTCAGTGGTCACTTTCACCCAATGACCACCCTTGTTTCTTGAATGAGTATAACTCACAATTATTTTGGGGACGCCGCTACACTAGTCAAGCCACCTGAATTTCCTTCCTTTCTAGTAGTGGCATGGGGAAATGTTTCATATTACTAACTACATGTGATGGAGCGTCACAGCCTTGATGTGAGGCTACGTCACATGACACCCCCCATCCGGGGATGAAAAAATTTTCTCCAGAAATTTTTTAAAGGATATACAACTTCATTTAAAAACACATCTTAGCCATGGAATCTCAAAATGCGTAACCATCACACATGATTCACCAAATTAATAATCAACGTATAGAATCAATCATCATGTTTCCACCATAAATAGCATATTTCAACTTTTCAGTCTTTCTAAAAAAAAATTCATAATTGATCACCATATTTCCCACAAATACATTTCACAAATTAATTGATTAAAAAAAATAGGGATATTAAAATTCAAAGTACAAATTTTGTGTTATAATTTAAGTTGTGAAGCACATATTTTCCCTTGATCTTTTGTCTCACATCATATGTTTAAAAACCCTCTAAAAATTTGAGAAATATTCCAAGTGTAAAGGTTTCTCAATAGACTGAAAACAAAATAAACATAGTTTAAACATAGTTCTTTCCCACATGTAATGTTATAGTCATTGAAAAGTCACATGCTTTCCTTGTTGACAGTGACAAATGAAAACAATTGGTTTGTCTCATTGCACAATCAAAAACATGTGTTTATACATTTCTAAAGGGTAATTTGCCCCATCACCATCATATATATTCATCTTCACAAGCAAGTTAGAATAAATAGTACATGATGATTTTTCATTGTTTACGAAAGATAAAGCAAAGAATAGATATGTAATACTTTCAAACATCAAGTAGTTTTTGCTTGTAAACACATATAGTCACTTCAACAAGCAAATTATGCATAATCCCACTTGATTTAAATCGTCAGTAAGCATAAAATGCACTGTCAAAAGTGATCACACCGTAATCATTAAGAAAGACAAAAACAGGAATAGTCTTTCCTTGAAGACAGTTACATTGTCCATGATATCATGCACGTGACAACAATCTGCCATGACATTTTGTTTTTCCAGGCACTGGTTCAACAGTAAACTGGAATTCTGCAATCCCAAAAGGGACCATCTTAATAATCTGCTGTTTTTTAGTCTTGACGATTAAAGAACGTCAGTGGCCTATGGTCAGTCTGTAACTGAAACTTTCTTCCAGTCAAGAACCTGGCGAACTTCTCACATGCCCATACAATAGCCAAGCACTCTCTCTAAATAGTGGAATATTTCTCTTGTGTCTTTGAGAACTTCTTACTGGCGTATTGCACTGGATGTAACAAAGCACTTTTTTCCTGCAACAGTACCCCCTCCATTCCTTTAGAACGGGCATCATTTCTCAAAATAAAGTTTCTGAGGGGGAGGGTAACAAAAGAACAGGAAATGAGTTGAGGGTGTTCTAAAACACACTCCAAAGCCTTCTGGCACTCATCAGACCACACAATATTTTTGTTCTTCGTCCCTTTCGTCAGTTCAGTCAAAGGGGCCTTTCGGGGACGCAAAGTGGGGTACATATCGTCTATAGTAAGACAACATCCGATGAGTGACTGATCTGTTTCTTTGTAGTGGGTTTATGTAAGGAAAAATCTTTTCCACTTTCTTTCCCTCTGGATCATTTTTCCCACTGAAATGTGTGACCCAAAAATCGAGAGTTTGAAAACCGGCACGAATTTTTGATGGTCTTGCAGTCAAACCAAAACTTCTGAGTCTGGAAAAAAAACAGCTCGTAAGTTAGAAAAGGAGGTCACTCCATGATTTTTGCAGCCAAAAAAAATGTCATCAAAAAACTGATGCACCACATTCATGGAGTTTCAGGGCTGCATCATTCTGGCAAAGAAGCTGGGGCATTTTGCAAACCAAATGGCTTTTTCGTCCACTGGAAAAGACCAAAAGGTGTTTGAAATGGCTGTCTTTTCCTTGTCAGCTTCAGCCTTGGAATCTGCCAGTACCTTTTAGTCAAGTCTACTTTCACAAAATAATTTCCCTTCTGAGAGCTGACACAGAGTTCTTCAATGTCGGGGGGTAGGCTCGGCAACGAACACAGTGATCTATTTAATTTTTCTGTAATCGATGCAGAAACGCACCGATCCATCGGGGTTTGTCCACCAATACAACTGGTGAGCTGTACGGAGACGTAGAAGGTTCTATGCCCTTTTAAAATCCGCATCACTTTGATTTTCTCTCTCGACAACCTCTTTTTTTGCAAACGGAAGGGGGTATGGTCTGGTTCGCACGGGTATTTCAGTAGTTAACTGAATACTAGGGGGTTCAATCCCAGTCCACTGTACCTGGGGTATCTGTCAACACACCCTGAAGTCTTTCAAATGTCTTTGAGCTGTTCTGTTTGATTTTGAAGAAAAATCATTCGACAGAACCACATCCTCATAGGTTTCCCCTTTGATAGACAGAATAGGAAGGGGTACAACATCATCTGCACTGGTAGTGTTAACACTCCTACATTTGCTGTTTTCACAACCTTTGATCTGTCCTGTACATTACATTGGGTACAAAATCATCACTGATAATATCCGTCATGTTCACATCAGTTTCTGACATAGGACATATCCACTCAACTGATGGTTGATGGCAACATTTGTACGTTCAACTACTTCTTCAACATGTTCACATGGAAATTACCTTCTCAGTTTTTGCCATTTTGATCTTATAATTAACTGTAGAAAGTTTTTCGACCACCTGAAAAGGACCCTTCCACTAACACGAAGCTTGTTATGTTCATCAGTGAGTAATACAAGGACTTTATCCCCTACACTGAAGGAACGTGCCTTTGCTTTTCTGTCTGCAAAGACCTTGTACACATCTGTTTTTCTATCAGCTGACTGTTGGAAGCTCACATGCATCCTTCAAACGATTATGCAGTTCATAAACGTATTGGTAAACAGTTTTACTGTCGGGTATGTCCGTCTTTTTCGTCCATTGTGTCATCAATAAAATCCAAAGGACCCCTTGGTGAGTGTCCGAAAAAGAGCTCGAATGGTGAAAACCCCAGCGTTTTCGTTCGGCATTTCCTGTATGCAAAAGCAAAAGCCGGTATGAAACGATCCTTCGGGGGTTCCTGTCTTGCAACCTTTCTCACATGGACTTCAACGTTCCTTTTGAAACTTTAAACCATGCCATTCGATTGGGGATGATATGGCGTGGTTGAAATGGAAGAGATTGACAACAGTCTGTAAATTTCTCTCTTGAGATCAGAAATGAATTGCTTTCCCCACAATCCGAGAAAATTTCGTCTGGAAGACCCACTCTGGAAAAAATTTGCAAGTAAAGCTTCAGCGACAGACACGTATCAATTTTTCTTCAGTGGAATCGCCTCTGGATACCTTGTCGCTGTATCCCCCAAAGTTAAGATATAGCGATGTCGGAAGAAGACAGTGGTAAAGGCCCAACAAGATCAATAGCCACCTTCCGAAATGGAACGGAATGAGAGGCATTTTGTGCAAAGGTGCACATGGGACGCGACCTTTTGAGATGTCTTTTGGCAGATGTCACATGAGCGGCAGTATTCTGTAACTTCCTTTGTGACACCTTTGGGCCCAAAAAAAAGTAATCAAGAACTCTCTTTAATGTTCTTTTGATTCCACAGTGCCAGCGAACAATGCTCATGAGCCGTGTGTAGTTTCTGTCTCTCTAAATGGTTTTGGAAAAGACAACTTGTTTGTTGTCCTTGTCCAGGTACACATCTGTAGAGAATGTCAGAGTCCCGTATGTACGTTGGTTTGTCCCTTGGTACGTCATTTACAGTCTGTTTAGCAGCAGAAAGTATTGTCGTCAGCGTCTCGTCTTTTCCCTGCATTTCTTTTAAATCATCTTGGGGTAATCTGGGAGTTCATCCCGTTTTGAGACTTTTTGCGGCTTTGTAGCCTTTCCCTGCTCACGATGTCTGATCTGGTACTCACAAGACAAGGAACAAACGATCCTCCAGCACCACCCTGTACTGTAGCGACACCTGGCAAATTGCCCAAGATCAAGTCGCAGACTGGGTTATCAAAAGACACAGGCGGTAAGAAAACCGGAGTAGTACGGTTATCGACTGAAATTTTCGCCAGGGAAACGTTTCAATCTTGCCCCCAAACGACCTACACTTTTGGACAGTGTTGAGATACTGGTTTTGAAGCACGAAAGATTTCCGTACACCAGCAGTGGTGCACCCAGTTGTCTCGCAAAAACCGAAGCCTGCAATCCATTGGGTGGCTCCGTTTTCTAACACCAGTCCATCAACCGATTTATCGGTGCCAAAACAAGGCTTCTTCACAATCAGTGGAGACTAAAGCGGATTTTGAATCATTTGGTTTGAAAGGGCAATTCCTTTTCAAAGGAACTTGCAATCGCAATAGAAACATCGCATTGTTTTGATCGGCAGCTGACTGATTTTGTGAACTTCGGTTCTGTCCCCGAACTGGCCCCAAAAGGTCTTACGTGGTGGTCGTTGTCCACGACCCCGGAACGTTTGCTGAGGAGCAACGGGGTTTTTCGGCGGTGAGTTTCTGGTATTGACGAAAGTCACTCGAACCGCGGAAAGATCCCTGTCCGTTCCTAGGATAGGTATTTTCCTTGAGGACTCAGAAATGACCCACGATTTCCTTTTCCCGTAACTTCCCTGTCCTGATGGGATAGTACATGACGCATGAGACTCAAAGATTGAAAATTCTCCTTTCCTAGCCACGCCCTTATCTGGGTGAGCGATACAATATTGATCAGCCATCTGACACATTTCCTCAACGTTTTTCAAATTTCCTTTCTTTAAGGAAAGTGGCCAGATCTTTGCTCACGCTCTGGAAAAGTTGTTCTCTAAGAAGGAGATCTCGCAGTGATTGAAAAATTTTGTTCGTTTAGAAAAAATCGATCCCTCGATCCAAAAAAATGACTCATACGGATCAGAAACGACGGAAACGATTCTCCTTTGTCGGGCGCACAGAACGGAAACGTTCGCGAAAACGATCAGAGAACATTGAAAATTTCTTTGAGGAGTTCTTTTCAACTGATCCCAAGTTAAATTTTGTTTCGCTGCAAGTGAGTGTACGTGTCAAGCGCTACCCTTAAACAACGACGCAATATACAATGTCCACTTTTCCTTTGGCCAACCACAAGACGTTGCGTGACTTTCAAAGCGAAAAAGAAACTATCGATGTCATCCGTTTTTTCCTCGAAAGGCGGTAACTTTGGAATATATGCCGCTTTTGGTTGAGGTGGCTTGCGGAACCGACTGGTGGAGGTTCTCTCGATGCCTGGATTCTTTTAATTTCCCGCATCAGTCTCTAGTTCTAACTGCCTCAACTTAAATTGGGCGTTCTTCATCTTCAGCTTCCCTCTGTAATCTTTTTTCTTCAATTTCAGCTTTCCCCCTGTAGTTTTGTTTCTCGCTTCCCTCTGTAGTTTATTTTCTTCAGCTTCCCTCTGTCTTAGCCTGTCTGCCCTATCTCTGCATTGTTGCACATAGTTGGTAAGTTTTTCTCCATCAAAACCCAAGCGTTCCGCTTTTTTAACATATTTATCAAAATCATCCATAATGAACCCTCAACAGATATAAACACAAAACAATCTCTAAGTATGAATAAAAATAAGGCGATTTTATGTTTATGCTATATGTTTCACAAAATGTAATTATAATATATACAAATAAAGAATTCAATTTCCGGTGTAAACAGAAAACAGCTTACTTAAACAGGGTAGTATGAAATCCAAGGAATGTATTTTTCCAAAAATAATTTGCAAACTGCTATCAATTTGGAATTTACAAACAAATGAAGTTTAATGCAAAATGTTTTTCCTAAGAAAGGAAATAAACACAATAAAGTTTTTGAAAATAAATTCTTTATAAAGTTTTAGTTCTTAAATGTTCTTGTTGTCAGTCTTTCTTTCTTACTTAATTCCAAATGAATTTACAAAACAAATGTTACCGCCCTTCACAAAAATGAAAATAAATTTACAAAACAAATTTGGGAAACACAAACAATTAAAAAGAGGGAAGAAACACAAACTAGCGGAAATCTTACCTAAAAGATGAAAATGTAGAAAAGAAAACTAGATAGGAGCTTATTGATGAGAAGGTTTAAGAGGTTTTGAAAAAAGGGGGTGAAAGGAAATGAAAGGATACACAGGACCGGAACAGTGAGAAGAAATCAAGAACAGCAAAAGAAGCCTCAGACAGCACCCTATTGGGGCACTGTCTCCTGTGAAAAATGGAGACGGAAAAAACAAATCCCGCACAATATACACCACACAACAGTTTAAAAATACAAAATATAACAATCAATCAATAAATTTCACATTCACCCAAACTCAAAGAAAATCTCGCACCACACAGAAAAAAAAATAATCAAAAGATAAGATGTTTATTTGGGCTGAGCGGTAATCAACTCCACCACCTACACTATTAGCGTGACGGAGGAGGAAGTTTTATCCCACACTCTGAGGGGCAAGGGGGAAAATCAAACTGAAACAATAGGAAAGGGAAAGAAATAGATAATTACGAGAAGGGAAAGATATCGACTCCCCAACGCCATGCCCCCTGCTAAACGCAGGAAGAGGTTGGGGCTATCAGTCCTGGGGAAGGGGACAAAAAATCTAATACTCTAGGGGAAGGACAGCGATTCCTCAACGCCCTGCCCCTTGCTGCCAGGTACGAGCAAGAGGAGGTTGAGGCTATCGGTCCTGAGGGGGGAAAGGGTCAAAAGGAAATCCTACCCAAAAAAAAAAAAACCCTTAACGGAGTAGAGCAACCAAAAGAAATGTCAACCACCGAAACCCCATATAAAAATGAAAAAAAAAAACAAAAAGCAAAAATTATTTCACAATAAATAGTTAACTAATTTCTTTTGAGAACGGTATTATGCCGCTTTTGGCTCACCCCGTCTCAACCCGTTTCGGGCGGAAGCCCTCAACCTGTTTCGACCGGGGCGACGCCAAAAGCGGCATAATACCGTTCTTCCCGTAAACCCTCACCCGGGCCTTGGCCGGTCTCGGGCGGGCGACTCAAAGCGGCATTTTTACAGTTCCCCTATAGAATGACTTTAATAACCAAAAAATACGACCCTACCCAAACAACTACTGTGTGGATTATCCGCAAACATTCACAAATGAGTCTTTGTCTTTCATATGAAATAAAACTACAGTCTTTAACTGCTCTCTAAAGTCTTTTAAAACCGAATTATATTTCTGACATAAAATCCACACACTTATCCCAGCATGTTTTCCACTGAAAGCTAGTGTAACACACGCACACTGCACACCACACGAGTGGCTGAAGTGAAACCATACCTCCCGCTTGCCGCGCAGGGAATTCAATGAAATTTCAAAAGCCTATTTAAATTGAAAGAAACTCTTATACAGCAATCACACATACTGGGCTGCGTTTCGGGCGGTTGACTCTAATGCCGGCATTTCTACGTTTCTCTAGGGTGCAGTTATGAATAGCGATCAATTTCTATTGCCTGCAGTTCTGAATAGCGAGATTTCTATAAGTGGCTGAAAGGATCTTGCTCAGTCATTCCCGCCTTTCATAAAAACATATCAAAAAATGTTTTTTTACCCTTTTCCCCCAAACACAAGACTAGACAGAATCAGCTGATTAGTAACAGTGACGACATTTTCCGCCCAACACTTGTGTTGTTAGCAACTGCACCTAGCTGTCTTTTCATTTCTCCCGGTGCTGTGGTGGTGTGAAGACGTGACTGGGGTGGTGATTTCCAGTCAGGAAAGGCGTTGTGACTTTTAAACTTTGCTGATTGATTCCATGTCCAAGATAGCATTTTTTTCAGAAGAAGAGAGGGATTTACTAGGTAGTCCTTCTTTACAAGAATTAGCACAGGGAAATTAGAGTTTCAAATGCTGCACATCAAGCTCTGTTGGATTATTCTATTCAAGAAACGTCACTTATTTTCCCAATCATGAGTACTGAACCTACTCAACAACCAATACTCATCTCTACTGCATCTACTACATTGCTACCTCCATCTGCTTACAATTGGACTGAGGAAGAAAAGCTGCTGTTGCATGAATATTTTGTTTACTTTTGGGAAAAAAGAAAGATGTTGTTACCCCAAACTCAACTGCATGGACGCATATGCTAGCCGACTTGGGCAGCAACATTCGCAGTAGAGCACTTGTCACAAACCACCCAGCAAGGGGAAATGACATGATTCTAAAAATAACGGTTATGCATAACCAGAGCTCGGAACTACTGGGCCGGGAAAATACCCACATCCAAAGGTTCCCGACTCTTCCAGCAATTATCGCAAGAGAAGAACCAGCAATTATCGCAAGAGTAGAACCAGCGAAACTTTGCAATACTTGTCATTGCTTGTACAGGAAGAGGGTCGGCAACTGCCTGTAGCGCTCAAATAGGTCAACTAGTATTGGAACATGCTGATTCACTGGCATTCTTGTTGCTGCCCATGACTTTGTATATAGTGAAATGAAAATTTTTCTGTTGTGTTTGCCTGTTTAGACGTGCTGTGCTTCAAAATTTTCAAGCGGCCCCAGAGTGACTTTATTCAACTGTCTTGTTTATTAAATCAAGCGTTTGATAAATGCACTTGGTGGCCGCTTTGAATAATCTTCAGTTGACAGAGGACCAACAGCCGTCTTGGGAAATTTTCGGCGCTCAAGCGCGAACCATAAACCCTTTTACATTTTCCCCTGCAAGCACCTCCCTATCTTGTGTGTGTGTGTGTGTGCGTGCATGTGTGCGTGCGATCGTGCTTGTATATATGTTGTTATTGTTATTGTTGTTGTTGTTTTTTTGCTGTTTTACTGATAATAAATATATTATATCTGAACATTCGTTTCTTATAAATAATCAAAGGCGCACGCACACCTCCCACCCCACCTCCACCCCGCGCATGCACACACTCAAGTCACCCCAAGTCACTTCTAAGTCTTACTAAGTCATCCTTAAGTCATCCTTAAGTCATCCACAAGTTCTTACTTAAGTCATCCTTAAGTCATCCTCAAGTCATCCTCAAGTTGTCCTCAAGTCATCTTCAAGTCATCCACAAGTTGTCCTCAAGTCATCCTTAAGTCATCCACAAGTTCTTACTCAAGTCATCCTCAAGTCATCCTCAAGTCATCCACAAGTTCTTACTCAAGTTTTTACTCAAGTTCTTACTTAAGTCATCCTCTAAGTACAACCAAGTTCTTATTCAAGTTATCTTATAAAAAAAAAATACAATCTATGTTTTTATCTTAAATAGTAAATGTCTAATATAGTACACACACGCCTCAAAAAACGCGTCATCGTCGAGAATATCTTGCTCAGCGTCCTCTGCGCGAAATCGGTCAGCATAGATCTTAATGAAGTTCTTACATCCTAAGCAACCACATTGATTACAATTCTGGTCTATGGAAATGTCTTTTATAGACTCCATATCTTTATTTATTGACTTCATCAAATAATAATCCGCCATGATCTATTTTTATCAAAAAAAAATTTAAAATTAAGTTTTTAAAATATTATTGCATTTGAAATGGATCAAAATTATCTTTTGTTATTGGCGGTGCTGGCGTGCTGTTGTGTTCGGCTTCTGTATTTAGCGGTGGAGATTGTTTGGGCTCTTGTTTTTGCCAGCGTTGTTTATATATTTTATAACCGTAATAACCGCCCCCAGCAGCAGCAAGAGCACCAAAAATGACAACAGTTTTAAGTTCAATATTCCATGAAGACTTTAGTGCTGTAGGTCTTGAATCACATGGAGTTTTTTATAGCTGGCATTGAATCAACTTGTTCTGGCGTTGGCGGTGTTATGTTTTCATTATGAGTTATATTCTGTGATTGTAACATTAATTTTTTTTGTCTGTTCCACTCTGCTAATTTTTTTCCTGCTTTAACACGCCCAGGATGAGGATGCTTTTTACTGGTCTCCACCTGATTCTGCTGATTTTCTGGCTTGGTTACTTTCTCCACCTGATTCAGTGTTTTCTGGTTCTGCTGATTTTCCGACTCGTTCATTTTGAAGGGAAATAAAATCTATATGATTAAAAGTTATTAATCCCATGATTAGCGGCGATAACAATGTTCCAAATCTGTAATATAGATCACAGCTTAGAGACTCTAATGACTTTGTTAAAACTGGATCTTGCGTTAAATCATACGTAAGATCTTGTTCAGAATCAATGGGAGCAAATCTACTGACTAGTTTAGTGTACAAACTAAGAACCGTTTGCCCAACGCTTTTTACCATTCTCGACCCCAACTGCGCCTCATACCTGTTATGATACTTTATAATGTCTTGCGGCGACATCTGTTGAATCTGTTCTATGCTGAATTCAGTTCCGAGGAACTGTTTTGTTTTTCCACATGCTGCCAAAGAATACAGTCTTTCTTTTTTGGCATAATAGCTTGCTCATCAACCTGGTCATTTGTAATCATAAGTTCAGGAAGGTTTAATAGATCATCGCTGTTCATGTTTTTTATTAATTATAATTATTTTATTTTTTAAAAATGAGCGCCGAAAAAACTGTTGCCAACCTTTATACCATTCTGCTTTTTATTGGAGGCTAAGTGTTGGATAACGATGCTGGTAAAAAGCCTTTAAGAATTAAACCGCGGATCTGGAAAACTAGACTTTGAGGATTCAGCAAAGAATTGCTATCATTGCGCTTCGTTTGCCAAAAGATTTTCTAGTAAAGCGGGAAAATTTCCAGACAGTATTAATATTAAAAAAAAAAATCCTTTATAAAATGGCTTCACTCGTAATGATAAAAGGCGGCGCTGGTTAATGCGCTTGCTTTTAGGGGAAAAGTAATTACGGTTTAGTAAATACGGGACGACGGCGAGAAAAAAAAGACACAACAAAGCTATGGAGCAACTAGCAGCTGCAAAAGATCGTATGAAAAGCAGGAATTGGCTTTAGTTTTTATTAACGACAAAATGAAAAAACGGGGGCATGCAGTTTACACATTTAAAGACGTTGATCAGGCAATAAAAGAATTTTACTTGTAACGGCAAAAAATCAAAACATTCCCCCCACCAAATTCAGCGACTATTATCAACCATCAGAAAACAAAAGATCAAGAAATCGCGTTTATTGTCGTTGGTATGACCGTTGTGTATTTTGTTGCGCTAAATTGGTAAAATAAAAAATGAAAAAAATTTATTTTTTCGCCAAAAGGATTTTGGAAGGGAATCACGGAAATCAAAAAGCAAAACCAAGCAGCGGGATCTGAACAAACAGCGAAGGAATGGTTTTTAAAACAAGCGACTGGAAAATTTTTTTACCTGCCCCTAGCAAATCAGAGACCGCACTTTGTGAATACAATCCCGAACGACACCCACAAATGGACCTTCTAATTTACCCATGATAGATTAGACAAAAAAGTTTTAAAGTACCACTTACAGTCATTGACGTAGCTTCAAGATAAAAAGATGCAAAACCCTTAACAAAAAAGGTGTTCTGCTGTTGCTGTTGCCTAAAAATGATATCCCAAGGGGGCCCCTTAAATTACCCTCGCATGTTCAAGTCGGAGGGAAAAAATTTTTAAAAGGGTAAGTGAATCAATTATTGTTAAAAACATAGAGTTCCCATTAAAAGGGCATTCCAGGAGTTCAAGATCACAGGTTTTTAGTTGAAAACTTTAACAAACAGTTAGCCAAAGATTTTTTTCCCTTCCCAGTATCACAGGAGCTGATTGAAAATTCTCGCAACACAGAATGGGTTAGAAGACGCCCTCAGTTTTGGCGCAATGAAAAATGAAGAATTTAAAGGCTAAAACCATACAAGCAATAAAAGAAAACAATAAAGTTTTTGAAGACTCCAGTACACCCACCAAACTATTCCCGTTTGGTTTGAAGAAAGGTACTTTATTTTAGGGGGGAAAAGAAAAGGGGGACACTCGCCGGGGCAACCGATCCATTTTGGAGTGTTGACCATATGAAATAAAAAGAATTGTAAAGATGAATCCGCCCGTGTATTTATTTACGAAAAAACTGCACAACAAAACAACCAGCCCCTCAAAGATCTTTTGTAAAGGGAAAACTGCGATAACCCCCCAGCCCCAGTTCCGTTTAATTAATTTACAAAATATATTTGAGTTTAAAAGGAAAAGCTCAAAGGGAAAGTGCAGAACGAAACAAAAATGGAAAGAAGGGGGCCCTTTGAAAATGATAGGGTTCATTTGATGCTGTAATGCTTTAGGGGAACTTTCGAGGATTAACAAGCGAAAAATATCAGATTCACCTACAACTAAAACCCCCCAAATTTGGGGAAAAAGAATATCTTGAAGTAAAAAAAAAAAATTGGAACGCATAAGCAAACATAAAAAAAGTTTAAAAAAAATTGGATAAGCTAGATTGACTTATAGAAAAAGTTGATGAAAATTAAACCCCCAAGAAGTATACAATTTTGCCGTCCCCCAGTGCCGATTGCATATGAAAAATTGGATTAAAAAATACTGTTTTGTGTTTGTTTTATCTAAAGATTCTTTGTTACAACATTGTGTTGATCTCATGTAGATTTTCGTAGTTTTACGTTGTCATGATGAAAGTCTTTTTGTCAAACAATGTTCTTTGTAGTTGTCATTTTTATGTTTGACTGCACAAAAACTGCGAGATATTCCCCTTTGCTTTTTTGTGTTTTTCCTGGCTCGAAATATGTACATTTTTTACCTTAACCCCACATCTCCTTTCACCTTTCCGATAATTCACCTTCATCTTTCCTAAAACCCCTTATTGATTTTGAAGTAAAGGGGACTCTTTGGGGAATCGGGGTGTCATACCACCCCTCGCTCCTTTTGCTACTTCTAATTTTATGTCTTTATAGAGTCTTCAGTGGAATATCTATAACAAAATGTATCTGTTAAAGTACTTTGGGGCTTGGATCGAGGGTTAAAATAGTCAAAAGAAATTTAAAAATCAAAAGCTTTGATAATTCTAAAACAGTAAAACCCCAAAAAAAACGGGTTTTTTTCCCCAATTTGACTTTCTTTTTTTTTCATCTTATCCCAAAAAAGGGTCAGAAATCTTCGAAGTCCTGATAATTTGGTTTTGAAGTCAGCTTAATTGCTTTGTTCTCTTTTGGGGACTAATCTAAAATCTTTGCGCTTGTGCGGATTCTCCATGTTTTCCAAAACAGCTGTTGTTCACACTTGAAAAAGTCTTTTTTTGAAGACTGTGGGTTTATTCGAGTCATGTTCTTTTAGATTATGGTTTCATAACTGTTTTGATCAAAAACAATTATACGATGAAAAAACTGTCAACTTAAACCTGTCTTAAAAAAAAAAATTTTAGAAATCGTAATGACGCAAATTTTTTTTGCCTCGAAATTAGGCACAAGTTTAGGCGGCTCCTTGGATTCTCTTTGGGTTTCTGTGCTAATGGGGTATCATTTTTCAGGTCGGAGTTTAGGGATATTCTAAATCAAAATTTTAGAATAAAGACCTCTTTTACGTCGCTGAAAGTATGCAGATGTTTTCAAATTCTTGAAAGTTTTTATACCCCCATGTACATTTTAAAGTTCGTAACGGAAGCGATTGCGCCATAGCCCCAAACCCTAAGTTGTTTCGTCAAATACATGAGATAGAACCTTTTTCTGGATCATAGCGTCCCCGTATTTGTTGTTTGCTTTACAGTAATGGGGGCGACGCCATACTAATTCCTCCCAGCAATCCGTTTTCTCATCTGAAACATTGGTAAATCTGACAACAAATCAATCTGTACCCAGTAAACTTAAAAAAGCATCCCAATCACCCGGGGCAGAAATAAATGCGCAGGATCCAAGCTGTAATGTTTCATCAGGTCTTCTATATTTTCAAAGACGCCGCCCAAAAAACAACACGGCCATTAAGTAGGAGCATGATAGTCTCCCCTGTTTTACACTCTAACTTTGCCACGGGATCTTGAGCATGCTGGTAATCAGAATCACTGATGTCCTTTCCCCTTTAAAACTAAAAAAAACGCGCCTTTAGGAGGAAGGGGTCTTTATCAAACCTTTCCCAACGTTCATGTATCAAAGGATAAACGCCCTTTTCTAACGAGAGTTGGGGTTAAAATATTTTTCCGTTATTGGAGGATTTTAAGGACATAGCCAGTGACTCTAATGCCCCTCATGTGCTATAGAGTCATAAAAAACATGTTTTTTAAAGTGAAAAAACATTACTTTTCTGATGACTGGAATGCATGACACCCCGAAGGCGCGGTTACTGCTTTCATTTAAGGGGAGAGTCGTAACCCCCGCAAGTTTTTGAAAATAAGGGAGCTTCCATGCTTTGGTTCAAACTTTAGTTGAAGATTGCATTTGTTATGCGCCGCTCCTCTGAACTTTCCGCTAATGTGATCATGGTCTCTTACTGTCGGATTTGTTGCTTCCTCACTGAGTTCTAAACCACAAATCCAACAATGTGTGGCTGAGTCATACTGTTGTTGGTCTTCGGGCGTCATTATGATTTCAGATAAATTCAGATTATTAGAACAGTCATTACGCACTTGCTGCATTCGCTGTAAAAATCTTCTAGCCGCATTTGGTCCTCTGTATAATTCTGGCGTTGAATGAGCGCCATCCGACCTGACAATAACGAAGGCAAATGAACAAATCTGATGATTACTCATTAAGACTGTTTTTTCGAAGTTTTTGTGGCGCTGGCCCTTCATAAGGAACAATGAGTGATTCGAAGTCTGCGTAAACTACGTATGGAGAATTTTGCAGCCGTTTCCAGTTCTTAAAACTAACTTTACTGCCTTCTGGGGGCGTAATTAGTTCTGTATTACAGTCAACTGGGCCGATACAATGTTTCTTATGTTCGCTCGCGGCTTGAGCAGATGGAATGCTTGTTAAACATTTTCTGCAGAATTCTTGTTTATGGTAATGCTTTGAAGTATGCCGCAATAATCTACTCATTGTTCGTATCAATGTGTAATGCGGTACCCCGCTGGTGAAAACATCAGTAGTAAGTCAACATGATTTTTGTCTGGATCACCTATTGTTGGGCTGTTCTTGGACACTTTAATGGGTAGTAGATTTGTTTCCTCATCCCATGTGTATACATTAACAGTTATTGGTTTGTTTTGTTCTTCAAACTGATCAATGGAATCCACGCTAACAGGAAAGGACACCCCACTAAAGTTAAGATCATTGATGTAAGGGTGATAGTTAGACACTCTCTCTGCGTTTTTGCGGATATAATGCAGCCTTGCGAGAACACACCACATAAAACATTTGTTGTCTGAATAATTCTTTATGTTTAGAACTGCTTTTTTTGCGACTAATGCTGGAGGCAGTGGAATGTAAGACCTGCCTACAATCGGCGCATACTTAGACTGTTTTAATCTGATCTCTAAGACTTCGCCCTCTGACCAACCAGAGCCTCTCATTTTGGCTTCTTCAGCAGCCACATCAAACTGTGTAAGCATTTGGTCTGCCCAACCAGGCGTTAAGTCATTATGAGAAAGAATAGTCTGTTGTTTAGTCGAGACCCAGACTTCTAGATTTTCTTCATTTATTGTTATATAGTCGATTAAAACAGCTAACATTACTTTAACTGGAGGGTCTATTGTTAGTTTACCGGAACTTGAGAAATAGCATGCACAACACTTGCCTGTACGCTTGCAGGATTAATGACTTCTAAATCAATATCATTTAAAGCTCTTGATAAATTTTCTTGCATTGCTTCAAAAAATTCGTCTGGTCCTTCATATAGCTTATCCATGGTGAGTTTCTTTTCTAACTCAAAATATTTATTTAATAAAAAAAAAATAATTAATCAGATCAATATCAACGGTCTTTTTGTGTTTAGACTCATAAACTAAAGTATAAACACCCTTTGGGGTTGTTAATGTGAGCTGTTTAGAACAGAGTTTAATGTTTCGTTTACTTTTTTTAAGCATTCCTTTTTTATCTGCTCGGGGTCTGGCTGTTGAGAAAAACTTGTCCTCGCCTTTCTTTGAAGATCAAACTTTTGTCTTTTGTAGTCATCAAAATCGGCCTGTAAACGACTAAATTCTTCATCCGTGATGTTTGAGTCAGCTAGTGCTTTATTTATAATCAGCTTGAAGGAACTAAGTTTAGCTGTTATTAGTTGAACCATAGCTGTGTGCTTTTGGAGTTTAGTTTTTATTTTTTTGCTAGCAGCACCTACAGCTAATGAACACAGGCCAAGAGCTAAAGACAAACCGCCTAGAGGTAAAGCTGCAGGTGCACCTACGCCCGTTGCTAAGAGGCCAACACTCGTTCCTGCTGATAGAGCACTTATAGTCGATGCCCCAGTATTAACATAAGTAACAGCATTAAAGGCAGCAGAATACCTTCGTTTGGCTTTGCTATATTTTGAAAGGTCTTGCTCTAGTTTTGTTGCATTTGTGTAATGTTTGTTAATCTAAAGGTTTTTTATGCCGGGGGTTTCTACTATCTCTTCTCTTGACAACTCTGCGCTTCAGGCACATTTGGATAATGCTTAACAGACATGCTTTTTTAAAAATAAAAAAATAATTTAGTATTGTATATTTTCTAATCTGTTATCTTGAATATTCAGCTGCGCATCATATATTAAAAACAAATACACATTAAGTGGTTTATCGGCTTCTTCTTCTTTATCAATTTGAATGTTTATTATGTCTCTAACAGTTCTCCCGCTCCATGTAACTTATTATCCTCCGTTGACCTTAGGTCAATCCATAAACCGTATTTCGTTGTTAAATAATGATCAGTCTAACACTGTGAAGATGCAGATCTTTAGACACATGGTCAACTGTCGGATTTCTACACCTCCCGCCTCCAAACAGTTTTCTTATTTCATCAAAATGCTGATAAGGTTTAAGCCCGCTAGCGTAGATTTGGTTAGGACTACCCTCAATTGTACATTGCACTTTTGTTATTTTAGGATTAATAAAATTTTCAGTTTGTCTTTCGATGGTCCTTCATCTTCACACAGCAATAAAATACCTTTAGCGATCTTGCTGTGGCACTAAAACTAAAATTCCATATAGTGTCTGCCTTGCTTTTAGGATATTTAGAATGATGAATCACTCTTTCGTAATATATTGCTAATTTTGACTGATATTGTTGCTCAATCAGCCTTGCTAAATTAGGGTTGCTAACAACGTCAAACTCTAACGAGATGTCAGAAATGCTGTACTTTGCTTCGGTGTCTGATGATCTGATAACACGTTTGTATTCATTAAAAGTTAGTTCGTATGACAATCTGTCTTTTAATGCCCTTGAAAGTATGGCGCATGCGCTTTTAACAACTCAAAATCTAGGGGTATGGAAAAGCGATTTCCATACGCATAACTTACAGCTAAAGCCTTTTTGCTGCCTTTAGCACCTGAGGCGAGTTCGGCGTCTATTCTAAGTTTTAGTGCTTCTTCATTGCCGATTCCTTGAAACGCAAGATCTTCCCTTTCATTCGCGGTTAGCCATAGATCAGAATAGGTTAAAATATGTCTGCATTATGTAAAGAAAATATTTCTTGCCCCTCAAGTTTTATAGAAATTTTCTTAACGATTGCCCGCCCCAGATTCTGTACAACCGTCCTGTTTGGGTCTGTTGTTGAAGCGAGTTCTATTTGAAAGTAAGACGTGCAGAGCCTGGCACAATCACTTCATCCGCTCCTAGGTCTGGAAATTTAACAGTAAGAATTTGATCCGCATCAATAGTAGATGGATTATTTGGAACAGTAATATTCCGCTTATTTCCCTTCACGCCAAAGGGTTCTTTCAGTCTTCTATGCGGGGTCAAGAATCGAGCCATATGTTTGTGACATTTTTTTATAAAACAAAATAAAAAGTTAATTATTTAAAAACATGGCAGGAATTGAAGGTGAAGAAGATTATGATGTTTTAGATCCTGGAGACGACATGAGTGATTCCCCTTGGGAGCAGCATCGCTCGGGGCTCTCATTGCATGATGAATTAGCAGAAATCGGGAGTACATTACCAACAAGTCGGTATAAATTAACAGAAAGTAAGGTCAGATCATTATACCAAAGTTTAGGACAAGAACTTCCCGAAACTATATACCCTGATGATTTTGAAGTAAAAGATGACCATTTGTATGTGAAAAACGACCAAGGACAACTTGTTCAGCTTACAACTAAACGAGACCCATCAAAGTTTGTAGGCATGAATACAATTAGACAAAGGCTCAGTGTGAGCGATCGAAGTCGACTTGGCATTGTTAAACCAAAATTAAATAGGGAGGCAGTTGCTAAACTTCAAAACACGCTACAAGAACTCCCAACAGATAACCAAATACAAACATGGAACTTCAAGATTTAAGTCAAACAGCGGACAAAGTAATGCAAGCAGAAACCGTTTTTCCGAAGAAACAGCGTTAAAAACAATTAATGATTCCCCGCTACCCATGCGAGAAATAGCGGCCCTTGATCATGCTTTGAGAAGCATCAGAGGCGAATTAACAAACAATTTAGCAACTGGGTGAAATAGTTGAGCTTATAAAGAGAAAAAGAAATCTCGTTGAGGCTGTTGACGACCAAACTTAGGGCATGATTATTAAAGAAAGAATAACCAAGACTAAAGATCTTGAACAAGAGAGATCAGCAAGACTAGAGTGTTGTCTTCTACACGTGAAGACTTACGAATCAACGTGAGCAGATAAGAGACTCTATCCAAAGAATTGTATATGAGGTCACCAAACGCTGCTGTACGATACGACACTGTTTAGAGAGCAGGGGAGCTATCATTAGCAAGCGTTATAATCCGCATTAGATTTGCTATAAGTACACTGGTGATGGCTGCATTACAGGCGAGCAAGGTAGGTTCAGGTCAGTGCCTCCACCACCAATCGCTCCGCATGATAAATAATGGGTAAAATAAAACTGCTTGATCATCTTGCGAGTTATTAATATAAATGCCCTGTAATGCCATGATCGCTTTATGGTATATTAGGGGGGGTCGTTAGCTGGCTTTTTGTTACTGCAAGCAAAGTAGTTGGATTTATGGCCGAGCACATCATGGACAGTAGTTCTCTTATAGTTGGGGTTACTCTTTAGTAAATTAAAGAAGGAGTAATCCTAGGAGGTTATCCAATAAACATGCGCTGTAGTTTATAATTCTTGGCATTTTTTTCGTTGGCTTCGATGGCTTAGTTGCTTTACTTCGTGGTCTTCAACGGCCTTCGGGCTTTGGGCCTGGGGGGTTGGATGACATATTCTTGGGTTTGTTTGTTTACTGCTTGCTATATTACTGGCTCAGAATTTATTTCGTTTTTCCCGACATTCTGTTCATGCTTAGCACAAGGATTTCATGTTGGTGTTTTTTTTGTTCCTATCTGGAGTCTGTGGTCAGAAGCAGCATGTATAAACCTGTAAGTGTGCCAAACAGCAAAGTCTCTACTTTCGATCTTGCGTATAATGTAAAACATGTTGGTACCTTTTATACTTGAAGGTAAATCAAGACTGTAGAGTAATGGTCCTCTAAATTCGCCTAAGTATGTTTTGTGCGTCAAAGCAGTAGAACGGGATCTGTTATGCTCGATTCGTTTGTGCTGCGAACTAGCAAACAACAAAGTAAGTAGAACAGAGTCGTTTATTCGTTCTATTCCTGCTTTAGTTGGCCCTTGAAGTGTCTAAGATTTAACTGTTGTCCTTGCTGTTGTATGCTCATGCTCTTTGGACCCGAGGTGAACACCTGTGCCTGAGAGAAAGATGTTAAAGGAGGATTCGTCATAGTTTTACTTTCTGTGCTAGCCCCAAAAATAAGGGGTGCCTATGCCATTGATTAGATGACTGGTGCTCTATAAGTCTGTCTGACTTTTAAGATTGAATTTAGTTACAGTCCTTTCAATAGCTTCATGTTTATTCTCGTTGCTTAAATGGATTAAACGGTTTGTCATTTGCAATGGTGCTTCAGTTCAGTCAAAATACGTTGAAAGGTTGGAATAAACATGAATCTGTTCATGACCTCACAAAGAATCAGGATGTTTTAAATGATCAGGCATTCGATACACCACCACCCAGTTGATGCACAAACACAGCACAAGTTTAAACTGGTTATGATTAAAACTGCTTTGGTTGACTGAACAATTCTTTTGCGATGTTGTCTTTTTTATTTGGAGGGTTTAAGATATCTGATTAATGGAAGTATCTCCCTTTACTTGAAAGGTGTCAGACGAGTCACAGAATGTCGTGGGTGTCAGTTGTTATATTTTTAGATTGTGGACTTTAGTGCGGCCCCCAACAGAATATTTTGCTTCAGATTATTTTGAATGCAGCTCATTTTTTAATTTGTTTTAAAAAATGGTTTGTAACAATAACAACATCAAGACGCCTTCGTTTTTGAGAGTTGCTATTGATAACGGTGTTGCGGAAAAACTAAATACGGTCGCGCTCCATGAAAATATTCTACAAAGTCGTATGGTTTAAATAAACTGAATCAAAGAAGAAAATATTAAGATTGAAAATGTGTGGGAAGAAAACTTAATTAGCCAGTTAACAATACTGGTGGTTAATACGGGTTTGCTCACTGAAAGAAGCAATTGAGTAACTTTGACATCACTTCAATTAACCAATGCAAATCTAAAACAATATTTAACATTCAACATGAAGAAGCAAAATTTACTATTTTGATAACGAGCTAGCTCTAATATGTTTCGGCTTTGCTAACTGACAAGTCCTGGACGCTCAAAGAGTTATTTGTTTACACCTGACAAACTACTTATGAGGGTAAAATCCGCGCGATTGCTTTACATTCTTTCTCTAGGTTCATTTAGATGAGCTAAGCACTGCTGAAAACTTATATGATGGATGGGCCCGCAACTGTTTTTAAGAGCTCGTCCATCAGGTGAAAGCTGCATTTTGCGATTATGAAAATTATTACAATTCCCTAATTTACAGTTTAAAGATTAGTTTGTGGGTTTTGGGTTGGATAATTTCGTATAAAAATTCGCACAGCCACCCGGAAAAAGTCGTGAAATGCGATAACATACACATTGTTTTGGAAATATAAATAATTAGTTGTTCGAAACTGTCGCCGTGGGCCCTGAAGTATCATGGAGTGACATAGCGCCGGTGAGGTGTATAACTTTAGAATTAATGACTTGCTGATGTTGCGGGACTTTGAAACAGAATGGTGAGATAGGCGCTTTGTAGGGTTTTGAGTACACTAAAGATGGTGATTATAAACGCAAAGAGGTTGGCGACAACAAAAGGTTTCCTAAATAGAAAACTACGCAATGTAGAAGCAAATAATGTTGGCCAGTATGAATATAAAATAGTTCGAAAACCTGACCTCAAATGGCACTTAGAACCATATTTAGAATGGGAAATAAAATTTGAATTCATAAGCCCATTTACATTTTTGCCGTCAAAAAGTTTCAGAAAAGCATTTCAACTCGGGCCCTTTACATGTAAGTTTATGCCGGACGACAATAGTCGGGAAAGAGATGAAATAACGCCGTATGGGAAAAACAGTACATCCTCCAAGAGAGAAACGGTTTTAAAGGAAGCTTCTACAAATTACAGTTTTTTCCCAAGCAGAAAATTAGGAGACACGTTCACAATGATATTTGAAATTTCTGTTTTTTAAGATGTAGAGAGGGATGGGGTTGTGGGGTTAGTGACGTCCTTATAAAAGGAATTAATATTAGCTGGCAAAACTTAGACGTTAAACGTCTTAACGTTCCCATCGTCGTTCTTCACAATGGTGAGGATTTTAAAGGTTTTTTAAAAAACCCAAGCAACAAAATCAATGTTGACTTAAATAGAAACAATCTTACAGAAATGAATTGGATTAATCTTACACATTTAGGCCTCATAGGATTTTATTATACTGAACAGGTTTGACAGAAAGTATGAAAAATATAATAATGGATTAGATTAAATCTGTTATAAAACCATGGAGCAGTTAACTTTATGACAAAAAACCCCCCATTGTTCATTAATTTGTGGGCAAACTGGTTGTGGAAAAACAATTTTGTCCCAGACCCATTACAAAACAGTTTATCGTTATAATTTTGATCACATTGTGATTTTCTGTCCAACACTTAAATGGAACAAAACATATCATGATAGAAGGTTTATATGGAAGATGATAAATATATTTAGTTGATCCCAGCAATAAAATGAGTGAGTGTTTAGAACAGTTTTATAGACTGTTTGAAGGAACGCAGACATATTTATTATAGATGACTGTTCAGCAGGGAAAGAGACATAGTTTTTAAAAAAAGAAACGCTTTGTCGAAACTAGTTTCAGTGGAAGACATGCTGGGATAAGTGTGTGGATTTTTATGTCAGAAATATAACTCAGTTTTAAAAGACTTTAGGAACAGTTAAAGACTGTAGTTTTATTTCACATGAAAGACAGAGAATTATTTGATGAATGTTTGCGCGAAAATGTTATTTTGAGAATGATCAGGAAAAAACATAGGATTTAAGCAAAAAATAAATCTGAAAAGTTTTTGTAAATTAGTATTGAAAACGGACAACCCAAACAGTTATGCATGTTTGTAGGGTCGTTATTTTTTTTGGGTTTAAAGTCATGCTTAGTAGAGAACTGTAAACCATTATTCTAACTTACTTTACTTTCACCGAAAACTGGCTGAGGGCTAAAGCCCGAAAAGTAGTTGTAGATAATCGTTATTTTTTGGTTATTGAAGTCATGCTTAGTAGAGAACTATAATATGCCGCTTTTGGATTCGCCCGCCCGAGACCGGCCAAGGCCCGGGTGAGGGTTTACTAGGAGAGAACGGTATTATGCCGCTTTTGGCGTCGCCCCGGTCGAAAACAGGTTGAGGGCTCCGCCCGAAACTGGTTGAGACGGGGTGAGCCAAAAGCGGCATAATACCGTTCTCTTCTTTTCTTTTTTCTTCCCTCAAACCCTTGAGGGTACAAATCAAATCTTTTTTTCTCAGGCCCCAAGGGCACAAATAGAAATCCTTCCTCTGAAGGTACAAATAGAAATCTTTCTTCTTTTTTTTTTCTAGGGGAAACAAAACGGCAGCTACGTCGGTGAAACTGGAGTCGGGGTCACCACTGTCACACTGTCACTTTTGCACTCGCGCATTCATGACAGCATTTACTCCATACGCACACGCAATCCTTCCAATCAACCAAAAGGCGCACTACCGAATGTTTTTTCTTCTCCCCCTCTGCTTCGGGAAAACACTTTACTAAATCACATCAAACACGTTATAAACAAATTTTATACAGGTAGCACTCTTTCCACTGAGAGGCAAACTAACTCACTCAAGACTTCATAAAGTCACGGCCTCCACACAACATTGGCCCACAAACTCCAGACCAGGAAAATAAATGATTCTCTCACTCCTTGATGCTATGCCTGCATCCGAATTACGACTCGCCTCATCCTTTCAGGATTCCCTGTCTCTCTCAGACATCATCTCGCCCCCTCGATTTCTCCCGTCCTGGAGATATGACTTCCGACTCCTCTCCCTCGACTCTTCTTGTCACTGGAGAGATGAGTTCCAACTCCTCTCCCTCGTCCTCTCCTGTCCCTGGAGAGATGACGAGCTCCCGACTCCTCTCCCTGGAGTCCTTAATTCCTGAGGCTGCCTACCGGTGTGTTCCTCACACCATGGCCATCTTCAACCACCTCACGGGGTGAAAGGTGAAGGGTGAAGGGCGAAGGGTAAAAGGGTGAAGGGCTGAAACACGAATAAGGTTCGTGTAAGTAACCTTCTTAATTCAACATATGAATTCTTTCTTTCTCTTTTCTATAAGTTTTCCCCTGTAGGTTTCCCCAACTATCTATCGCTCACCTGGTAATGACTGGTCAGCAGAGAGGACCAACGTCCTGACAGGTTCGAGTCTCTAGGCCATCTGCTGGGTTTAAAACTGATTCTTTCCTCCTTCCTCCTAGTGAGTGCATACTCAGTGTTCAAAACACATGACCAGCACCTTACCAGCCCTTGTTAAACTATCACTCAGTGGTCACTTTCACCCAATGACCACCCTTGTTTCTTGAATGAGTATAACTCACAATTATTTTGGGACGCCCGCTACACTAGTCAAGCCACCTGAATATCCTTCCTTTCTAGTAGTGGCATGGGGAAATGATTCATATTACTAACTACATGTGATGGAGCGTCACATGCCTTGATGTGAGGCTACGTCACATGACAGTGTTAAAACACTGGTAGACTGAACGTTGAGAGTGACGTCCCTTTGGCCTGGATAATCTTTTTCTCTTTTTTTTTAGGCCAAGGTATATGCAAGTGAAGGACGGACACATTCAGGAGAATTCCTGCTTACATAATGTTCAATTATGCCTCGCGCTTCAGCACTTCAGCTGATGAGCATACTGTCGATTTGAAATAAATATTTTGTCGTGGCTCTGTGAATTATTCCTGCTTACCAGCAAGAGGCGTGTTCCAAACGCTACTGCATTGTTCATGTTGACCTTTTGATGTTATATTTATTCATCTATCGGTCGATCTCTACTTTTTTTCTATTATATCTATTCATCTATCGGTCGATCTCTAGATTTTTTTTTATCTCTCTATCTACTTACCTACCTATCTACCTACCGAGAGAGACACAGAGAGAGAGAGAGAGAGAGAGAGAGAGAGAGAGAGAGAGAGAGAGAGAGAGAGAAAGAGAGGAGAGAGAGAGAGGAGACAGAGAGAGAGAGAGAGAGACAGAGAGAGAGAGAGACAGAGAGAGAGAGAGAGAGAGAGAGAGAGAGACAGACAGACAGACAGACAGACAGACAGACAGACAGACAGAGAGACAAAGAGACAAAGAGAAAGACAGACAGATATAAATTACAGTTAGGACCAAAAACGCACGCCTTTTGACCAAACTTCTACTATGACTTAAAACACTTTCCGACCCCCCGTATTGAATCTCACCACCATTACTAACAAACAAACGGCTTTTTACCCAACCTTGCAGCAAAACAGTAAAAGTCCACGGCAAGACCCTTTACAAAGAAAACCGCTCAACCTTCTAACCTTTCGCTTCCTCCGCAAGAAACCTAGTCAAGGTCAAACGTTAAACCTTTTATCAAAACCCATTAATCAGTTCCTGTCGATCGGATTCACAAGGCAGTCCTGTGAAAGTGTCCAAAACACAGCGATTGGATGTCAGAGGGGGTGATTTTCTCTCCATTTCGTTTCGTCTGCGGTGAAAGTGTTTGTTTTGCCACGGGCGGAGGGGAGATTTATGGGAGATATCGGTATTCAGACGAGTTGATTTGCGAGATCTGGGATGTTTGCCAGCGGGAGGTAAGCGGTGATAAGACAAATGGTGAACATTGCCAAACGTTTCACAACTGACAAGGGAGGTAAGTACACGCGTGCTTGCTGGCATTGTTGACATTGGGTTTCATGTGTGTGCAAGTGACCGACTCGTAGTCTGCAGCGTATCTGTAGTAAGTTGGCCAAAGTCCACTGTTAGAGAACACAAGCACGCACTCGCCTGTGCGTGCGAACGCGCGCGCGCGCACACACACACACACACACACACACACACACACACACACACACATACACACACACACACACGCGCGCGCACGCGCACGCGCGCACGCGCAATCGCACTCATACATGCACGCGCACGATTGCACGCACGCACGCACGCACGCACGCACGCACGCACGCACGCACGCACGCACGCGCGCACGCACACACACACACACACACACACACACACACACACACACACACACACACACACACACACACACACACACACAAGGAAGTGAAAAGGAAAGGAACAAAGAACACATAAAGAAGTGGATTTTTATTATGCAGCTGGCGCACTTCAATGCTTAAAAACATGAGCTCACACCACACACACACACACACACACACACAAACACACACAAGCGCGCGCGCTCACGCTCGAAATGATTTATAGTTCAACTAAGAAAGAGAATAAGATCATAGGTAGACACAAGAAGGAAATGACATTTGTTGTACGGATTTCTGTAAAAAGTCTGGAACATGAGCACATAGAAATGAAAGACATGTAATTAGAATGGATAAAAGGTAGGAATATCAAACTAACAAACAAACGAACGAACAAACAATGCCCACAACAACACCTCCTCTCTCCCCGGAAAATAAACGAACAACAGAGAAAACTAAAATAAAAGCCAGATGAAAAAACAAAACAAAAACAGAACAATGAACAAACAGAATGAGAGACAGATTTTTTTTAAGAAAGTAGGAATTGTTTGAAGGAAATTAGAAAAGAACATAGAAAAAAGGAAAAGAAAGCAATAGCGGGGAAAGAGGTAAAGAAATTTGGGAAAGACGAAATATACAGGACAAAAGAAAGAAAGAAAAATAGTAAAAAGAGATGGAAAAGCTAGGTGGTAATGGATGGGGTAAAAACAAAAACCTGTGTGAAAGAAGAAAAAAAATAATGAAAAGGAAAAAAAAAATATGGAGAGGAAGAAAAAACTACTTAAAAAAAGAAACGGAAGAAAAATGTAAGAAAAAGAATAGACAGCAATAAAAGACATGGCACGGAATGAAATGGAAAGAAAGAAATATTCGGTTTGAAAAATAAAGAAAGGAATATTGGAAAAAAGAATGATTAATATAGCAAGAGGGAAAGAAGAAAAAAAGAGAACAAGACATTTAGGAAATGTGAAAGAAAAGTAGGAAAAATAATCGAACAGAGAACGTAAGAGATGTACAAGGAAACAAAAATATGTGAAGAAAGAAAGAATGAAATATAGGAAGCAAGAACGGGGGAAAAAAGAATTTAGGAACAACAAAAACAGCAAAATAAGAAGAAAAACATATAAAAGAAAGATATACAGGCCCAAAAAAAATTTTAAAAAAGAAAGAGAAAGAAAGAAAGAAAAAGGAAAAGAAACAAAAGAAAAAGAGATGAAGAGAAGGAAAGAAAAATGATAAAGGAAAAAGAAACAAACAGAAAACAGATATGAATATACGAAGAAAAGGAGAAAAAAGAGGAAACAGAAACTGCATGTAGAACAGGAAGAAGAAATAGATCAAGAAAAATGTACCAAAAAGGAAAGTAAAAAAAAAAAAAAAATAGAGAAACAAAAACGAAAGAAAAGTAGGATGAAAGAAAGAAATATGGGCGGAAAAAAAAGAAAGAAAGATTAAAAAACGAATATACAAGGAACAAAAGAAAAGTAAGTAGAACGAAAGAAATAAATGTAGAAAGTACAAATGCAGGATAAAAAAAAAGAAATGTTGGGGTGAAATAACAAAAAAACACATGTATAATTGTATTAGGAAAAACAGAAAATATCGGAAGAAAGCCAGTAAAAAAAAGAAAGAAGAAGAAGTATGTAGAGACAAAAAGAAAGAAAATTACAACGAGAGAGAGAGAGAGAGAGAGAGAGAGAGAGAGAGAGAGAGAGAGAGAGAGAGAAAAGGGAGAGAGAGTTTAGGAAAAAAAGAAAGAAATCTAAGAGCAAAGAAAAATAGAAACAGAAAAAACCCAAAGTAATAGATAAAAAGGAACAAACATAGAAAGAAAGAAAGAAAGAAAGAAACACAGGAAGAATAAAGAACGAAAAAAAAATTGTGAAATGGAAAGAAAGAAATATGTGACAAAAGAAAGAAAGAAATAAACAAATGTTTGAAGTGAAAGAAATAAATATAGGAAGAAGTGAATAATGAAATATGGGAAGAAAGAAAGAAGGAAAGGAAGAAATGGGATGAAAAAAAGAAAGAACTGTCGGAAGAAAGGAAGAAATACAGGACGAAAGAACAAAACGAACGAACAAACGAAAAGAAGAAAGAACGAGCAAGGCAAAGAAAATATCTGTTTGCGCTGTAAATAGTTCTGCATGTTCACAGCAGTCCCGGATCGCTAGTTAGGAAATCAAATACCAGCAAGTGCATTACATGCCCATGAACACACGCACGCGCGCGCGCTCACACACACACACACACACACACACACACACACACACACACACACACACACACACACACACACACACACACACACACACACACACAGTGTTGCGATTAACTGGGTTTGTTCATGCACGCACGCACGCCTGTTCGCACACACCTACACACGCACAAACAGGGATGTGTGTGTACACACTCCCATATAAACAAGCATACACGCTCCTCCTGTCGAATCAACGAACACGCGTAAGTGTACCAAGTGACTTATCTGCTATTCTTCATCCATACAAAGCTGTGCAGTTACAATACGATAATAGTACCTAGCAATAGGCATAGCATCACCATCGCTAACACTTCCACTAGCACTATAACCACTGCCCGTACTACTAGCAGTATAACCACTACCCGTACTGCCAGCAGTATAACCACTACCCGTACCACTAGCAGTATCATCACTACCCGTACTACTAGCAGTATCATCACTACCCGTACCACTAGCAGTATCATCACTACCCGTACTACTACCGCTAGAACCACTACCCGCACCACTAGCAGTATAACCACTACCCGTACTACTAGCGCAATAACCACTACCCGTACTACTAGCAGTATAATCAGTGTCGCGACTTTTCCATGAACACGTGATCAATGGCCACATGCAGAGGGAAAGGACCCCTGAGAGCTGCGTTCAGTCACTTGTCACTTTCCCTCCTTTGTACTATATATTATGTTAGGAGTACTTACATAGCGCCTATCCCTGGCCAGAGACCAAGCTCTAAGCGCTTTACAATCCGCATTCCGTTTACACAACGGGCTGCCTACCTGGGTAGAGCCGACTGAAGAGAGCTGCCTGCTGGCGCTTCATACAGTCATTTCCCGTGTCCTTCAGTCAATGTCGTTCACTCACTTTCACAACTCTTTCATTCTTTCCATTTTTCACACAGAGTGCATGCTATGTGTAACATGTCATCCATACCAACGGCCAAACTGGCCTACTCTTGCGAAAGTTGGTGATGGGAGTTTACGTGTGTGCAAGATGCTACGCGTGCGTTCACACACGGAACTTCGGTTTATAGTCTCATTCGAAGGACTTTTTGGGAATTGAAGTCAGAACGAAATGTTAACTCCGAGGGAAAAATCCCCATGTACCGAAACGGCCAGACGGAGATTCGAACCCTACTACTGTCCCAACTTTCTGCCTTCTCTTCCCTTGCCTTCCTCACTAGTCACTAGTTGTCCTACTGTTTCACAACAATCCCTAATCTGTGCTTCTCATTTTACATACATATTTATGACCTTTTCAGTTTTTTGACGCAGGGCAGAGAACGGAGAAGTTGGGAGCGAGGGAGATGGTGGTGGTGGGGGGGGGGGGGGGGGGGGGTAGAGGAGAAGAGGGGGTTGGGGGAGGTGGTTATTTGTCCAAATTTTAATAACTTCTCTCACATTTTACCTGATTCTTTCCTTCTTGTGGCTGGGTTTTTTTCCTGCCGTTTGCTAATCTACCATATATTTACCTTCTTTCGTACTTTTTTCTGCCTTTATTTTTCTTTTTCTGTTTACCCTCCTACGTTTACTACTGTTTTTTTTTCTGATTTCAATGGTTTACCTACTGTTCGTCACTTTTCCTCTGACAGTTACGGCTTTTCGCGATTTTTCTTACTTTTTTTTTCCTAATAAATTCTGTTCATCTGTTAACTTCTGTTCCTTGGTCCCTTTAGTTTTCATTTTTCTGGTTTGTCCTTATTTTTCTCTTTTTGCTTTTGTAATCTTCCTACATTCTTACTTCGTACTAATATCCAACTATGTGCTACTTTTACCCCTTCCCTTTCCTCCTCCCTCTCCCTCCCCCTTTTTGTTTAGAAACACATTTCCTTCGTTACACTATTTACCTGTTTTAAACTTCCCTTCTTAGTTTTGCTTTGATAATTTATTACCACTTCCCTACTTTTTGCTTTAAAAAATTCTTTTGCTGTTTTATTCATTACTTTACTTACCTGTAATACTTTCTTTTCCATTTTTTTTTCGCTTTCAAAAATAGGTTGTTCTTCTCCCACATTGACACTACTTTTCTTCTTTTACAACCTTTATTTTTCTTTCTTTTTTTTACGTTCCTCATTTTTTTTAAAAAGAAAGATTATACATGCTACATTTACAACTTTTCCAATGATTACTCAATTTTGATACGTTGAAAGATTGTACATTTGTACTTTTTGGAACTTTTTCTACTGTTTGGTACGTTCTGTGCACTGTCAGTATTGAGGCTGTCTAGTCAAGTCTTAGGCTGGGTGTGGGTGTGTAAGAGAAAGCCGCGTGCGGATAGAGCCATGGAGAGTGTGGGAAAGCTGAGACAGCAAAACAAACAAACAAGCAAACCAAAAAACAAAACAAACAAACAAATCAGCCTACAACAACAACAACAAAACACTGAAATAAAACAAACAACCATAACATAAAACAAATGAAAAACGGCTGGAAAAATAGGCAAAAGTATGAAAGTGTAACCAAAAGTAGAGGAGAAAATTTAAAAAACAGGAAGAACAGTAAGCAAAAGTAATAAAAGATAGGGAAAAATCCAACAAGATATCAGTTAAGGTGGGCAAACGGTGGGGAAAAAAATGACGGCATAGACAAAGGTGAAGAAAGCTTAGAGTAAAGGGGAAGATCAGGAATGGAGAAAAATATGGGAAAATGTAGAGAAATGTAGGCAAGCTTCGTACTGTCTGAATACGTCCCTCTTATAATACTTGGGTTTGTAACCCACTCACGATCATTCTGTAAGTGAAATTGACGCACCTGCTTCAGGCGTACGTGTTCATGACACACACACACACACACACACACACACACACACACACACACACACACAACACACACACACGCACGCACACACACACACACACACACACACAACACACACCACACACACAACACACACACACACACACAAACGACTTACTAGATTGTCCCAATACTGTACCACGAGCTTTCACCAAGGTCAGTCGGGCGAGCAGGCAAATAACCACAGATACAGGTATGCCAAGAATCCACGCACGCAGAGTCTGAGCAAAAATGGAAAAGTAGAACGTTCCCTCCATCCTACCCCTTCCCGCTCTCTCTTCATCACCCCCCCCCCCCCACCCCCACCCCCTAACACCCCCATCCTCCCCCTTCTCGTCCTTTCTCCTCTCATCCCACTTCCTCCTACCACAGCCCGTAAACCATCTTGGCTTAATTAAAGAATATTTTATTTTGTCTTGGTTTCTTCGATTCACCGAATTTCGAACTACCTTTCTGCTGGATGGTCAGATTCACCGTTATCCCTCATTCGCCCTTCTGAAAGTATGCAGATTCCTCCCCTCTCCCCTCACCCCCCCTCTCCTCCTTCTGTCCCAACCAGTAGTCTGGTTTATCAAGAAGGTGTGAAGAAGACCTTGCCTGTTTTGTCTATTCCTTGCTGGAACCCGTGTCCCGATTTGCCTTACCAATATTGATCGCATTATCAATTCGCCTTATGAACGATGGCAGGGTGTTTGTCCCCCCAACAATAGTAATCTTATAATTTAAAAAAAAAGAAGAAGAAGAAGAAAGAATAGATATAAGTGGCAGGTTTGCTCCATGTTAGTTTTGTCCTATGAAAAAAAAATCACTCACACTAGTTGGCCTCATCTTGATTTTTAACATCATGATTTTGTACATCATGATTTTGTACATCATGATTTTGTACATCATGATTTTGTACATCACAACACAGGAGAACAAAACATAGCACAGAGAAAATAAAACGGCGGGGGGAGGGGGGGGGGGGGGGGGGCAGACAGACAGACAGAGAGACAGAGACGTCTTCATCACCAGTTTAATCTCGACCACAAGTTGTTTGACTTTAGAATAGCCTTTGGTTTTGTTTAGCGTGAAACTATGCTGCAGATTATAACGAGCAGCAACTTTGACAGCCTCATTTCAAGTCAAGTCAAGAACATTTTATTATCTCCAAAGAAAAATTAAGAGTGGCCATGAAAACAACTAATCACAAATAACGTATCACACCCACCCATCGACCCACCCACTCGCACACACAGAATAATACTACACACACACACACACACACACACACACACACACACACACACATATATATATATATATATGGATCCCCAAGCATAGGCTCAAAGATTGTTCCCTATATTTTTATACTGTTTGCATAATGCTTTTAGTTTTTTTGCAACTTTTTTCCTCTTCACACTTTCCTTTTGTTCCATTTTACTACCCTTCGCTGGCTGCTTTGGGGGTGCTGTTGGATTCTTTTTTGAACCCTTGGTGATGAGAACACCACAGAATTATCGACTTTGGTGTGTCTCTATTTGACACCAAGGGCACAGACACAATCAGCCGTGTCTCCCTGATGAGTCCGATCCAGCGGACGAAAGGCCTAGGAGCAGGCAATACAAATAGATCCGTCTTCGAAGGGGAGTACGATGGTTCCCTCAGGCAGCTAGTGAAGGGTTTGTCATATTTATAATATATTCCCCCCATTTTCTTCATCTTTAATTTTTTTTTTTTTTTTAATTAAAATCTTTGCCAAGTCGTTACTATAATGACTGAAGAATTGTTAACCTGCACATGTTTTCTCCCACTATTAAATTGTTCAGCAGTATATATATATATATATATATATATATATTGTCAAAAAAAAATAGAACGCAAGCATGGATGAACTCATAGTAGCACTCTACAGAGATGAGTTGCGCTTTTTTATGCGTAAAATGCTCTAGCATAGTACTTTTTCTTTTCTTTTTTTAATTTATTTTTTTCTTTTATCTTAACAGATCGGCCATGCAAACAAACAAACAAACAAAATCAACGGTCACATCACTAGAAATTCTTAGATTCAGATCCCCTCTACAGATCCACACCAACATTATTGAGTGCTTTCTTGGATCCGCCTAACGATCCATATCCGCGCCACGGATCCACATAAATTACCGAACGCAGGTGAAAAGATACATTCATTGGCGGAATAGAAAACAAAACTGCCACCAGTTCTACGACTGAACCCGATCAAACTTGTGAAAACGCGTTGGATCTATTGGATCATTCGACCGACAACATTAATTCAGCATTAACTCAATTTCGGCTTAAGATTTGGATGGTTTATCAGTCGTTAAACATTCCAATATCGGGAAAAAACAGAATTCTTCAGATTACGCCGTTCTTAAAACACCAAATCCTCGCAACGTATTCCACTTCTTCAGATTACGCCGTTTGGAGTCAGATATCTTAAAACACCAAATCTGTGCAACGAATTCCCTTTTCATTCGGCTTCTTACAAAAGGCGTGTCTGTTAAATCGAAATTACCCATGCTGCACAGTTTCTGCTTCATAATCCTCATAACACCGTCAAAGCCCCAATGACGCATGAATACTAACAGAAGACTTTTGGAGTGTCGACGCATTTTGAGTATGTCACAGCAGACTTAAACCCGGAATGATCCCCAACAAATCACTACTCCCGCCCAAGCTACCGTGTCATGCATGGCAAGTCTTCATCCTGGCTAAACTGATCGTAGTTTAAGCTTCTCCTTATCACAAGCTGCGAGGCTTGCATCTAATCCCCTACCAAATCCCGGCTGATGGAAGAGATGGGACGGGGAGAGGAACGAAGGGAGGGAGCGAAGAGGAGGGGGAGGAATTAAATCCCAGGAGACAGGGTATGTACTCGGAAACCACCCAGATCTATCAGAGCTCGCCGCCCCAGCCCTAAGTCAACACACCAAGGATTTGCCTGTGTTGGTACAAGTAGCTGGTAAATTTGTTCTTTTGTTTTGTTTTGACTTTTTTTTTAACCAAAGAAATTTCGTTGCACCTAAATTAAGACAGAAACAAAGCATTCTTAAAACCTGTTATTAAAAAGAAAAAAAAGAAAAGAAAAAAAAGACATCCGTCTCGGCAAAGAGGAAAGCAAATCTTGCGCCCTAAAGCAGTCACTTTACGAGTCAAGATTGCACACCCTTATTAGAAATCTTTGTGTTTCGTTCATTCCTTTGCAGTTTTCCGTTCAATACTGTGTAACCGATGAAGTAATCTTTTGATGCTGGGCAAAGAACGATTGAAAATGAAAAAAGTGAATATTATGAAGTGAAAAAACAACAACCAAACAAAAAGGACTTGAAAATGCAGACACAAACAAACATGAGAAAAGTGAAAAAGAGAAAGTAAATAATGATAATCACATACAACAAGCGATTAAATTAAACGTATTGAATAGAAAATTCTGGGGGGAAGAAAATATCTAACATGATTAAACCAAAGCGACTGACGGAGAAAACATGATTAAACACAAAAGAAGTGGTTGGACCGAAGAAAACATATTAAACATAATCAAGTTTTAAAAAAAACAATCAAAATAATAAACTTAATCAAGTTTAAAAAAAAAAAAATCAAAATAAAAACCTCTGGGGAAAAAACAACAACAGCACCAACAACGGTGGAGCATAAATGAGGATAATCAAGTTTTAAAAAAACAATCAAAATAAAAACCTCTGGGGAAAAAACAACAACAACAGCACCAACAACGGCGGAGCATAAATGAGGAAAGATTTCCTTTTTGACCCCTAACCCTGAAAACCAACATTATCTTGTTTGTACTGCGGATTATGGGGATTTTAAACGGGAAGAAGCTGAATCACACATTAAATTCTTTGCAGTTCATTTCAAAGGGAGATGACCGCAGGCGGAAATTGAAACAAAACTTTAAAAAGAAAGGTTACTGTTCCGCTGAACTAAAGAGACAAACAAATCACAAGACAAAACACGACGCGATTCGACCTCTTTGGTCTTCTCCAGGCAGGGCAAACAACATTCAAGACAATGTAAACAAAAAAACTAACAATCACTTATCTCCTCAAATTGGGCGCAAATGGAATCCACATCCAGTTTAAGGAGATACGAGTGATTGTTCGTTCTTCGTTTCCATTGTTTGGAATGTTGTTTGTCTTGCCTAAAGAAAAGGTTGAAACGCGTTGTGTTTTGTCTTGTAATTTGTTTGTCTCTTTTGTTCGGCGGAACAGTAGTTTTTCTTTAAAGTTTGTTTCAATTCTATATAGTTTTTTGTTTTTTGTTTTTTTTAATTCTTCATCACTGTCTCATACACATATAGACTGATTAATAGGTAAAGCTGTCTGAATGTCTCCGTTGTTAACCGCACGTCGAGGGAATAACCTAAGAACACACACACACACACACACACACACACACACACACACACATACACACACACACACACACACACACACACACACACACACACACACAGAGAGAGAGAAGAGAGAGAGAGAGAGAGAGAGAGAGAGAGAGAGAGAGAGAGAGAGAGATCCAACGGAAACGACTGATGGAAGAAAGGTACCGGTCAAACATCAATACATATCGACATAACCCAATTGAAGCGATGTCCTGAGAAGGGGAAAAAACAACAACAGCAAGTCAATAAACCAGGGGGAAAAAAACTGCAGAGGTCATTCGTGTTGAATGAACTGCTGCTGTCTATGTTCATTGGAATGTTCTTTTTCTCACAGACATTGTCCTGAAAGTCGAGTGAAAAAGGTAAACATCAGCGATGGCTGACAGAACCGTGGACCATTCGGCTATCATGCTGAACAATGACCAGCGTTAACATCCAATCAATCTTGCTATCGGTCAGTATCAAGAGTGTTGACTTTTGACCCCCTCTCACTCCCCTCTCGCCCCCCACCCCCCCCCCTCCCCCCCCCCCCCCCCCCACCCACCTCCCTTCCTTCCTTGCACCCGCTCCTCTCGCCCTTTGAGGTCCTATCCTGTTGGACAGTCTACCTTCCCCATCCTCCTCCCCTTCCCCCACCCCCTCTTCTCACGTCTTCCAGCCTTTCCCCCTCCTCCTGTCTGTCGTCGGTGTCCTGGATTGTGCTTTGCTTTAATTAACCAGTCCTGTACATTTCCCATACCTCCTCCTCCTTTCCCCTCCCTGTATCCACCCCCTGTATTCGCCATCTTTCTTTCTGTCTCTTCCCTGGTCTATGTATGTCTCTCGGCTTCTGCTGCTGCTGCTACTATACTACTACTACTACTACTACTACTACTACTCTTGCTCATCCTCTCTCCCCACCCCTCTCTCTCTCCCTCTCTGTGCTAGCCTTTTCTCTCAGTCTCTCTCTCCAACATTTCAACACAAGTAAGTGTGTGTGTGTGTGTGTGTGTGTGTGTGTGTGTGTGTGTGTGTGTGTGTGTGTGTGTGTGCGCGCGCGCCGCGCACCAGCGTTTCGCTCTTTTTCCAACATTTACATACAAGTGTGTGTGTGTGTGTGCGCTCGCGCGCCTATGTGTGTGTTTGTGTGTCTTCGCGCGCGCACGCACGCACGCACACACGCACATCCGCTCTGATTTGACAACCTGTTTGATAACTTTCAGCACTCCCGAGAACTGGTCAGTTGTCGTGCTGCTTTGTGTGGGGTATCTACCCTACCCCACTGAGCTTTGTATAAACACCTCCTCACCCAACTCCCTCCCTCTTCCCCTTTGGCAATCCACCCCGGGTGGGTTGGGTTTGATAACGGGGTTGGGGATATAAAAGTCAAAGGTCTCCCACGTGGGGGCCAAACACACTCTGGTTGTGACTGAAAATCTGTCAGAAACATCACAGTCTCTTGAACATACGGGACATCAGTTCTGATAGAAAATCCGATTCTGTTTTGCGAAGAGTTTTACAAAGAAAGAAAATATTGTTCCAGACTAGACAACTCTTTTCATGGTCAGTATTTTGTCTATTTATAGTCAAACTCGTAACATCGAACGAACAATTTTTGGCTGGAACTGAGTTGTTAGCATAAAAAAAATAAAATGAAAAAATAAAATCGGAAAAGAAAAAGAAGAAAGAAAAAAAAAGAAAGGAAGGAAGAAAGAAAAGAAAGAGGAACTACTATAAGCGGAGCTGTCACGGGTAGAAAGACGAAATTCTGGTTTTGAAAACAAAGTTGCATGCGCTCCATCAGTCTGGTGATTTTCGGTTTGAACAACGATCACTACTACCACTACTACTACTACAGCGATAACAACGACATCGACGACAACATCAACTACATCACCAGCAAAGATGCTGTACGAGATTCTCTGCCTGACTTGCTTGGTGTCTGCCATTTCTGCTGCTGGTATGAATATTGTAATTTATTTCAGTTGGTTACTTGGTTGGTTGGCTGACTGGTTGTGTGTGTGTGTGTGCGTGCGTGCGTGCGTGCGTGCGTGCGTGCGATCGTGCGTGCGCGTGTGTGTGTATGTGTGTGTGTGTGTGTGTGTGTGTGTGTGTGTGTGTGTGTGTGTGTGTGTGTGTGTGGTGTCGGTTGGTTTGCTGGAGGTACGTCAATTTGATACTGTTTTCTGTGACGTAATGATGGTAAGAATAGCTATGGCGATGTTTGATATCAAGGTAGCTTCTTTTGTTTATGCACACTGTATTCTGTCTGTCTGTCTGTCTGTCTGTCTCTCTGTGTTATCTGTCTGTCTTACCCTTTCTCTGCTTCTGCTTGTATGCCTACTCTCTCTTCCTGCGTAATACCTTGTTCATTCTTCATCTTTCCTCTTCTCGATCATCTTTCTTCCTCGCTATCGGGCTGATGTTGCTCCTCCTCCTCCTCTTCTTCTTCCGAACGATTCTGGTTGTTATACACGAGGCCAAAGAGCAACATTGTTTGTCGTTGTTTTCATTTTTCCCGTTGTTATTGTTTGTTTGTTGTTGTTTTTGTTGTATGCAGGTCCAATAGTCTTGCTTGCTGATATTGTTGTTGTTCATAATCGTTATGTAGGATGTTATACAATCTTGTTGTTACTGTTGTTTACTCTGTTCTATAAAGGGTCACATAGTCTTCCTATTCTTGTTGTTACTGCTTGTTGTTAAGGAAGAGATCACATGACTTCGTTTGTTGATGCTGTCATTCTTGTTATGCTGAAGGTCACAGTGCCTTGTTTGTTGTTTTTATTGCTGTTGTTCCTGTTGTTTTGCGAGAGATCACAAAGCCTCGCTTGTTGTTATTGTTAGCATGTAGGTCACATAGACTTGCTTGTTATTGTTGTAACTGTTGCTGTAGTTATGCATGTAAGAGGTCACATGGCCCATGTATGCTGTTGTCTCTGCTGTTCATGATTGTTTTGCAAGAGATCGCATAAACCTTGTTTGTTTCTCTTTATTGTTGCTCTTGTCATGGAAGAGATTTCGCTGTCTCGTTTGTTTTTGTTGCTGACGTTGTTCCTATGTGTTATGCAAGAGGTTAAGTGGCCGTGGTTTTTTCTGTTTGCTGCTGTTGCTGTTTATACGAGTGTTACGCAGCGGGCCATTTAGCCTCGCCTGTTGTTATTACTATTGTTGCTTGGTAAATGATCACATGGCCTTGTGTATTGTTGTTATTGTTGTTGATGTTGATGTTGTTGTTGTTGTTGTTCCTGGTGACTTTTATGCAGGAGGCTACGATTCCTTTTTGCCGTCGTCGTTGTTGTTGTTGTTGTTGATGCTGTTCCTGACGACAACTGTGCAAAATTATGCAGAGCTTGGCATGGTGTTGCATACTGGTTTCGTGTACACCCACAGCGAGAAAACCAGACACGCGGTTCACATTGTGTAATTCACGTCAGCCTTAGTACCCAGCATGCAGCGTGATACCTGGAGAGGAGATGGGCTCCGCCTGGCTTTGCCCAATTATCTTCTGAAATGCTCTATCACTCAGGCATCAATACCATTTTTGTTCGCGTTTTGTCATGACACTTTCATAAATCAGTATGTCTTGCGCATGAAAATGAAATGACGTGATAACGACAATATGACGTGGCAATGATATGATTTGATAAGAAATAATAGTGACAAACTGATGTGATACTGGGTGTTTGAAATGTTAATGATATGACGTGAAAATGATAATGACAATGCGAAATGATATCATGTAAAGACATGTGATCATGTTAATAATGCTATGATCGAATGCAATATAATCATGATAATATGAAGTGATAACAATGATATGATGATCATGTGATATGTGATAATGATGATGGTACGGTGTGTTTCTTGCCAACAGCTCTTCGTCCCCATTCAGACGGCTTTAGCCTGCAAGAAATCAATGGTGTGCAACACTTTGGTTATGGAGTGGTGCCTGTCACCCCTGGGCAGGTGAGAGAGAGAGAGAGAGAGAGAGAGAGGAGAGGGAGAGGAGGGATCTCCTACAAACTCATGCATGTGCGAGCGTGCCAGCCACATACACATCATTGACACTCATACATGGTGAGTCGGATAGATCCAGAGATAGGAGAAAAGACATTGTGTAAGTACGTTCCTTCAGATAGAAACAGTGATTGAAGAAAAGTCAATTGTGTCCATACGCTCCCTTGTTTCTTTAAGACAAAGTAGAATGACAGAGGAAGAAAAAGTGACAAAGGGCGGCAGGTATAGGTGGGGGAAGTATGTACACATACTTTTGTATGTGCACATTTGTTCTTTTTTTTAAATGAATTCAGCCATTTTCATTTCAGTCAGTTGTTCTCTTTGGAAAATGAACAAGTTTGCATTCTTCTTCTTCTTCTTCTTCTTCTCTTTCTTCTTCTTCTTCTCTCTCTTCTTCTTCTTCTTCCTTCTCCATTCATCGGCTGGAACCCTTGAGGTTTCAGCACTGTTAAGATATTTACGTACGTCATTGTTTTTCAATCCCATTATTGAGATAGCCACACTCCATCTGCGAGAGTAATGTCTAAATACGACATCAGTATAAACACTTTAATGTCATCATTTTCCTCTTTTCATTTTTTTTTTCATGTGGATGGAATGAGATTTTACGTGTGTGTAAATTTGTTTCTTTCAATACTTACTTCCACATTTATCCTAACCTCCTTCTCTCCCCTTCCTCTCTCTTCCTTCCCCTTCTGCCTCCCCTCTATCCTTTCTCCCACCTTCCCTCCACCTTCAACCCATATATATATATATATATATATTATATATATATATATATATGTATATATAACAAACTAATAAATTCCAAGGATAAGTACCGAGCACCGTTCCAGCAACTTACAGAGCAGCTTGGTGTTGCAATGACTGCAAGAAATATTGAATCATAAACAAAGCTTGCTCTTATGTCTTAGATTGAAGAAATAGGGGGAGATACGCATTCATAACTGCAGTGGCAGATGATTCTGCCTAACTAACAGTATGTGCTTGAGTGGGTGGGGAAAAAAAAAATGCTTCTCAGAATGAGCCTTCAGCAAGCTTATATTCTCCAAGGGGGAGAGACATCCTCCAATAGGGAGGGAAACTCACTAACATATAACTCCTGGTCATATACCGATATTTCGAAACTTGGTGGTTTCTCCTCAGTGACCGCGGAAAGTGGTAATTTGACTCCTCTGCCTTTTCAGTTTTAAGAAGAATGCAACCAAGTTTCGAAATATCGGTATATGATCAGGAGTTATATGTTAGTGAGTTTCCCTCCCTATTGGAGGATGTCTCTCCCCCTTGGAGAATATAAGCTTGCTGAAGGCTCATTCTGAGAAGCATTTTTTTTTTTCCCCACCCACTCAAGCACATACTGTTAGTTAGGCAGAATCATCTGCCACTGCAGGTATGAATGCGTATCCCCCTATTTCTTCAATCTAAGACATAAGAGCAAGCTTTGTTTATAATTCAATATTTCTTGCAGTCATTGCAACACCAAGCTGCTCTGTAAGTTGCTGGAACGGTGCTCGGTACTTATCCTTAGAATTTATTAGTTTGTTGTATTTTAGTCCCTTGCGGATTCATTCCAAGAACTGGCCCTCAGCACTTGTGTCTTAGAGGATATCTTTTGATATTTTCTACTTTTCACAAGAAAATGTAGCTTGTTTTGCTCTTTCGTGATTTTCTTTTGCTTCTTGGATGGCACCTTTGGTTGGTTTTTTGAAAACTCAACAAACATACAACGGTATTGCACACCAGCCTTTTCTGGGATTGCATTCTTCTTAAAACTGAAAAGGCAGAGGAGTCAAATTACCACTTTCCGCGGTCACTGAGGAGAAACCACCAAGTTTCGAAATATCGGTATAATATGTTAGTGAGTTTCCCTCCTATTGGAGGATGTCTCTCCCGCTTGGAGAATATAAGCTTGCTGAAGGCTCATTCTGAGAAGCATTTTTTTCCCCCCACCCACTCAAGCATATACTGTTAGTTAGGCAGAATCATCTGCCACTGCAGGTATGAATGCGTATCTCCCCCTATTTCTTCAATCTAAGACATAAGAGCAAGCTTTGTTTATAATTATATATATATATATATATATATATGTGTGTGTGTGTGTGTGCGTGTACACAGAACGTGCGACTGGAGTTCAGCGAGGTAGACGTCGCCAGCAAGAGCTGTGACGACGTGCGGGTGGAGATCTACCGCAGCGGGGTACGTGCACACCCCTCAGGACCTGGTGCAGACCGTGTGTGACCCAGCCGCCCTCGCCGACAGCCCGCGGGGCTTCTACATCTCCATGGTCAGCTCGGGCAACGTCCCCACGGCCAGTTCAACGCCCGATTCATCTGTCCCGGGGGTGAGGAGTCGGGATGGGGAGGAGGAGGGGGTGGTGGTGACAGATAGGGTGGGGTGAGGTGGGGAGGTAGCACGTAGGTGAGGGTAGGGTGTGTAAGTGGGGTGTCTCCTGAAGGGGCAAGAGTAGGGGTGGGGTGGGATTGGTGGTGGTGGTGGTGGGGTGGTGGTGGTGGTGGTGAAATAGGTAAAGGAAAGTGGGGCTGGGGGGGAGAGTGGGGGGGGGGGGGGGCTGGAGCGGGGGTTGGTGAAAGAAGGGTAAGTGGGGGTGGAGATGGGGTGGGGGACGGTGGGGGTGGGGTGGGAGATGGGGGTGGATGTCATTGTGTGAGCAATGATGGAGGTAATCACTACAGTCGATGCGGATACTGTTTGTTTAGATTTTCCATTGTCTTTCTGTCCAGGGGAGGCGAAGTCAGTCAGTCAGTCGGCCCCTCAGTTGGTCAATCAATCAGTCAGTCGGTCAGTCAGCCAGTCACTCACTCGGTTAATCAAATAGTCAATCAACTAGTCTGTCAGTCAGTCAACCACTCCGTCAGTCAGTCAGTCAGTCACTCGGTTAATCAATTAATCAAATGGTCAATCAACTAGTCTGTCAATCAGTCAGCCATTCTGTCAGTCGATCAGTCAGTCGGTCGGTCAATCAATCAGCAGCAGCATGGCGTGAGAAATCTCGCCCATCTTCTCCCTCCCACTCACCTTCCCTCAGCTGTCATCGCGCTGCCATGTCTACCTCAACACACCCTCCCCCCCTCTCCTACACTCGTGGCGAGCTGCTGGCAGTAAAACCTGTGCCCCTTCACCCCACCCTCAACTTGAAGTTGCGCCAGTTACGCATTGGTGTAGATTTGCCGCGTGTTCGAGGGTGCAGGGGAGGAGGAGAAAGCAGAAAAAGATTGCCGTCATCAGCCGTCCTCGTTCCTCCCTAAACAAAAACCACCCCGTCCTGCTGTTGTTTCCAACCTGATAACTGTGCCCCTTCTCAAATCTCCTGTCTCAAGTCGTCACAGCAAGCTGGCTCTGGCATTGTTTAATGCCCAATCAGTTGGTGCGAAGGATAAAAGGACTGCTATCAACGATTTTATCGTTGATAATCATGTCAACATTATGTGCATCACGGAGACGTGGCTTCTACCAAGCGGTGACGAAGCGAAGTGCTGTGACCTTTCCCCTCCTGGCTACACCACCCTCAGCTTTCCCCGGCCAACTCGTGGTGGAGGCATCGCTTTTGTGGTGTCTGACACTATATCCCCCTCTGTTTCCACTACCTCCAACTTCTCCTTTGTCCACTCCTCTTTTGAACTAGTACAACTAACTGTATCTACCCCCAAATCCTCTCTTCACGTCCTCTGCCTTTACCGCCCCCCTCCCAGCAAGAAAAACCAACTGAAAGACTCCATTTTTCTGGAAGAGTTTCCAGATCTGCTGGAGTACATGAACTGTCTAAAAGGCCGTTCTGTACTGGTTGGCGACTTCAACTTCCACTGGGACAATCCAACTAATTGCAACACAGCAAAACTGATGGACCTGTTTCAGTCCTTTGGTCTGAACCAGTCCGTCACCTCCCCAACTCACCGTTCAGGTCACATCCTTGACTGGGTTGTCCATTCTGATGATGACCTGGTTGAGTCACCCACCACCAGTCTGACCCTGACTTCTGACCACCATGCGGTCCTGGCTAATCTGAACACACCTGCTCCTATTAAGCCTCCCAGGTATGTCGAGTCCAGGGACTTTGCTTCCATCGACCTTGATATCTTCCGAGCTGACCTGTTGTCCTCCCTTCAATCTGTACCTTCACTGTCCGCGGAGCAGTTCCATGGCCTACTTCAAGATGTCCTCGATCACCATGCCCCAGTACTTAGACGCAAGATTTCCAGCCGTCCACCCTCACCCTGGTTCCCAGCAGTTGGCCCTGAAGTTCTTGATGCTAAACGTGTTAGACGTAGGGCCGAAAGGCAGTGGTTAAAGACAAACCTCGAGATTCACAAACAAATTTTGCGAATTGCTAGTAATGCTGTGAATGAAATTGTTCAAAAAGCAAAATCAGCCTTCTACAATGCTAAAATATTAGCATGCACAACAACCAAGCAATTGTTTAAGGTCACTGATACACTCATGGGGAGAACAAAATCATCTCCCCTTCCTTCATCTGTCTGTCCCTCTGACATTCCACAGAAATTTTGTGACTTTTTCACTAGCAAAATTAGACTTATCCGTGAAAGTCTGGATGCTCAGTCAGTATCTGAACCTGATATTCCATACAACTCTTTTTCCGGCATTTCATTGACTGACTTTGAACCTGTGACAATTGCTGTTGTCAAAGAAGTCATCGACAAGACTGTTATCAAAACTTGTGCACTGGATCCTCTTCCATCTACTTTACTATCTGCATGCATTGTTGTTTTGTTGCCATATATCACTAGTGTGGTAAATGAATCTCTCACTTCTGGTTGTTTCCCACCTGCACTGAAAGCTGCTGTTGTCCGACCTCTTTTGAAGAAACCCTCTCTTGACCCTGAAAACCTAAAAAAAAAATTATCGACCTGTCTCCAACTTGTCTTTTCTTTCAAAGATAATTGAAAAGATAGCACTTCTCCAACTCCAAAACCACCTTGACCAAAACAACTTGCTCTATTCGTTGCAGTCCGCCTATCGCACTGGACACAGTACAGAAATGCTCTGCTGAAAATAATAAACGATCTTCTCTCTGCTCTGGATAACGGTCAGGTTTCACTGCTCTCTCTTCTCGACTTGTCCGCTGCCTTTGACACCATTGATCACTCCACCCTCCTCACTAGACTTCAACATACTTTTGGCATCTCTTCTCACGCTTTGGCATGGTTTTATTCTTACCTTTCTGGTCGAACCCAAATTGTCTCTGTTAATGGTTTTTCTTCAAGCTCTGCTGACTTGAATTATGGTGTTCCCCAAGGCTCTGTCCTTGGTCCCATTCTGTTTGTTCTAAGCTAGTCACAAAAAGTTAAGGGCCGCCTTAGATTTTGGGGTACTCTAAGTAATGGGTCTGAATGCTCGTAAAACAAAGCGCAGCGTGTTTCATTCTGAGCTATTCTGACAGCTCACACACCACACTGTATGACCGAAATAATCTTTCAGACGACGCATTTTTCGGGTCGAGAATATGCGCTCAGCCAAAACACCAAAAATCCGTGAATAATGCATGAAGTTTGGCCAGGCGCAGATTACACAGCAGTTTTGAATTGAGAAATCGGCACAGTGCACGTGCAAGGCCTGCCTATGTTGAACACTTTTCAATGACAATTTGCCTGCGGTGGGTATAAAATGACCGCTAATCGGGGCTGCAATAACCATGCCTCCAAGACGAAAACTGTCAACACTAGATCGCGGCCGGGCTCTGGGATGGCTCCAAGATGGCATTTCTGGAAGAGAGGGGGCAAGACGTCTGGGAGTGAGCCACTCAGTCATTCAACGCCTTCACCAGCGATACCAAGACACTGGAAGAGCCGAGGAACGACCACGCTCAGGGCGGCCAAGAATCACCAACGGGCAAGACGATCGCTACTTGATGCTGACAGCAGTCCGCAGCAGAACCATCAATGCAACCACTCTGAGACAGGAGCTGAGAAGAACGACTAACATCAACGTAAGTCGCCAGACCGTCCGAGGTCGCCTTCACAGTTTCAACCTCCGCTCAAGAAGGCCCGCCGTCCGTCTCCCACTAACACAGCACCATCGACAGGCCAGAAGGAGGTGGTATCGACGTCATCAGCGATGGACGAGGTAGCAATGGAGCACCATCCTCTTCACCGATGAGTCAAGATTCTCCCTGTCCCGAAATGATGGCCGGGTACGCGTCTGGTGTCGTCCAGGGGAGAGGCTTGCTGATGGCTGTGTTCGTGAGCACGATCGCTATGGAGGCGGCTCCCTGATGGTATGGGGAGGCATCCACCTTCATGGCAGGACACCCCTTCACCTTGTGCCAGGCAGACTTACTGGCGTAAGGTACAGAGATGAAATCGTGAGGCCGTTGATTATCCCCACTCTGCAAGCCATGGGACCCGGTGCCACCCTCATGGATGACAACGCCACTCCACATCGCGCCCGTGTGGTGAACGACTACCTGAGGCAGCAGCAGGTTCCACGACTGGACTGGCCATCGTGTTCGCCTGATTTGAACCCTATTGAGAACTTTTGGGACCATCTGGAACGCCGCGTCCACGACAACCACCCTCCTCCTGTTGACCTCCACCAACTGTTCCAATTTCTGCTGCAGGAGTGGAACGCCATGCCTCAACAGACCCTTGTGACTCTGATCCAGTCCATGAGGCCTAGATGCGTGGAATGTGTGGGTGCAAATGGCGGACATACGCACTACTGAAGCTTTTCAATAAACTTTCTTGTGAATTGTCAATTTTGTGATTTTCAAAAAGAGGGGTTATGATGTTTGATCCTTGATTTTGTCCAGAAAAATTGAATTGACACAATTGCAATGGCATTGACATGAAAGCTAAAGACATGAAATAAAATACGGTATAAGCTGTTTTCCTGTACGTTGTTTTATTTTGGTGAGAGTTTTTCTGTCTGGCCCTTAACTTTTTGTGACTAGCTTATATACCCAACCCATCTCTGACATCGTAGCTCATCATAACATTTCACACCACTGCTTCTCTGATGACAATCAAATCTACATCTCTGGTGACATTTCTCTCCTCTCCTCCATCATCGATCGCTCTCAGCTCTGCATCTCTGACATAAAGGCATGGATGACTTGCAACAAACTTCAGTTAAACAATGACAAAACTGAACTGATCTTCATTCTCCCAAAACGGCTCATGTCTACAATCTCTGTTCCTTCTTCTGTCCAACTTGGTACCTCTCATTCAGACCTCTACCACTGTGCGAAATCTAGGCGTTGTACTTGATCAGACACTCTCTTTTCAAAATCAGATTTCTTCTATCTGCCGTGCTTGCTACTCGGAGCTTCGGCGAATCAGTTCTGTGCGCCACCTTCTGTCTGAAGAAGCCACCAAGACTCTGGTTTCTGCTTTCATTATTTCAAGACTTGACTACTGTAATTCTCTTCTTGCTGGTTGTCCACAGAATCTTCTTGCAAAATTGCAGAAAGTTCAAAATAATGCTGCTCGCCTTGTCTCGAAATCTCCGAAAACCTCTCATGTTTCTCCCTTGCTTAAATCTTTGCACTGGCTTCCTGTTGAAAAAACGCATCAAGTACAAACTTTCTTTGCTCTGTTACAAGGCATTGGACGGCCTCGCTCCATCTTACCTCTCTAAACTTCTGTCGACCTATACTCCTTCTAGACAGCTTCGCTCTTCCTCTGACACTCGCATTTTGCAAATCCCTCGTTTTCGGGCCAGAACACTTGGTGAACGTTCTTTTTCTTTTCAGGCTCCTTCCTGCTGGAACAATCTCCCTTATGCACTCCGAAACGTCAGTCTTTCTTCTTTTAAGTCCTCCCTCAAAACTACTCTCTTCAAAACATAATTTTTCTGCTCCTTCGCTGGTGTGTGGGTGTGTGCGTGTGTGTGCGCGCGTGTGTGTGTGTGTGTGTGTGTGTGTGTGTGTGTGTGTGTGTGTGTGTGTGTGTGTGTGTGTGTGCGCGCGCGCGCGCGCGTGTGCGTGTGTGTGTGCGCGCGCGTGTGTGTGTGCGTGTGTGCGTGTGTGTGTGTGTGTGCGTGTCTGTCTGTCTGTGTGTGTGTTAGGGCTTATTGCTGTAAGCGCTTAGGGCTTTTGTTTAAGATTAAGCGCACTAAATGTTCCTTATTATTATTATTATTATTATTATTAGTGACAGTGACAACAGTAGAAGCACACCACTGTGACACATTTGCATTGATAATGTACGGTAGTATTGGTAACACATCTCTATTAACATTATACGGTATTGTTTTCTATTCTAGTAATACTGGTGTACTGTTACTATTAATAGGATCAGAAGCAACAGCGATAGCAGCGGTAGTAGAACTAGCAGCAACAGCAGTAGTACTTTATAGGTCCTAGAAGTAGCAGTCGTCGTATAGCATATAGCAGAAAAAGGAGCGCTAATAACGATAGTCATTGCTTCGGTATTACTCGTTTCATGGCGATTGCAGCAAAGTCTATTTCTCTCTTAGTCTGATTTCCTTCTTTGTTCGTCCATCATGAGCACCATTAGGTCTGTCTGCCAACACACGGCAGACACAGTTGCATATTTTGGTCTTGCAGATGAAAAGAGAAAAAGTCTTGCTTTATTGCAGAAAATGTTGTGCAACTCTGTTTATGCAGTGACGTCATATGATAAGGATTATGAACAGCCATCGTCATCGTCATCATCATCATCATCATCGTCGTCGTCGTCGTCGTCATCGTCATCGTCATCACCATCATCGACACCATCATCATCATCATTAACATCAGCAGCAGCAGCAGCAACATCACAACAATTCTTATTATCGCCATTGCACAATTTCAGGGGTGAAGACGACACATGAGATTTTATACGGATGAAAAAAAAAATGACAACGAAGAAGAAAAGACAACAAAAGCCAGAACCGTGCCTGCCCTGTGCCCAAGCAGATGTGATGGCCTTCCTGCACCTCGTAGATTCTCGTGACCACGTGACTGTAGAATGTGACTGAGAATCACGTATTGATATGTGACGCAACCGACTTGGATTCGTAAAATCGGATCCGACACATTTGTACAGTTGTCTTTTTTTTCTACTTCTATTTTTTTAAAATTTAATTTGATTTATTTCATTTAACATTATTCGTTAAATTCAGTTTTGTCTAATTTCTTGTTTTCTATCTTTCTTTCTTTGTTTCTTTCTTTCTATCTTTGTTTTATACTTTTCAACGGTTTTTCAGTTGACGAACGGAATAGTATGCAAACTTTGTAAATAGGTTATCTTGTTTAACAGCTGCGGTCCATCTCTGTGTGTAATTTTGTTTCAAAACATAACATTTGGACTTCAGTCCATGCAATATAAATGTGATTTTTTTGGGTATGTTTTTGTCCGCAGACACTAATGTTAATATTTATGTAGTGATGTCTTGTTCATTCATACTGATGATAATGTTTGTATGCAGTTCGTAGCCAGCCAAAGTTTCTAACATGTCAGCAAACAGCTTTTAAATGAATAATACACAATGTCAGTCAAAGTCTGTGATTAAGAAACATTCCCATGGCCTGTCACGTGACTTG
>CM031599.1:31796103-31811576 GCA_018398815.1 Conus ventricosus | reverse complement strand
TATTCAGCCATGAAGTGTGTGATTTTATCCGAAAATAACTCGGTTTTAAAAACTTTAGAGAACAGTTAAAGACTGTAGTTTTTATTTCACATGAAAGACAAAGACTCATTTGAAGAATGTTTGCGCGAAAATGATGTTATTGAAAATGACCAGGAAAAACATAGGATTAAACAAAAACTGAAATCTGAAAAGTTTTAGTAAATTAGTATTGAAAACGGATAACCCTACACAGTATATTTGTTTGTAGGGTCGTTATTTTTTGGTTACTTGTCAGAGAACAGGAATAGGCGGCTTTTAGGCCACTTTCGCCCAAAAACGTGGTGGAGTAGCAAGTGAGTCAGAATCGGTGTTTATACGTTCTCTGTGGCACCAGCTACGGCACCAGCAGCAAAGGTGACACCAGCAACGCCAGGCTGTAAAGGCCCGGTCGGATGGGAGGAAAAAGTAAAGGGTTTGTAGCACCGGACGGGGTAAGGGGCTGGGACAACCGTCCGCACAGCAGGTGGGGAGTGGCAGAAGGGTACTTGCAGGCACCTGCGACGACCACCGGACAGTCAAGGACAGGAATGCCCGCAATTGGCCGTCCACAGCACCCCGACTAAGCTGCCCTGATCCGCCTGGTGTACCGGGCCACAGGATGGTGGGAATGCGCCCTCACCTGCACTTGACATAGCTGTTACCCTCTAATCGTAAATATGCATAGGGTAACCCCTTAGTTCGCCCCTTCCCAGGATTTCCTTTACGCACCCCATTCCTAATTGCTCTACAATCGAGTTACCTCTATAACCATCCCACGTTGTTTATATCACAAAATTATATTTCTCTTACACTACGGTATACACAGAGCTACCCATAATACACCTTCCCACACACACATTCTCAGTCATATTGTAACAACCACAAATATCATGTCTCGATTCCAAAGAAAACCAATGGGACAGGACGGGTATATCCCCTTGGCAATCACCCAAGGCCTTAGCACACTCCCACAAATCAACAATGTAGGAACAAATCTTAAATCTATATTATTGAATTAGGGTACCCACACCCTACAAAACCGCGCGGCTTGACACCAGTACTTCTTCACACAACTACCCAATACTTATCCTTTCTAATTAACTTCCATGACACGGCACAATCATAACCTCTACAGCACCCAATGGCCAACACACCTTATCCATGCTTCCCGAAAGCATTTCCGTTCAAACCCCCTGTCACGAATAAGTAAAAAACTCAATCCAAACATCATGATCGAACCAATGGTAACTATTTACATTTCCATTCAAACTTCACAACCAAATTTCCTTCTTTCCTTTCCCTTTTCCTTGTTTGCACCTCTCAACACAACCCACTGGTCACAAACCACCATTACACTTTCTCAGCTTGCTTCGTTTTAGTCACTTATTTTCCCCCCATTTCCTCCCTCTTCCTTTTCCTTAAGAAAACTGGAAATTAATTCAAAATATGAGCTCATATTATTTACACGTTTGTACAAGACGACAGAAATGTGCACAAGACAACGCCATCCTTAACACTACACTACGATCACCTTAACTAACTCCACATACCTGCCACAACAACGAACGATGACACAACTGCGGCTGGCCACCCCAGCACCTGAACCTCAGGGTCGCAGCACACAGAAACACAGATGACTTGCACGGCCAAGAGCAACACGCTCACGAGGGCCGGCTCACCATGTCGACCGAAGTCTGGACCCACAGCACAAACGCTGGTACCAAGACAAAAGCCCAACTGCTCTTCACCAAGGACTTGACCGAAGTGATAGCCACCCGCCCCACCAAACTTTAAAGCCTGATGACTCAGCACTCACTCCTTGCTGAGTTCTGAACTCTACAACACCGCACGTGCAACGGACTCCACACGACACAAAACAGGAGACGGAAGGCTAACCCCCTCTCTCCCCCACACTTATCCTTTCCCTGCCTGTGCCTGGTAGCAAACGCACACCTAATATATGAATGTAACATACAGGTATCCAACACCCCCACCATCCTTCCTGAACCCAACAACTACCATATATGGCCCGGTAAGCCTACACCCCCATCGTGGAATGATGCCACGAATCGATACAGAGCCGCGGCGCGTCTGTACGATTTCCGCGCTGATACAGATCGGTGACAAATACAATAGTACACCTTACACCCAATACAAATACTATTACTACAATAACTAACAAATCCTAATCCTACGAGTGTGACATTCACTTATTTTTCAAGTATCACTGCAAACACTTAATCCTATAACGTTCAGTCATACAACAAATACGTGTAATGGAGAACATACACATACACTACATTTGAAAGGCCCAGACGGCTATGAGTTAGGTTGTACCCCCCCCCCCCCCCCCCCAGCATTGACTAATTATGAGAAAATAGATGGGTTTTAAGTTTAGACTTGAAAGAAGAGATAGAATCTGAATGTCTGAGAGAGTCTGGCAGTCTGTTCCACGTCGCTGGAGCTTGAAAAGAGAAAGATCTTTCACCAGTAGTAGTCCTGAAGCGAGTCATTCGTAGAAGCGGTCGTCAGCACAGGAGCGTAGTTGTCGAGAGGGGGTGTAGATTTTAAGGAGATCTGTGAGATAAGAAGGTCCATTTTCAAAGAGAGCAGAGAAAGTGAGAGTTGAGATTTTGTACGAGATACGATTTGAGACAGATAGCCAGTGAAGAGAGTGAAGTAGAGGCGAAATGTGATCATATTTTCCTGCTTTACAGACGACTCGGTTGCATGATTTTGAATTCGCTGTAATCTTTCTATCAGGTATTTTGGAACGCCGGCCAAAAAATGAGTTGCAGTAATCTATTCTAGATAAGACAAATGCACAAATGAGAGTTTTTGTAGCATCTGTAGAGAGAAGGTGACGTACGGAGCTGATTCTTCTTAGTTCGAAATAGGCAATCTTGCAAATATTTGAAACCTGTTTCTCAAAGGAGAGGGATTGGTCAAGAATGACCCCTAGACTGCGGACAGAGGTGGAGACAGAGACAGTACAGTCATTGATAGTGACAGTTGAAGGCAGAGAAGGATGGTTAGGTTGTTTTGTCACGAACATGAGTTCCGTCTTGTCGTCGTTTAGTTGTAGTTTGTTGGTTGTCATCCAGTCCTTCAGGTCTGCAATGCAGCCCCGCGTCCGAGAAATCAGTGAGTCAATTTCAGCAATGGGAGCCGACTGATGAAGCTGAGTATCATCAGCAAAGCTCTCATGCGACATGGCGTGACCACTGATGACGTCAGACACAGGACTAGCATACAGCACAAAAAGGACTGGCCCCAGTACAGAACCCCGAGGCACACCGTACCTAAGAGGAGAACTGTCTGAGTATCTGCCCTGTACACACACTGTCTGAGTCCGTCCAGTCAAGTAAGAGATAATCCAGTTGAGAGCTGTGTCTTTGAATCCAAAGGAAGTTTAAAGCCCTGAGAACAAAATATTATGATCGATCGTGTCAAATGCTGCGGAGAGGTCTAATATCGCTAATAAGGAAACATTCCCATCGTCAAGCCCGCAGAGGAGGTCATTGACTATACGGAGGAGTGCTGTCTCACAACTACGGCCTTGTCTGTAAGCAGACTGATGAGGGTTCAAAAGGTGATTCTTTTCGAGATGTTCTAGAATTTGTTCCAAAACGATCTTCTCCAATAACTTTGATTGAAATGACAAATTTGATACAGGCCGATAATTCTTTAAAACAATTTTATCTAAAGAAGGTTTCTTGATCAATGGACGTACCACTGCGGACCGGAAGATTTCAGGAACGTGACCAGAGGACAAAGAGGTATTGATAACATGAGTAAGATGGGGTAGAAAGTCATCAATGCACTGAAAGAGCAAGTTAGTGGGAATGGTATCAAGTTCACATGATTTAGGGCTGCATCGCAAACAAAGTTTTTCGACATAGTCTTGACTAACAGGGCTAAAACAAGCCAAAGGAGGTCCACAGTAAACTTTGTCATTCACAGAATGTACAGGTGCAGTAGAATCTAGCTTTTCACGGATAGTGTCAATTTTTCCATTGAAAACTCTAAGAATTTCTGAGGGAGCTCTTGAATTTGGAAGATTGTGGGGACCTCAATTTCAATTTTCTCTCTGTGACTGGCTGTGGTGAGTTTCCGTCAAAGTCTTTTCATAATGAATGTCCCTGGAGGGAGAAGGGGGGGGAGGTGGGGTGGCTAGTGGACCGCTGATACAAGTTAGTTCGCTCCACGACTATGCAATTGTTGTTATCCGTAGAAGGCTTACTATGTGGTATCCTGCATTATAAAGGATCGGCACAGGCGCCAATGAAAATCCCGAAGTGACTTCGCAGTATTGTAGTTTCTCCTCCGGTGGGTTGCCTCATGTCTTGATATTGATTGTACCCTGTGGATTACCGGTGCTAGGTTGGAGGTGGATAACATGGATGTTGCTGTGTAGACTGGAACCAGATTTAGCTACTTAAGACTGTTGAGAGAGAAAGAGAGAGAGAGAGAGAGAGAGAGAGAGAGAGAGAGAGAGAGAGAGAGGGAGAGAGAGAGAGAGAGAGAGAGAGAGAGAGAGAGAGAGAGAGAAGAGAGAGAGAATTACTAAGCGTGAATCACCAGGAAGACCAATGAAATAGTGAAGAGATTTCAAAACAACCACATTCCCATTTTCTTGCTCTTTTGGTGACATGAACCATGAAGGAGAAAGTTGGGTTGGTAATTGTCCTCAAAACGTTTTTTTCCCTCGTCATAAATGAATTCCGCAAGTGGTACTTTCAGTGAGTTCGTCAATCTTAGTACTGGACGGAAAGAACCAGTATGAGCGTCAGACAGATTCGAGAGGTATCGCTGTTGCCACAGCCAACTCGAAGGGTGAAGACACTGGTATCTCGCTTAACACGACATTTGCGTGACGCACGAAGAAGCTTATGGTTTTGTTGTTTTACATAATTACATACCAAACTGACTGTAAATTAACATACACTTTATCGACACACACTGTTGCTGAGATGATTTTAATTTGCAAATGTGGTCTTTTGCTCAGGAATGATACGTAATTAATTATGTGAAAATATTTGTCAAAATCAGCATCTCATGGCATGGGAAATAGGCTTTGCAACATATGTGTGAGTGTACTTTGAATGTCTCGTCCCTACGTCACGTGTCATGTGACAAGTTGGCGAAACTGCATGAGAACAAGGTACAACAGACGGAAAAGGCCTATAGAAAGGCATTTTGATTTTACCCAGATGAGAGTTTAGATACCGTAAACGCCTCTAGCCAATAGGGAATGGTCACTCACCGCATCTACAGGTCAACAAATTGATCATCTACTCAGTAACGTATATAGTAAGTGAAACATCAATACTAAATGACCAGTCACTTTGCTTTTATGAACATCGCTAGCAGGAGCTTTGTTTTGTTTTGTTTTCGTTTACATTTGTTTGTTGTTTCGACCATTTTGCAACATTACCTCTGTGCGTTTACTCGTTTGTGTCTGTTTTGTTCTTGATCAATATAATTGCAGCAAAAACAAAACAAAGCACTGAGTCTGCAAATTTGAATGCGTCTTCCTCCTTTGAAATAGTTTAGTGCTGTCTTGTGCACTCGGTGAAGTACTTGAGAGCAGACTGTTTCTTTCGATTCTCTCTTCATCAGTCCGTCTCACTCTCTCTTGCACACCCCTCAGACAAGCATATGCATGTGACATATACACATCACTAGCCTGCGCACTCGCACGCGTGCACACACACATGTATACAGGCGTACATAAATACACGCAAGCATATGTGCGAGTGCACACACACACACACACACACACACACACACACACACACACACACACACGCATGGACGCACGCACACGCATACACAGAGACTGTGACGCATGCGCGAGCGCACGCACACACACACACACACACACACACACACACACACACACACATATTCATGTCTGAACTGGTTCCTGTCTGTCTCAACACTACCTAGCCTTCACTTGTAACCTGAAATTCATACCTGAAGCTGATTTTCCAAAATGAGGATGGAGATCTATCAAGCCCAAGATCTCTCGAGCCTGGAAGATATCAACCTTCATCGCAGATGACACTTCACAGTTCCTGAGTTGCGAAACAATTGCTGCATTTTTCCAAACTACATTCATTACTCCTCTCTGTCGCAGTGATTCTCTCTCTCTCGTTTGAAACAACTTTTTTTTTCTTTATTGTGAATGCAACAAGACGCAACTTGCGTACCTGCACATATGATCATCACATGACATAATCTTAAAAGAAAACATCAGCGACTTGTTCAAGTCCAGTTGAAAGACGGACTGTCTTGAGAACACGGGCTTGTTTACGGACAATTTATAATTTAAAAAATCCAGTCAGAAACATGGAAATAGATTTTCATGATATCGAAATTGTGAACGGATGACTTGTGCCGCCTATGCGCAGAAGCTGTTTTCATATCCCGCCCCCTTAATTGTTGTACATATTCCACAATAGTGATGACGTATTTCTGGTCCAACATTCGAACACGATCAAGTCTTTCCTTACTATCAGACTTTCGAAAACATTACTGGACATAATGCTGGAAACAAGTCATTTCCGTGGCATACATACAATTCATAACTATAGTGTTGATTACGGTCGCTTCAAGCTTTGGAAAAAAAGGACAGATGTTTGCGTCCTTACCACCTGGAAATGACGTGCTAGCCTATGACTTTAGTGACATCTTCTCTAGTCTGGCACTTTTCATAACGTCACCACCGGATTGACGTCATTTTGAACGAGCTTAAAGGAACACGTTGATGAAAAGAACGCAGTAAGCTGATCGGTTTTGTTTGTTGAAATCAAAACGTTCAGGGTCCTGTCAATATGGACGTGCATATTGGCTAAATTGTGAGGTATGAAGAAATAAGTAGTTGTAAGCATTTAGGAAACCAGCGGTGCAATAGTGATGCATTGAATATGAGGGACGTGAGAAGATTGGTAGGAGTACATTAACCTAGCTGGTTTTCAAACGCGTGCTTTTGAATGTTCACGTTAACAAACGGGGGAAAGTGGGGAGGGGGGGAGGGAATGGGGAGGGGGGAGGGGATACCAGAAGATCAGAAATCCTGCAAAGCCCACAATGCCAGAATTCAAGATGGTATATTGGCGCAGCAGTGACATGACCTCAGTATCGTATGAGACGAAAAGGAATATACAGGGCCGGATCCAGGGAGGGGGGGGGGTGCTTTGGTACTACAGCGCCCCCCCCCCCCCCCCCCCCGGTCCAAAAAAACGCTCACTGGAGATGCCAGGAAGCAGCTTTTAAAATGTCAAAAACCAATTTTCGGCCGGGGGCTTTACCCTCCTGGTCCCCCCCCCCCCCCCACCCCCACCGGGGTTTTGCCCCTAGACCCCACCGGGGCCTAGGCGGCCCCTGGACCCCGGCCTAATACATTTACCAGCACGCCCCCCCCCCCCCCCCCCCTTAAAAACTCTGTGATCCAGCCCTGATATATGAAACATGAATAGAAGAAAACTCCGTCGACTGACATAAGATGTAGACTAAAATAACTAAAATTAAATATAGCCGTTAGTAGATGGCTTTGCCCAGGAGGCCTATTGACGACAGACCGATCGACAACGCGTAAGTAGAGGAATTTAAAAAGTAAGTGACTCAGTAACGTGAAATGTATTTCAATCATTGTACTTTGAGACGAACATACAAGGATCAACACAGACTTTAAGATCATCTTTAAGTCAAGACTGGCTGAACAGGGAAAGTCAGCGTAAAAATGGCAAGCCCCCCCCCCCCCCCCCCCCCCCCCCCCTCAACTTACTACAGAAGAAAAAAAATCTGATCGACGTTTCCTTGCAAAGTAACTCAGTGAATGGCTGAAATGCATTCGTTGCATCATAGTGCATTATACCAGATTTATTATTAACAATCGTTGAAATTATTGTGCAAGAATGCTCGGAGATCAATATGACATCCAAGGTCGAATCAGTCACATCTTTCTCAGTGGGGTGAAGGGGAAGCTACGTGCCAAAATGTACAATTTTTGTCAGCCAGCTAGGGGAGTTCCCGCCCACCCCCCCTTCCCTTTCCTCCCTCGTCCGATTCTGCGCAGTGGTGCGTTCTTTCGTAACACTCATGGTCATAATCGGCAGGCAAACTCTCTAGCATACTCATTGAGTATGGGCCCTCAAATGTAATTAGTCCAAGACATTAAGCCTACGAACAACCATTTAATGAAAGATGGGTCGATATTATTTTTCCCAATTATCTTGCTCAGAGAGAGAGAGAGAGAGAGAGAGAGAGAGAGAGAGAGAGAGAGAGATTTTGTGGGAGAGTCGAATTGTTGATATTGGGATTTTGTCAGGAAGATAAACAGGATCGAAAACAATGTTTTGATCAACAGTGCCTGCAGTGTAAATAAAAAGCAATGGAAAACGACAACATCATACCACCTTTCTGCCTTCAACACACCTCGGACTCTCAGAAGACGTACGACTTCGTCACCCGACCTCACAGAAGACGCAGTCGGCAGCTGAAGGAGCAGCGATGTCCTCATTTCGAGAACAACCACCGCCACCTACATTACAATCCCCAGGTCCATAACAAACAGAAGTCCAACCCAAACCACCAGAGTCTGCATGACGACTTCCACGACCTCCACAACCTAAAGCCGCACCTAAGCCACCGCAGCCTGGATGACGTCATTCACACTCAGAATCACTACCAGAACCATCACCACCAGGATTGCTCCAACCACGCCCTTCAGATGCAGGATGAGGGCCTGAACGACGAGTACCGCGATCAGAGGCGGAAGTCTTTCAAGAACCACAATAACAACAACAACAGAGACAAGAAGAACAAGCCCCGCAAGGGTCCCATCCACATCAACGTGAACGGACGTCTGTTTGTGCTGTCCAAGTCTACCTGCATCCGCATCCCCGTTCTTCAGGGGATGCTGACACGCATGAGGCAGTCCCAGTCACGCACGAGCAAAGACACGCTGAAGGTTGCGGGCAGCAAGTCGGCAGAGGACAAGTGAGTCACTGGATGTATGCAGGACACTCACTTTGCACGCATTTTGCTTTGGATGTATGCAGGGCACTCACTTTATTCCCACTGTGCTGTCTGGATGTATGCAGGACACTCACTTTATTCCCACTGTGCTTTCTGGATGTATGCAGGACACTCACTTTATTCCCACTGTGCTGTCTGGATGTATGCAGGACACTCACTTTATTCCCACTGTGCTTTCTAGGTGTATGCAGGGCACTCACTTTATTCCCACTGTGCTTTCTAGGTGTATGCAGGGCACTCACTTTATTCCCACTGTGCTTTCTAGGTGTATGCAGGGCACTCACTTTATTCCCACTGTGCTTTCTAGGTGTATGCAGGGCACTCACTTTATTCCCACTGTGCTTTTTAGGTGTATGCAGGGCACTCACTTTATTCCCACTGTGCTTTCTAGGTGTATGCAGGACACTCACTTTATTCCCACTGTGCTTTCTGGATGTATGCAGGACACTCACTTTGTTTTCACTGTGCTTTCTGGATGTACGCAGGACGCTCACTTTGCTCCCGCTTTGCTTTCTGGATGTACGCAGGACACTCACTTTGTTCCCACTGTGCTTTCTGGATGTATGCAGGACGCTCACTGTGTTCCCACTGTGCTTTCTGGATGTACGCAGGACGCTCACTGTGTTCCCACTGTGCTTTCTGGATGTACGCAGGACGCTCACTGTGTTCCCACTGTGCTTTCTGGATGTATGCAGGACGCTCACTTTGCTCCCGCTTTGCATTCTGCCTTGTTTCTGTCACCGAGCTCATCTTCAAGACAGTGACCCAGGTGTATTAAGAGGATACAAGAGGAGGAGAGAGGGGATCTGTTTGTATATCTGGTCTTGGGGAGTGGATGGGATGGTGGTGGTGGTGACGGGTCTATGGAATTGTGTGTCTGTTGTTTGCGTTTTTTGTTTTCAGTGGCCTTGTGTTGGATCTTGACTCGGCTTGTGATTGTTTGCTTGTGGTAGGTCTGTTTGTATGTCTGTGTTTTGTTTGTTCTTTAGAAGCATTCTGCAGAATTGTGGGCTAGTTCGTTTGTGTCACTTTGTCTAGTTTGTGTGTCTGCATTTTGTTTGCCTATCTGTGGTGTTTTTTTTGTTTTGTTTTGTTTTCTTTTTTTTCTGTTTTGTTTGTGTTTGCATCTGAGTATTTTAGTCTGTTGTTTTTTGATTAAGTTGTGCTTATCAACTCAGTCACATGGAGTAAAACAAAAACATGCCGCCGTCGCACACGGTCATCTGTTCCATCTCAATTTTCCTTTTCTTTTCTTTTCTTTTCTCATTTTCTTTCTTTCTTTCCATCTGTCCTTACTTCCTCCCCCCACTTCCTCTTTCCTTTGCTCTTCCCGTATTTCTTTTAAGAAGAACATATCTGCTGTGTGGTTAGACCACTGTGAAATTCAGTCTCCCTTTCCAGGGTGTTCAAGAGGACTGAAGAATTGTTCTTCGACAGAAGCACTTGTAGCTGCACAGAATTCATCCGTTGTAATACCTTATCTTAGATCGTCTCAAAGTGCCCGAAGGAGTGCTCTTCCAGAGTAATCCTTCGGGTGTAGAGTAAGCACGGATGTATGTACTGTAAGCATCTCCATTTGTAGTGTGTACAAGATGTCTGAAGAGCTGCTGATCATCAAGACCGTCTGTACTGCAGAGGTAATCTTAATGTCTTTAGATCTGATTCTGAAAAGGAAAGAGAGTTCACACACCAATCAGGAACACCTCTAGTATAGAACTGTGATCTTCTCCTTTAACATGTTCAGCGGTTCCATGATATCTGAAGAGCTGTCCTTAACAAGAGACATCTCGTACTGCAGAGTTAATCCACTGAAAAGTTCCACCCGTTTCAACCTATCCAACATGCCGGGAGTATTGTTCTTTGAGAGAAACACTTCTACAACTAGGTGCTAGTAAATTTGTTTCTAATATTTCCTCTCCAGACATGTCCAAATGTTTGAAGAATCGTTCTTCAAAAGAAACCCATCCGATCTAGTGACGCGGAGTTATTCCCCTTTGAATGATCCCAAAAAGGTCGAAGAGCTGTTCTTCACAAAGAAGAGCACATCTAGCTGTGTAGAGTTAACAGTCTTCAAAGCGTTCCCTCTCCAGAGAGTTCTGTATGGCTAGGGAGATGGTCGTCAAGATCAGCATATCTAGTAGCGCACAGAGCTCACAATGTAGTCTTCTTCATGCAGGTCGTCCAAGATCTCGGACGAACTATTCTTTGAGAGGAACCCCACAATCTTCGCGGCTGTGGTGGACTACGTTCAGAACAACGAGCTGCACGTGCCGCCCCACGTCTGTCCCAAGCTGTTTGCCCGGGACCTCAGCTTCTGGGGCTTCGACATCGATGAGGTGCGGAGATGGATGAAGTGATGTGAGAAGACGTCGAGATGGGAGATGGGATGGTGTCGTGAGCGATAGAGATGAGGAGGAGTGATATTATGATGAGGGAAACTGGTGAGGAGGGATGATGATGTAAATGGAGAAATGAGGAGGAGGATTGATGACGTAATGTGATGAGGGAAAATGGTGAGCTGTCTGAGCGAACATGGTGGTCTGGAGTGGGAGAATGATGAACTGTTAAGGAGAAATAATGAGCGGATGAGCGAAGATGGTTGACTTGGTCCTTAAGGCGCCAGGCTCTTGTTCTAGAGTCCCCGCTCCCTCTCCTCCCTTCCTCGCCCTCCCCATCCCTGCCCCCTTTCCCAAGACGATCTTAATTGGTGGTCTTTTTGGATGGCGAAATAAACTGAGGATGAGTTGAACACCACGCAGTTAACGCCTCACTTTTAAAACAAAAAAATAAAAAACACTCCCTGATGCGACGCAAGTGTTATTCCTGACAAAATTACGTAAAGAAAAACCCGCTTCAGTAGGTAAGCAAACCGACCAACGGGGCGGAAGGGGAGGTGGGGAGGGGGGTGGGGGGGGGGGTGTTGGAGAGACAGAGAGAGAGAAGTGGCTCTCACTTGGGATAGCAAGCAGCGTGAATTGCAAACACAGAGAAATTCGTTGTACCATTGGAGTAATACCATCCCATGCAATGAGATGCAACGCAATACAATACAATGCAACGCAGTGCAACGTAACGCCGCGCAGCGAAACAAACATATTACAATACAAATCAACGCAACACACTACGGTTCTGTTCAGCACATCACAGCACAGCACAGCATAATCCAATCCCACCTAATTCAATACAACGTCATAACAACACAATCAAAGCCGCTTCCCAGAAGACGTGAAGACCATGCTGGCTGTCTCCATCGACTAATTGGATGTTTTCTTCGTTTGGAACGGTTTTGTATTGGGCGTCAGTTTGGTCATGGATCACTTCTGAATAACCACCTTGCAGATCGCCGTTATGTCCTAATCGTGCCCGCCACTTCCTGTATGGAACGAATTCGTTGGATCGGGACAGAGAGGTCGAGTGATATCAAAGCGATTTTGCCCCTCAATAGTTCATCAGAGTCAGAATGCCGAAACAGGGGTGGAAAACAGTGTGCCTATGACGCAAACAGTTAGTATGCCGATCGTTATCCTGGCGTTCACTTCAAAAGAAAAAACAAAAATGAAAGTGTTAAGGTGGAAATCCATAGGCACGGAAACTGAACGGCAGCGGAACGGCACTGGGACGGTACAGATCGCTCAAACAGAAATGTCATTGTCTGAATCCATTAGTACGGAACGGCAGCGGGACGGCACCGGCAGTTCTGCGGTACCCCAGCGGCACTTTTTTAATCGGACACAGGAGCGATTCTGCCACTGCCGCAGAGGTGCCGCAGAGAAAAATGTGGGCGTGGCGCCTAAAATATTCCCGCGAAAAATGCCACGTTGCATTGTGGGCACTTTCTTTTCCAAGACAATGCCGGCGTGTCAAGATAAGGCGACCATTGAAAAACTTGTGGAACTTGTACGGGACAATCCCGTACTTTATAATGTTTTCCTCGTGGAGCTGAAGCTCTTTTACAAGAAGGTGGTAAGTGCCTTGTGACTTTCGCTCTTTCAGAATTCCATGCACCCAAAATCGATGCTGTCTTCGTTGTCTTTTACCCCTCTCTTTTTAACCAGGAGCCAAATCATCAGCAGTAATCGCTCTTGTTTCACGAACTTAGACAGTTTTGACTGGGCAGGTGCCATGCTGCTAATGCATCGAAACAAAACAAAAAAGGCGCAAACCTGCTGTGCCGTACCGTGTCTATGGATTCAAACCATGAAGTTGCCACTTGGGATACAGCACATTTCGTCCCGGTGCCGTTCCGCTGCCATTCGATCAGTTTCCGTGCCTATGGATTTTTAGTCTGCCGTTCGTGATCCTGGCGTACACTTCAACAGAAATGTTTGACAGTGTTAGTATGCCGTTCGTTGTCCTGGCATTCACTTCAACAGAATTGTTTCACAGTGTTAGAATGCCGTTCATTATCAAGGTGTACACTTCAACAGAAATGTATGAGAGCTAGTATGCCGTTTGTCATCCTGGCGTACACTTCAACAGCAATATTTGACAGTGTTAGTATGCCGTTTGTCATCCTGGCGTACACTTCAACAGCAATATTTTACAGTGTTAGTATACCGTTTACGTGGAGGAGGCGGGGGGGGGGAGGGGGGGGGGCGGAGGGGGGGGGGGGGAGACGGGACAGAGAGGGGGTATGGGAAGGGGTGGTGGTGGAGCTGGTAGTCTGAAGATTCAGTGTGGAAGCGAAGGGAGTACGCCGTTTGTCATCCTGCCGTACACTTCAACAGCAATATTTGACAGTGTTAGTAGGCCGTTTGTCATCCTGGCATGCACTTCAACAGCAATATTTGACAGTGTTAGTATGCCGTCCGTTATCCTGGCATACACTTCAACAGAAGTATTTTACTATCTAGATCTATTTATTTGATCCATAAGCTGAGAAAAGGAACGGAAAGACGGGCACTATCATCAGTGGAACAGGTCTGTTCTAGAAAGTTGTCCCCATGCACTACTGAGTGACAGTACTGTTGGCTCCCTTCCTTCCTCTTTCACTAAACATATACACACATACGCGCTCACCACACACACACACACACACCACACACACACACACACACACACACACACACCACACACACACACACACTGCAAATCCGTCAATACCCAGAATAAAACTAATCAAGCCAAAGTTAAATAAACACACAGGGAATGTCTGGTGAAACGAAAATTGCGAACAAGCAAAAAGGAAAAAAAAACGTAAAACTAAGAGCATACTTACGAAGTAAAGGAGACGAACGTAATTCAAAGCTGCTTGAGAAAAAAAAGGCCAAAAATCATTTCAACAAAGTGACGGCACAAGCTAAACGACATACTGGTCAAACTTTTGTAAAAATGAAGTAAATAGTTTCAAAGATTATCAAAAGGTGTGGGCAAATCTAAGAATAATGAAACACGGAGTATCTCTACCAACATGTCCGATCAAGCTCCCTAACTCTGATTTCCCCTCCAACTCAGAGAAAGCTGAAGCATTCGCCAACATATTTTCAAAAAATAGCAGCACAGACAGTCTAACAGCAGAAAAGAAACAACACAGAGAGCAAGAGGGAAAAAAAGCCATTTACAACGACCCTGACCCTGTAAAAGACCATTACCTGAATGTTCCCATAACAATACAAGAAGTGGAAGAATGTCTCAGTAATCTAGGAAATAGAAAGACATCAGTAGGCTTAGATGGCATTTCAAATGAAATGTTACATCATATCCCTCCGAATGTAAAACATTTCATATACCTTTTTATTAAAAAAGTTGGAACGAGGGAAATCTGCCTTCTATGTGGAAACATTCTATAATTATTTCCATTCACAAACAGGAAAACCTCGATCTGATATAAACAGCTACCGACCAATCGCCCTAACGTCTCATATGTGCAAACAGATGGAAAAAATTGTTCTAAACAGGTTAACATATTTTTGTAACAAACACCAAGTAATCCCAATCAACCAAGCTGGTTTTCAAAAAGGAAGATCATCAGTAGAACACTTAGTTAAACTAACGACTCAAGTTAAACAACAATTTGCGAGACGGAAAAACATCCTCGCAACTTTCTTTGATATAAAAAAAGCATATGAACAAGTATGGCACAAACGGCTCATGTATAAGTTCAAAGCCATTGGTATAAGTGGAACAATGTATAACTATATCAAAGGTTTCTTGGAAAATAGAGTGATTCAAACAAGAATAGAGCATACATATTCTAGCACTAGACCATCAGAAATGGGGCTTCCACAGGATCAGTATTATCTCCCGATTTTATTCAATATTTTAACTGCAGATATAACAAAAGGATTATCAAAAGATGTAATATTAGCACAATTCGCCGATGACTTATGTTTGTGGGATGAGTCACTATGAAAAGAAAGACTCCATTAAGATCTATCAATTACATAAAAATAAAATATCAACATGAACTA
>CM031599.1:31766103-31788603 GCA_018398815.1 Conus ventricosus | reverse complement strand
CCAAACACAATCAAAACCAGTTTCAAATAAAATGCTTTTAACATAACTAAGCCATGGTGAAACGAAAATTCCTTTTGTATATAGTTCATGTAAGATATTATATACTTTGTTTGAATACTTCTTAGAATCAGGAACAACTAAGTTAGCCCAGAACCTCATCATTCTTTAATCAGTACAGATAAAGGATAGATTCCGGTTTCACCATAAATCATTGAAGTCATTGTAGTTTTATTTAATCTAAATAAATACTTTAAAAAACGTAACTGTAACTTTTCTAATATATCAACATTTTCATAACCCCAAATTTCACAACCATACAACAACACAGGTACAACTATGGAATAAAATAATTGTATGCAAACATCAATTGGCAATTTCTGCTTCCTTGCAGTTTGTAATACTGAAAACATTGCCTTGAGAGCCTGATTATAAGCACATTTGTTTGCTTTGTAAAACGAACCTGTTCTGCTGAACTCGATGCCTAAGTATTTAATTGAATTAAGAACCTCTATTTTTTCATTCCCAAAGAAAAAATTTTCACGCATACTATTTCGACCATGAAAGACAACACACACACACACACACACACACACACACACACACACACACACACACACACACACACACACACACACACACATTATATACAGAGAGAGAGAGAGAGAGAGAGAGAGAGAGAGAGAGAGAGAGAGAGAGAGAGAGAGAACACGAAACTATCTATACACACACACACACACACACACACACACACACACACACACACACACACACACACACACACACACACATACACACACACACACACAGAACACGAAACTTGTATTACAGTATTTCCACCATTTCCTGGTCAGCAAGTCTACTTTGTTTTTCTCGGGGAAAGTGAGAGTGGCAGGCGCCGCCGGCCCGCGAGACGGCGCGCAGCTGGCCTCACTTTGGTTGATACTGCCAGCAGAGTAAACGATCATGGAGTGAACCATCTTTCCGTAGGGCGTACTATCTTTGGTCAGAGGGAGACCGGGAGAAATCGGGAAGCTGGTGTATAGGACCATGTTAGTTGCACGTGGAGTCTGTAGGGATATGAGAAGTGAGGGGAGGTGGTGGTGGAAGCTATGGTACATGTAAACGTACTTTTCTGTACGTGTGAGTATGTCTGTCTGATACAGTAGGCGTAGATCAGATTCATGAACAGATTACGCAGTTGAGAGGAAAGAGTACTCTCTCTCTCTCTCTCTCTCTGCTTCCTTTTTCGTTTAAAAAAATATAGTAAAGGAATTAAAGCACACACCAAAGATGGCATAATCTGAAAAAAAAAACAATTAGAAAGGCAAAGTTGACATAAACTCCCTTCACATTTGATTATGTGAAGGAAGGCACTAAATAGGCATATGTGTACATAAGCGAAAAACAACAACAATCAGTTTTGCTTTCTTTTCTTTTTTCTTGGGAGAAAAGGGAGGGGGTGGGGGTGGACACAGCGTCATGGGTTTTTTGGAGCCTTATCATTAATAACAGAATAAATTGTTCAGGCGAGGACGAAGGTGATCGGGTCAGTGGTGGCTGTGTTCGGGGTGATCCTGATGTCCATGACGATGCCCATCATGGTGTCCAACTTCAACCTCCTCTACATCAACGCTGTCGTCGGTCAGCCCTCCGCCATCAAGAAGGTTGGTGGGCGAACGATGATGTGTGTATGTGTGTGTGGGGGGGGGGGGGGGGAGTGTGGGATGATGGCTGTGAGGTGTTGGATGATGGCTGTGAGGTGTTGGATGATGGCTGTGAGGTGTTGGATGATGCCTATGAGTTGATGGATGATAACTGTGAGGTGTTGAATGATGGCTGTAAGGTGTTGAATGATGGCTGTAAGGTGTTGAATGATGGCTGTGAGGTGTTGAATGATGGCTGTAAGGTGTTGAATGATGGCTGTAAGGTGTTGAATGATGGCTGTGAGGTGTTGAATGATGGCTGTAAGGTGTTGAATGCTGACTGTGAGGTGTTGGATGATAACTGTGAGGTGTTGAATGATGGCTGTAAGGTGTTGAATGATGGCTGTAAGGTGTTGAATGATGGCTGTAAGGTGTTGAATGATGGCTGTAAGGTTTTGATTGCTGACTGTGAGGTGTTGGATGATAACTGTGAGGTGTTGAATGATGGCTGTAAGTGTTGAATGATGCTGTAAGGTGTTGAATGATGGCTGTAAGGTGTTGAATGATGGCTGTGAGGTGTTGAATGATGGCTGTAAGGTGTGAATGATGGCTGTAAGGTGTTGGATGATAACTGTGAGGTGTTGGATGATGACTGTGAGGTGTTGGATAATGGCTGTGAGATGTTGGATGATGACTGTGAAGTGTGGGATGATGGTTGTCAGGTGTTGGATGATGGCTGTGAGGTGTTGGATGATGGCTGTAAGGTGTTGGATGATGCCTATGAGTTGATGGATGATAACTGTGAGGTGTTGAATGCTGACTGTGAGGTGTTGGATGATGGCTGTGAGGTGTTGGATGATGACTGTGAGGTGTTGGATGATGCCTGTGAAGTGTGGGATGATGGCTACGAGGTGTTGGATGATGGCTGTGAGGTGTTGGATGATGGCTGTGAGGTGTTGGATGATGACTGTGAAGTGTGGGATGATGGCTACGAGGTGTTGGATGATGCTGTGAGGTGTTGGATGATGACTGTGAGGTGTTGGATGATGACTGTGAAGTGTGGGATGATGGCTGTGAGTGTTGGATGATGGCTGTGAGGTGTTGGATGATGACTGTGAAGTGTGGGATGATGGCTGTGAGGTGTTGGATGATAACTGTGAGATGTTGGATGATAACTGTGAAGTGTTGTATGACGGCTGCAAGGTGTTGGATGATGGCTGTGAGGTGTTGGATGATGGCTGTGAGGTGTTGGATGATGGCTGTGAGATGTTGGATGATAACTGTGAGGTGTTGTATGACGGCTGTAAGGTGTTGAATGCTGACTGTGAGGTGTTGGATGATAACTGTGAGGTGTTGTATGATGGCTTTGAGGTGTTGGATGATGGCTACGAGGTGTTGGATAATGGCTACGAGGTGTTGGATGATGGCTACGAGGTGTTGGATGATGGCTGTGAGGTCATGTATGATGGCTGTGAGGTGTTGGATGATGGCTGTGAGGTGCTGGATGATGGCTGTGAGGTGTTGGATGATGGCTATGAGGTGTTGGATGATGGCTACGAGGTGTTGGATGATGGCTGTGAGGTGTTGGATGATGCCTGTGAGGTGTTGGATGATGGCTTTGAGGTGTTGGATGATGGCTTTGAGGTGTTGGATGATGGCTACGAGGTGTTGGATAATGGCTACGAGGTGTTGGATGATGGCTGTCAGGTGTTGGATGATGGCTGTGAGGTGTTGGATGATGGCTGTGAGGTGTTGGATGATGCCTGTGAGGTGTTGGATGATGCCTGTGAGGTGTTGGATGCTGACTGTGAGGTGCTGGATGATGCCTATGAGTTGATGGATGATGACTGTGAGGTGTTGGATGATGGCTGTGAGGTGTTGGATGATGGCTGTGAGGTGTTGGATGATGCCTATGAGCTGATGGATGACGACCGTGAGGTGTTGGATGATGTCCGTGAGGTGTTGAATGACTGCGAGGTGTTGGATGATGGCTGTGAGGTGTTGAATGATGACTGTGAGGTGTTGGATAATGGTTGTGAAGTGTTGGATGATGACTGAGTGTTGAGCGATTGCTATGAGGTTTTCGATGATAACAGTGAGGTGTTGCGTAATGTTTTTGATGCATTAAGTGTTAAAAATGGCGTGTTGGATGAAGGTTGTGACGTGTTTGTTGATGGCTGTAGGCATAGAATGATGGCATTGAGGTGTTAGGTGATGACAATGAAGTGTTGAGTGATGGCTGGGAGGCGTTAGGCGATGGCTGCGAGGTGTTTGATGAAAGCTGTGAGGTGCTGGTTGATAACTGTTAGGTGTACGTTGATAGTTGAGACGTTATGGCTGATATCTCTGAGGTTTTGAGTGATGACTTTGAGGTGTTGGGTGACGGCTATGGTTTGCTGGTGACTTTGAGATCTTGAATGAACGCTGTGAGGTGTTGGGTCGTGGCTATGAGGTGTTGGGCGAGGTTGTTATGTGTTGGGTGATGACTTTTAGGTCGCGGATGATCGTTGTGTTATGTCGATTGATGGCTTAAAAGTGTCGGTTAATGGATGTGCGACATTGAGTGATGCCTGTGTTTTGGATGATGGCTGTGAGGTGTTGGATGATGTTAGTTAGTTAGTTAGTGTTTATAGGGTCCAGCGGACTACTAGGAGCCAAATCAGGACCTCAGCTATCATATCTAAGTCTCTAGATACAAATACCCACACTAGTATTAACACATCGCTTAAAATTTATGAGGACAAAAGCACAATTATCTGTTCAACTCCGACGACACCTGTATACATTATTAAAACACTATATTTTATAAAATAAGTTTACCTCTTTCAAAAAAGAAAAAATAAGATCTACTGAAATCTCACGAAAAAGAACAGATGAATCACTGGTGGAAAAGAACTTCTCTCTGATACACATCAAATCAGCACATTCTGTCAAAAAATGATTAACACTGAACAAGCTGTCACACGCAACACACCATGGGGGGTCTTCCCTTCTGAATATCCAACTGTGCGTTACATAGCTGTGCCCAATATGTAACCGTGACAAAACCGATTCCTCTTTACGATTACGTACCACCGATGGAAAGGATTGGTTAAATCTGGGCAAATTTTAAACAATTTATTATGAATTTGATTACACCATTCACTCTGCCACAGTTCACGACAATATAAACTAGATTTATGACGTAGATCAGAGTGAGGAACAAACTGCATAGGCCTCCTGGAAAGACTTGCACCTAGAGCTTGTTTGGCTGTGTTCGGGGCAATGGCTTTAACGTGTTGAGCAACGGCTGTAAGGTGTTAAGTGATGATTGTGAGGTGCTGGGTACTGTCTTTGAGGTGCTAGGTGATGACTAGGACGGGTAAGTTGATGAGCTGGAGATTTGGGGTAATGGGTTGCGGTTGTTCATTGATAGCTGGGCTGTGAAATGTCGGTCGCTAGCTGTCTGGTGGCACTGAGATATTGAGGATGCTTGTGTGCAGTGCTGGTTAGAGGTAATGAGGGCGTGTTATGTGTTGGATCATGTAGCGAAGTCCTATGCTGAGTGTTGCACAATGGATATGATGTGTGTTGGATCATGTAGCAAAGTCCTATGCTGAGTAATACACAATGGATATGATGTGTGTTGGATCATGTAGCAAAGTCATATGCTGAGTAATACACAATGGATATGATGTGTGTTGGATCATGTAGCAAAGTCCTATGCTGAGTTTTGCACAGTGGATATGTTGTGTGTTGGATCATGTAGCGAAGTCCTATGCTAAGTGTTGCAAAATGGATATGATGTGTGTTGGATCATGTAGCGAAGTCCTAAGCTGAGTAATACACAATGGATATGTTGTGTGTTGGATCATGTAGCGAAGTCCTAAGCTGAGTAATACACAATGGATATGTTGTGTGTTGGATCATGTAGCGAAGTCCTAAGCTGAGTGTTACACAATGGATATGTTGTGTGTTGGATCATGTAGCGAAGTCCTAAGCTGAGTGTTACACAATGGATATGTTGTGTGTTGGATCATGTAGCGAAGTCCTAAGCTGAGTGTTACACACTGGATATGTGGAGTTGGGTGTTACGAAGTCGGGAACATTCCGTGTTTACCCTGAAGTCATCACAGTGCTTTTTTCGGAATAAAAGGAAAGGAGAGAGAGAGAGAGAGAGAGAGAGAGAGAGAGAGAGAGCAGGGGGTGGAAGGTTGGCGTATGGAAGACGGGGGTTGGCTGGGAATGAGGACGGGGAAGGGGGTGAGGGAGGAGAGCAGCGGAGGAAGATTGAAGAAGAGGCAAGTAAAATGGTAACTGGAGATTTGAACTGTATAACAGGTGCATCAAGAACTGGAGAAGGCGCACATTGATGGCTCCAGTTTCTCCTTCGGCGTTCCTGCCTTCCCGACTATCAGCGTGTCTCAGCAGCAAATGTCCGGAGGAGAAGATGAGTCGCCTCCTGTTCAAGGTAATGTCCCCCCTCCCCACTCTCCTAAAAAAAAAAAAGAAGCTTCATCTGATGAAACTGTCATAAAAACCCGTTCAACAGATTTTGAAACGCATTGTCAAAAAAACCCAAAAACAAAAACAAAACAAAAACGGAAAAAAAAGAAAAAAGGCCATTGTCATTGTGATCATTGTCATTATTTGTAGCAAGAGCAGTGGTTGTAGTATCAGTAGCAGCACAAGTACGTTTGTGGCATCGGCATTGATTGCACCAGCTGCAGCAGCAGAAGAAGGAGCAACAGAGATAGGAGCAGAATTAATGATAGTAGTAGCTGCAGTGCATTTACAGTAATGATGGTAGCGATACTCAAAGCAGCAGCAGCAGCAACGGTAGCATCACTTGTATAAATAATGGTAATGGTGATGATTATAGCCATGGTAACAGCAGCAGTGGTACACTCTCGATAGGAACTGCAGTGCACGGGTCAACACTGCCATTACTGGAACGGGAATGATAGTGTGATAAATTAGTTGCAACATCGTCAGCTGTAGCATATGTAGCAACGGTAGAAACCGTAATCTACAGTGCTGTTGCAGATGCAGCTGCAGTAGTTCTGGAGCTGTGTCAGCAGCCGCAGCAGGGCCCTGCCGATTATGCAGAGCCTTTCAGGGCCGTCAAACTCATACAGCGAAAAAAAAAGGTCACATCCTGGGGGAAAAAAGTAAAACATCCTGGAACAGAAACAAATTACAATTAAAGAAAAAAGTTGACACCATCGTCGCCAAACTCTCCACAATCTTCAGGCGGTTAACACTAGGCCGGGCTGACGACGACAGTCATTCCGCTTAATGTGTTGGTTCCTGATGAAATAAAAGGAGAAAAAAATATATAAAAAATACATATCTAAGGCTATGAGGCAAAGTAAACACTGCAGAGTGAACAGCTAGAATCCTCACTGGGCTTTCTGGACAAGTATTACTGTGAATATTCGATAAAAAAATAATAAAGGTCAGTTTAGATTTTGTTTCAACTTTTTAAAATGACAGTGTGAATTAATTTTGTAACTTCTATCATAGTACACACACACACACACACACACACACACACACACACACACACACACATATATATATATATATTGTTTTAACTCTTTGAGATCTTCAGCTGTACTGCTGAGGCACACTCTTGTCTGGAAATCTGTCTTTTATGGAACTTGTTGTTGTCTTAGATAGGGACATTTTATACAGACAAAATTACTGTTCTTGGGATCGTTGAAAAATACTTGAGATGTACTCGTGCACCCTACCTCCCCTCTCCCCTGCTTTTTCTCCCCTTCCCACCCCTCCCACCCCCTCCCCCCTTTCCTTTTTTTCCCTCCCTTCCCTCTCTCCTTCTCTCTCTCTCTCTCTTCTCTCTCTCTCTCTCTCTCTCTCTCTCTCTCTCTCTCTCTCTCTCTGTCTTTCCTACCCCTATTTTCTCGTGTTCCCCGTAGCTTACTACCCTTCCACCGTTGTCCTTTCTCTAATCTTTGGAACTGTGGTGAACTGTTTTTTTTTTAAAAGTGTGAACGGAGGCTGCTACATGCTATTCTATCATTAAAGTCCCTTGAAGAAGACCAAAAGTGGTCGAAATATTGGGAAAGATTTTACGTGATTGTTGTTATCTTCTTTGTTTGGATGTTTATATATATATATATATATCGTGGCGGTACTAATAAGCCCACCAAATTATCAGAAACATGTTAGCAAAAAGGTAAATACAAAAAAAAAAGAAAAGATTTTGTTGCGTATTTTGCTCTTCTTCTCCCTTGACACCGTGGAGAATCACTGAGGCACCATTCAAGAACAATGCAACAGGTTCCTCTAGTTCTTTTGGTTGTGTGCCAAAGGCTAAGGTCTTGCAAAATGCTTTTCTTGTTCATTCCGCAATGTTCTCGGTCCTTTGTTTTCTCTGTCTTACCCTTCGCCTTCCTCCTTCAACAGTTCATCGAAGGATTGTTTTGGCAATGCCACTGGATCTAAACACATGGTTGAACCATCGTAAAATTCTTTCCCAGCAGATATCAATAGATCTTCATTTGGTCCGATGTTCTGCTTGGTAGCTTAACGCACTTGTTCGTTGGCAGTATGACAGTATATCTGACGTTTAGTGTCTTGCGGAAACACCATCATTTCCATGATTTGGATTTTTCTTTCCCGATCTGCTGTGAGGGTCCATGTGTTTGTTGCATGCACTCAGGAAGATGGAGTATAGATATGCACGAAGAGGTCTGCTCTCGTGTTCCATGGAGATGTTCTCGTCCTCCTGGTCAGGTTTTAGTCTGAACAGTGCTGATGTTGTCTTTGCAGCGATTGAGAGAATTTCTGACTTGATTCCATTATTACTAATGATGGGCCCCAAGTAAATTAAGTGTTGAACAGTTTCTTGCTTCTGTATGTGGATAGTTAAAACTGTATTGATGGTAATGTTGTAGCTGGCCATCAAGTAGGTCTTCGCAGCCCTGATATTCGCGTCATATCGTGTTGATGTTTTTTTTTTAACAAGCTTGGTGAGTTCTTGCTCACTGCATGCCAGACCATCGATGTCATCTGCAAACTGAAGATTCGTGACGGTTCTTCCTCCAGTGCTGACTGTGTTGACGTACGACCGTCAAGCGCATTAGTCGTGATATGTTCCAGGAATGTGTTGGAAAGTGTGGGGAATAGAAACAAACCCTCACGGAACTCCAACTGAAGGATGAACCATTCTCCAAAAGTGCCTGCTTTTGAGCACTGCACTGGTCGCTGTGGAGTACAGTTCCTGGTTAGTGTTGATTAGCTTTCGCCCAATGTTCCATTAGTCCAGTTTGATCCGTAGTGCATCCTGGCTTTCTTGAAGTCTACGAAGACATGTTAGAACTCCCCATTTGTGTCGGAGGTGGTTTTCGCAAAGGGCGTTCCTGTGAAAGATCTACACGGTGTATGTCTGCCTTTTCGGAGTCCAGCCCATTTTTCAGCAGTAACGGTATCTGCCTGCAGCTGTGATTTATTCAGACTTGATTTTCAGATTTACAGTGCCAGTATGGTTGAGCAAAGTGATAGAGCAGTAGTTCTGTCGGCGTGGGAGATGTCCTTTCTCGGGAAGGCTAACGATTAGTGATCGAATTTATGGCGTGGACCACTCCCAGTTTACAGATTCTGTCGAAGATGGCAGCTAGGATAACAAGTACTGCGTCTCTGCCATGTTTTAAGAGTTCTGCAGGGAAGTTGTCGATGCCTGCAGACTTCTTACATTTCAGCGATTTAACTGCAGCTATGACTTCTTCATGGGGCATTGGAAAGTCATCTTCACTTGATGAATCCGGTGCTGATGGCACGTTTGGGCCTCCTTTGCTGTGTTTGTTATAAAAACTCAGAGCAACATTCCATCCACCTTTATATGAATTCTTGCGTCAGACAGTTACCGTCCTGATAGGCGGTGACTTCAGTTTGATTTTGTATGGTCAATTCTTTTAGTCGTTAACCTTTCTTCGTGTTATTTTTTTTACAGCGCCCTCGGACTGTTGTTTGATTCAGCTTTTCTTTGCGTTCTCCATTATCCTTCCGACCCTCCTGTTGACGATGCTGTATTTCTTTCTGTCAGTCTTCTTGGGTGGTTATAAGCTTCTTCAAGTGTCACACATTTCAAAGGTATTGCTTGTAATCCGTTGATTACACCTCGTACCTTTGTCGGTGTTTCACTCATTATCAGGCTGATATTGTTTCAGTTGTGCCGTGGGGTAAAGTTTACTTTTGTGTCCGCTTGGCACTGTTCAGTGATGTCAGGATCTTTCAGTCTGTCAGTATCACATTTCGTATTTCAGTTTGCTGCTTTCACTCTCTTGTTCTTCTTTAAAGTTCATTATTATAAGGTCGTAATAATAGTAATAATGAATACTTATATAGCGCCTATTCTCGGCTAGAGACCATGGCAAGCTCTAAGCGCTTTACAATCAACACTCGTTTACACAACAGGCTGCCTACCTGGGTAGTGCCGACTGAAGAGCTGCCAGCCGGCGCTTCATTCAGTCGTTTCCCGTGTCATCCAGCCAGTATCGTTCAATATCGATCACTCGATTTCCTTACTTCCTTCATTCTTTCCATTTCTCACGCAGGGTGCATGCTATGTGTAACGTGTCATCCATACCAACGGCCAAACTGGCCTACTCTTCCGAAAGCTGGTGATGGGATTTTACGTGTGTGCAAGATGTTATGCGTGCGTTCACACACGGAACCTCGGTTTATAGTCTCATTCGAAGGACTGTATGGGAAATGGAGTCAGAACCAATGTTAACTCCGAGGGAAAAATCCCCCTGTACCGAAACGCCCGGCGGAGGTTCGAACCCGCAACCCCAGTATCACCAAGATGACGAGTCCGGCGCTCTACCAACTGAGCTATTCCGGCTCTCACTTCCAATGTTAGCTCCCGGAAATGTTTCTGTTTTAGCCCTATTGACCCGTTCTGGTTCTTCACGAGAACACTATTTGGCAATAATAGTGACCATTTGGGTAGTGCCATGTCCATTGCCGGCCTCTTTAAGCTCTTCTTCTTCTTCTTCTTCTTCTTCAGCGTTCCAGTATCTGGTAGCGTGTGAACTCGTTTTACCCTGTTGGGATACTCACACAATACTCGAGAGTATAGTCAGTTCACTCCGACTTCGTTGAGTGCAGAAATTTGTGGGGAGAGGTTGTGGAAAAAGATAGATAAAAGATATGGTAGACAGAAAGGACAGTAGGCGACAGTACAGCAAAGGAGGAAACAGAGTTACTGAGAGCGAAAGGAAAAGGGGACGTTACTAGCACAGAATGTCCAGAAGGAGGGGTAACTATTTGTACAAAAGGATCCCCGGTATCCCCACGGGGGATTTAAGCTCACCAACAGTGCTGACAAGGACCAAGTCATTACTAATAACACATTCAGGCTAGCATAGCCCCCTGTCACCGAAGGTCTCATTACAGTAGGGGCCGCAGAAATTCTTTCGGTCTTCTTGGGCATCTACACCAACCTTTGCATTCAAATCACCTTGAACAATGGGGATGTCTGTCTTGCCAACTTTTCTGATGACCGTTTAGCGCTTAAACTAGAAGTATTCAATTTGATCATCATCATCATAGTCTTATGTGGGGGAGTATGTTTGCATTGTCGTGATGTTGAATGGTTTTGCTGGCAGGCGGAAAGCCATAAACCTGCTGGAAACATGGCAGCGTCCCAGTTATATTGTTTGTGATGTTCTTGTTAACTGAAAATACCACTCAATAGAGATGTTTGTCTTCTTCTCCACTATGGCACATAACATGCCATTCTTCTGTCTGTACTTGTTGTTCTGCCATCTGGTTTGACAGTGGACGATAACGTGCCAGGAGTATCTGTCCATCATACAGGTCTGTTCTTGTAATTTTTCAGCCTTCCTAAGTGTTCTTCCTTCCATGTGGCGATTGTGAAGATGTTCTTTCTACGGGCACCCTGTTGTTCGCCCCAGTAGCTTTTCGCATTGGGCTGATAGTAACCCGAGCTGTGACATATTGGCTATTTTCCTCTCTCATTTTATTAGTCTGGGAAAGTCGGATTTTTTTTATGGGTTGCCAGTAACAGAGGAAAGCCTCTGACCTGACTTCAATGTTTTTGCAATGACGTTTTAAACGTTTGAAAGAGCAAGGGAGCTTGACGATGGTTGTGACAATGACACAGACAACAAACATGGCAATGACGGAGATGACGAGAATGAATAGCAATGACGATGATAATGATGATAACAAACGAAGATGATGGAGATGACGACAGTGTTGATGATAATGTTATAAAGAAAAAAAAAAAAAGAAAAAGGTGATGACGATGGAAATGATGATGATTATGAAGATGACGAAGTAATGATGACGATGACAGAGGACACTGAGGAGAAACTTCCGGACGGGCCGTGCAGCGCACTGAAGAAGTGGTTCCGAACTTTTCGCCGGAGGGAGAAGGATGAGGAAGAGCTCGGGAAATCCCAACCACCCATCATCCCCGACGACATTCTGGACGTGAGTTCTTTTCCATTTATGGTTGTGGCTGCCTCGACCTCCCATCTCCAACTCCACCTCCACCCCACCCATCCCCATTCTCCTGCTATGGTCTCCGGGGGGAAAACTAGAACCACACAGTGTACTATGGGCTCAGACAGGAAAACTAGGACAACACAGAGTGAAGCTAAATCTGGTGGGAAGACAGGAAACAAAATCTGGAAAAATCTGATAAACCTTTAGAATTCTGTTCTGATGGTCAAGTGACTGCTTAAAAGCAATAGCCGGCTAATAACCAACAGAGAGGCCAAAACTATCATCCTCAACCGATATCAAAACCAGTGGAAGAGAAGGCTGGGTGCAGACAGTGGTGCTGATCCAATACATCAGCTCCAGAGATACCAGCAAACAATCCTCTTCAGACTAAGAACTGGCCACTGCCGACTGCTGAGCCACCTCAGCCGAATTAAGATTACCCACACTGACGAATGTCCGTGTGACACTAGATCTGAGACCTCAGAACACATCCTCCAACACTGTCCAGCCCATGATGTTCTGCGGCGTCAAACCTGGCCAGAGGGTGCAGAACTGCAGATGCAGCGTTGGGGCAGCCGTCAAGGTCTCAAGAAGACCGTGGATTTCATCATGGCGACAGGATTGAAGATCTGATGCAACCAAAAAAAAAAAAAAAAAAAAAAAAAAAGTCGACCGCAGAAGGAGAAGAAAATAATCTTGATAAAAAAAAATCTGGGAATAATACATAAGCTATGTTGCAGTTCAAATCTATATGAGCATGTTAGTCATTCAGTGACACTAACCACTGTGCCCCAGCAGCTCCTTTATCTCAGGTCCTCCTCCTCTACTCTCCCTCCCACTCCCCCCCCCCTCACCCTCTCCCCTTCCCCCTCCCCCACGGCCCGGCCCCGCTTCATTCTGCCGCGTCTTGTCCCCACTTTTCAATGCTTTTTAAACGAGTCTTTTCTAGCTGATGGATGCCTGAGTGAGTGTGTACTTTGTGGGCTAGCAACGATAAGTGGTGACTGTCATACGTCTCGTTTTTATGCTAAATCCTGACACATGTGCGAATGTTCTGATTTGTCTTGTACTGTGGTTTTAATCGTTGTTGATTTTCACATTTAATAAGAGATAAGTGATCAGAGTATAATTGGCCCATTATGAATATGCAATGAGGGAGTGTGTATGGGGAGGACATGGGAGGGGGAGGGGGTGGTGTGGAACCGAACGGATTAAACGCAGATAAACCACTTTCATATGTATCACAAACAGTTTCAATGAATTATTCCTCCTCCTCCTCCTCCTCCTCCTCCTCCTCCTCCTCCTCCTCCTCCTCCTCTTCTTCTTCTTCTTCTTCTTCTTCTTCTTCTTCTTCTTCTTTCAAACAAAAGGCTTAAGCTTCACCAGCAAGTTTTCTTAGAACCATGTTTTTCTCCTCAGATCAGACTGTCTGTATGTTGTCCATTTGCTTCAAAATTCTGGCCATTGTCATAGTCAAGAAACCTCAGTCTTCCTTCTCTGGTTTCAGAAACTGTCCTTTAAGCCCCGATACCCTACAGACTGGGCAGAGCGCGGCCGGGAAAGTGCAGCAGACTCGGAAGGGGGAGGCTCAGATGCTGATGGCGAGCTGAGCGAAAACGAGCTGACCGCCCAGGCTAGCATTCAGAACTACCTGCACAACATGTCCAAGAAGAACAAGAACTTCATCCAGAGCCGGCATCAAGTTGAGGAGGAGGAGGAGGAGCCGCCCATGGAGGACAGGGAGAGCCCGCTACTGGATCTGGAACAGCCTCATTCACGCGCTTCGCTACGTCCCTCGGTGGTGCTCGGCTACAGCCAATCCCGCGACCGCCTTTTGAGCTTCCTCTAGTCTTTTGGACTTGCTTTAATTGGTTTGGTTGGTTAGGAGCAGGTTCTGTGTGACTTCAAAAAGTTGTAGACGCGCTTCCTACACTAAACTCTCTGAGCCTGAAGACTCTGTCCTTGAAGAAGTGACCTCAATGTTGATTGGTGCATTTTGTAATCGATCGGAGGTGGAAGGGGAGGGGGGGGGGGGTCTAAAAGTGAAATGGTGCCCTGAGAAGGAATCCCCATCAAAGATGTAGAGGTACAGGATCAGTGTCCTCGCCTTTTGATGCCCCATTGCGCAAGTTAAAGGCATTCGTCATGCAGTTCTGATATTATAGTTTAATATAGTTTAGTTACATCGTTTGAAGTACACACACAGTGCTTCATACACAGGCAAAGCCCAGGCAGTAGGCAGACCTCGCTGAACGGCTGAAACTGCATACGTATTACCTTTGAGTTCACAGCAGCCAGTTGATTGACCAGGTCTCTCGCCAGAAAGTAAGTGAACCGGACTCCAACAAAGGGAAACAGAGAGAAAACGAGGTGACATACTGATTCCCTTCGTTTCATGTTTATTCCCACTCACTTGAAAGTGTTCATTCTGTTTTCTTCTTCTTCTTCTTCTTCCTAAAATACTGGTTCACTCAAAAACGAGTAGGTCACCAGCGCGCATGTTAAAAAGTAAAATAAAATAACATAAAACAGTGCGACTCAGACTGTTGGCCCCTGGAGCAAATTTGGCAACAAGGGGTCGCACTCGATATTCAAGAAGTTAAAAGCAATGGCCAAATTCAGGCCCAGGTAATAGTAAAATATCTGGGGAAGTAAAAATAGAAAATCGTCAATATGCAAATCTCAAAACTGTCGAATCAATTTGTTTTTTAAATGAGATTGCATTTGTGGCAATCTTGATGGCACCCGGCAGTGAGTTCCACAGCCGTACAGAACTGGGATAAAAAGAATGTAAGTGGCTGTCAATATTTGATGCAGGTATGGTATAACATTGACCGCCACTCCTGGTGCTACTTTTATTCAATACTAGTTGTTCCATTGGAATATCAATTACTTTAGCTCTGCCTTTGAAGAAGATGTTAAGTTTGATAAAAGCTCTTCTCTCTTCTAAGGGTTTCCATTCTAATTTCCTCATGTTCTTCCTAGCATTCCCCTTTTCTCTGATGTGGTTCCCTGTTGCGAACCGTGCTGCTCTCTTCTGAATCTTTTCAAGGTTATCAATGTCCTTTAGATGGTAAGGATCCCAAACTGAGCAACCATATTCCAGTACTGGTCTAACCAGTGTTTTGTAGCAGTCGTCTTTAACCTTTTGGGGGCAGTCATTGATATTCCTGTATAAGAAAGCTAAGATGTTATTTGCTTTCTTACATACTAAATTGTAATGTTCTTTCCATTTGAGACGACTATCTATAATCACGCCTAAATATTTTGCAGCATTAGTTTCTTTAAGAATAGTATTATGGATAGAATAATCTGATCTAATTGGTGAGCGTTTGTTACATATACGCAACACTTGGCACTTTTGGGGAGGATCCCCAAAGTCCCACTTTGGGTTGAACCCCTGAGACTCGCGCCCCTGTCCTCTGGCTTCACAGCTGGGGGGGGGGGGGGGGGGGGGGCAACCAGTAAGGGTGTTTTACCCTAGCTGGCCAAAACTGGATCACGTGGATCCATATCAAATGGTCCTGGAAAGGAACTGAAGAAAAGGAAGGGAAGGGTAACTACCGCAAGGAGTAGACGACCAACGACAGCAAACCAGCACGGAGGACAGCAGCACCAAGTCTACACAGACTAAAGTCTGAAGAAACCTTGTCCTTAAGGGCCTCAGGCCGATAGGACGTAAATCTCACCCTTAACTGTAACTTTTGGGGATGAAATTCCATTTTCCAAGTTCTTTCCCACTCTTGTAAAGCGTTTAGATCTTCTTGTAGAATGCGTGTATCATTCTTGCTTCTGATTGTTCTATATACTAAGCTGTCATCTGCAAAAAGCCTTATAGTAGTTCCAGGAGAGAGATTTCTACTTATGTCATTTATATAAATTAAGAAAAACAAGGGCCCCAGAACAGTTCCCTGTGGTACACCTGACAAGACTGGTTTACAATGGGATGACGACCCTTCCACAACAACTTTCTGCGTTCTCCAACGAGGAATGATCTAGCCCATTTTAGCAAAGAACCGCCAATGCCGATGTGTTCTAATTTAAGCAGCAGGCCCTCATGGTCAACCTTATCAAAGGCTTTAGAAAAGTCTAATAAAATTGCATCTATTTGCTGTCTGTTGTTAAGACAGTTATTAAAATCATTGAGAGTTGTTATAAGTTGAGTCTCACAACTCCTTCGCTGTCTAAAACCATGCTGGGCGTTATTTAAGAAGTCATATTTGTCAAGATGGTCCATTATGCTACTATATATTATGTGTTCAAGTAGTTTAGCTGATATGGATGTAAGAGATACAGGTCTATAGTTCTCTGCTTTTGTTTTGTCACCCTTTATGAATAAGGGAACAATGCTCGCATCTCGCCACTCATCAGGTATTACTCCCTGGTCCAGTGAAGCTTGGTAAAGTAGTTGGCATACCTCACTCAATTCATTGGCACATAATTTTAAGAGCTTGCCAGGAACGCCATCGGGACCAGTAGCTTTGTTTTCATTGATGTTGGTCAGTAACTTTGTGTGTGTGTGTGTGTGTGTGTGTGTGTGTGTGTGTGTGTGTGTGTGTGTGCGTGCGTGCGTGCGTGTATTAAAGTTCAAAATCAAACATGTTTTTCTTTTCCGTTATTCTTACTCTGAGCTGGTGGAGATGGAGGTAGAGATTCTAGTGAGAACGATCCAGAGTGCAGAACAACAGTGGCTTTGTAAGTACAAGCAAGCAAGCAACTTCCACATTTTTGAAGCTCGTGTTCATTTTGTCTGCAGAGGGAAGTCAGTGCCTTCTCTCCATACCCATCAGTCCAAAAATCCACAGCCTACTGAACCAACTGTCACTGCCCGTGATTCCGTGAATATGATGGGGTTTGGGCAGAAAGCTCGCCTCATAGATATCAGTGCTATAATAATAATAATAATAATAAGGAACATTTAGTGCGCTTAATCTTAAACAAAAGCCCTAAGCGCTTACAGCAATAAGCCCTAACACACACACACACACACACACACACACAACACACACACACACACACACACACACACACACCACAAACACACACACGCACACACCACACACACACACACACACACACACACACGCACACCCCCACCCACACACACGCACACACCCACACACCAGCGAAGGAGCAGAAAAATTATGTTTTGAAGAGAGTAGTTTTGAGGGAGGACTTGAAAGAAGAAAGACTGTTTGAGTTTCGGAGTGCATAAGGGAGATTGTTCCAGCAGGAAGGAGCCTGAAAGAAAAAGAACGTTCACCAAGTGTTCTGGCCCGAAAACGAGGGATTTGCAGAATACGAGTGTCAGAGGAAGAGCGAAGCTGTCTAGAAGGAGTATAGGTCGACAGAAGTTTAGAGAGGTAAGATGGAGCGAGGCCGTCCAATGCCTTGTAACAGAGCAAAGAAAGTTTGTACTTGATGCGTTTTTCAACAGGAAGCCAGTGCAAAGATTTAAGCAAGGGAGAAACATGAGAGGTTTTCGGAGATTTCGAGACAAGGCGAGCAGAATTATTTTGAACCTTCTGCAATTTTGCAAGAAGATTCTGTGAACTACCAGCAAGAAGAGAATTACAGTAGTCAAGTCTTGAAATAATGAAAGCAGAAACCAGAGTCTTGGTGGCTTCTTCAGACAGAAGGTGGCGCACAGAACTGATTCGCCGAAGCTCTGAGTAGCAAGCACGGCAGATAGAAGAAATCTGATTTTGAAAAGAGAGTGTCTGATCAAGTACAACGCCTAGATTTCGCACAGTGGTAGAAGTCTGAATGAGAGAGGTACCAAGTTGGACAGAAGAAGGAACAGAGATTGTAGACATGAGCCGTTTTGGGAGAATGAAGATCAGTTCAGTTTTGTCATTGTTTAACTGAAGTTTGTTGCAAGTCATCCATGCCTTTATGTCAGAGATGCAGAGCTGTGAGCGATCGATGATGGAGGAGAGGAGAGAAATGTCACCAGAAATGTAGATTGATTGTCATCAGAGAAGCAGTGGTGTGAAATGTTATGATGGGCTACGATGTCAGAGATGGGTTGGGTATATAGAACAAACAGAATGGGACCAAGGACAGAGCCTTGGGGAACCCCGTAATTCAAGTCAGCAGAGCTTGAAGAAAAACCATTAACAGAGACAATTTGGGTTCGACCAGAAAGGTAAGAATAAAACCATGCCAAAACGTGAGAAGAGATGCCAAAAGTATGTTGAAGTCTAGTGAGGAGGGTGGAGTGATCAATGGTGTCAAAGGCAGCGGACAAGTCGAGAAGAGAGAGCAGTGAAACCTGACCGTTATCCAGAGCAGAGAGAAGATCGTTTATTATTTTCAGCAGAGCAGTTTCTGTACTGTGTCCAGTGCGATAGGCGGACTGCAACGAATAGAGCAAGTTGTTTTGGTCAAGGTGGTTTTGAAGTTGGAGAAGTGCTATCTTTTCAATTATCTTTGAAAGAAAAGACAAGTTGGAGACAGGTCGATAATTTTTTAGATTTTCAGGGTCAAGAGAGGGTTTCTTCAAAAGAGGTCGGACAACAGCAGCTTTCAGTGCAGGTGGGAAACAACCAGAAGTGAGAGACTCATTTACCACACTAGTGATATATGGCAACAAAACATCCATGCATGCAGATAATAAAGTAGATGGAAGAGGATCCAGTGCACAAATTTTGATAACAGTCTTGTCGATGACTTCTTTGACAACAGCAACTGTCACAGGTTCAAAGTCAGTCAATGAAATGCCAGAAAAAGAGTTGTATGGAATATCAGGTTCAGATACTGGCTGAGCGTCCAGACTTTCTATGACTTTCAGTGCAACACAAGGCAGAGTGGTGGATAGAACATTCAAGGCGAAGAACTTAAGGTGGTCCCACGTGGCCAGCATAAAGGACGGGAAGGTTTAAAGGCAGATGGATTTTCCAGTCTTGGAAAGTTACTGGCTTTTAGTGCATGGAAACCACCACAACATAATGCTTCTGCAAATACCGCGACTGATGAGGAGTCGTCATATCTATGAACTTCATGCATTTGAGCTGTTCGCTTACCCGAACCAGTTGAAACGGGTAGGTTTCTTTTCGCCCATTCCATTGTTACCTACGGGAACAAAAGAAGTGTGCGGGGGTTTGGGGGAGGGACGGGAGAAGACGAAACAGTGGAACCCGTTTACCGTGTTGACTTTGCAAACTGAAAACCAGAATAGCACATTTCATGGGCACATTCCGTTCTCCATTTCCCGTTTCGCCGTCTTCAGTCTTCTATACTTTTTCTTTCTGCGTTTCTCTTCTTTTGTTTGTTTGTTTGTTTTTTGCTTCCTCTTTTCTTCGTAAGTAACAATGTGAAGGCGAAAGGGAACATACCCGTTTCATATGGTGCAAAAGGAAATGCTTACTACGAAATAAAGACATGACGTGGCCATCCTCAAAGGGAACTTATTTCGGTTTGAACGGAGAATGTTTTCCTTCCACAATTCTTTTGTTTGAAAAAAAAAAAGACAATTGATTGTAAAACTGCAGATGCCTGAATAAGAGTTACACTGCCATAAAGAAAACCTGTTTTCATATGATGGAAACCCCCCCCCCTCCCTCCCTCTCTCTCTCTCTACTCTGTCTGTAAGTGTGTAGTGTGTGGTGTGTGTGTGTGTGGCGCGAGCGCGCGCGCGTGTGTGTGTGTGTGTGTGTGTGTGTGTGTGTGTGTGTGTGTGTGTGTGTGCGTGCGTGCGTGCGTGCGTGCGTGTGTGTGTGTGTGTGTGTGTGTGTGTGTGTGTGTGTGTGTAGAGCAACAACGACGGCACTATTGTTCACTGTATTTCTGCGTCCCAGAAATCCTGCGCAGAGTTGCTGGTCATTATGTGGTGATTGATCCATAAACTTATTTCCTCCATCAAAACATTTTCTTTTCACCTGCCTCAGTTCCTCTCTCTCTCTGTTGAACTATCTGTTAATAACACTGCTGACTTAAAAAAAAAATTACAAAGGAAAAAAGGAATAGAAGAAAAGAAACTAGCGAACCAATTCTAGTAAGACTTGGCTGAAGGCTGGACTGTGCCCAAGGACTGTGAAAAACCGAGTGTGGTCCACGAATGTGGTCCAAGGACGATTTGATTCAATTTTGATGCGAATCCGTATCCAGTGAGGGGCAGACCCATGATCCATTCCGGACGTTGGCAGAGGTCGACGCTCTCCTGAGCACACTTCCGGTGTAATCTTGAAAGTTTGTCAGATGTTAGTAACCGGCTACATAATCCTTGGACATTGAGCTCTCAGTTTAACTCCTTTACATTTGGCTTTTTGGTGAATCTACAAGGAAAATAAACGAAACAAACGAGCAAAACAAGCACACAATGTGGTGTTGACTAAATAACTTAGATCCCGCATTAAAAAAAGAATTAACACAGTGAATTGCTTGATTACTGTCGAAAACTTGGCAAATAAACACTAGCTGCAATGCAGAAACGGGTCATTATTTCGAGGATGAAGAGATCCCCTTTTTCTTTTGTATTCTTTTTTTCTTGTATTTTCTTATTCTTCTTCTTAGACTTCTTCTTCTTCTTTCTTTTTTTCCCCTTTTTATCTGCATAGATGTCAAAACTGCTGCCAAATGGAAGTGCACTGTCCAAAAATACTTCCGTGGGGCGAGAAATCGGAGAGAGGAGGTGATGAAGGGTATATAGGAGGCGGTATGATGGAAGGGGTATAGAAGAAAGAGACTATTATCCAAGTCGAAAAAGTTCTTTAGGTATGGGGTTGGAGCTACAACATTTAAACACGCGTGCGCTTGCGCATGCGCGCACACACACACACACACACACACACACACACACACACACACACACACACACACACTTCGATGAGAGAAGCTATTTCTGCACTGACAAAGCAGAGGAAATGACTTAACAGCGCTTTCAGGGCGTCCCAGGGGCCAGAGCCTGCAGCCCTCCCGCCAGTCTGCCCTTGCAATAAGTGATAATCTAATAGCAATATTAGAATAACAACAAAATGAAAGGTGCCCGACAAGAGTGAGGGGTGGGGGTAAAGGGGGTGCAGGATAAGACATGGAGGACCTGGATGGATGGTGCGAGTGGATGGGGAAGAGAAGGAGAAATCCGAACTTTAACTCTCTGAAACTTCTAAATAATATATGCTAAAGTCGTCCCTTGCAAATATGACGATATCCAACGGTTTGTCATACATTTTTTCCCCATGTGTTTTCAAAAAGTGCTCCCAGTCTAATCAGTTGCAGACGGTGACCTTAGAATTAAGCAACAACTCGAGAAAGCGAAGAACGAGCAATCTCTTATCCTCTCAAATTTGAGAGGATAAGTGATCACTCGTTCTTCGATGCCAATGTCCTGAATGTTGATTATTTTGCCTGAAGAAGATATTAGAGGTCGAAAGGCGTCATAATTTGCCTTGTAGTTTGTTGGTTCCTGTTATCTGGAGGATTTGCTTTAATTCCCTTTAAAAATTTGTTTCAATTTTCACATACAATCACCTCACTTTGAAACTAATAATTATATGCTAATGATAAAAACCAGTGATCGTTGTTGATGACTTTGGCACAATTTTCATGTCAGAAGCCACCGTGGTGAAAAACAAGGTTATGTTTTAAAGCAGTTTATAGTATTGCTTCGACTGAAAAGAGAAAAAAAAAAGGAAAAAGACAGAAATTTCCTAAAAGCGCTTTCAGTTTTCTTAAGAAGCTGCATGGATTCATGTCGTGGGACTGAAGACAGCATTAGACTATGATGTAGATCCTTTGTTGAAGACTGCCTGAAGTAAAACTGATTTCATTTAATCTTTCTCTCCGTCACTTCATTGCTACTTTCATCTTCTTCACAATATATTCAGTCATTTCAGTGAGCATGCGTGATTGAAGAGGCGGTGTTTAATGAGTGAACGATTTTCTTTCCTTTTTTCAAATTATTTTTCTTTTAAGTTTAATCGAGGGAAAGCAGGATTGGGGAGGGGGGTGGGGGGATTTGCCCTATTTCTGCGAGAGAAAAAATCAGATGAAACTGATAATGAAAGTTTCAAAATGGAGTGATGAAGGAGGAAAATGAAGCAAAATTTAGAATAGAGGGGGTTAGTTACGGCCAAGGACACAGACAAACAGAGTACAGGACAAGACACAATGCATTTCGACCTCTTGGGCCTTCTTCAGGCGAAAACAAATAACATGTAGGACAGTAAAAACGAAGAACGAGAAACCACTTATCATCTCATGTTCGCCTCACGATCAAAATGCATTTTTATTTGGTGCACAGAGACAAAAAGTAATGCTATGCGATTCATTAGATTTCTTTGCAACTAGTAGAAAAAAAAACTGCGGCATCCACTTGTTGTTGAAGCACAATCTGTATCAGTGGACACGGACCTCAAATCCAAAGACGGCCAGG
>CM031599.1:31728603-31761103 GCA_018398815.1 Conus ventricosus | reverse complement strand
GAGGGGGATGTACTTGGGAGGACACTTTAAAGTTGGGCATATTGTGGTGTTCTCAGGGAAGGTTTTGAAGAGAACAAGAAGACTGCAGAATCAAATTATGCACTTTTTCAGTCCTGGAAATTAATACTGTTTCAGTCCTGGTTGCTGCGCTTTGGGAATCTGGGATTGATTTACAGAAAAAGACAAATTTTGAGATGTTTACATCATTCACCTACATAGCAACAAGTAAAGTCACTTTACACATGTCTTTATTTCGTGTCTTTATAAGGTATGCAAAATGAGACATGTAACATTGTGTCCTGCCAAGATATGTCCTACAAGAAGGGGTTGTGTGTGTGTGTGTGTGTGTGTGTGTGTGTGTGTGTGTGTGTGTTGAGGCCCAAGAAGAGGAGGGGAGGGAGAGAGAAAGAGAGAGAGAGTGTGTGTGTTTGTGTGAATGTGTGTGTATGCGAGTGTGTGTGTAGATGGGGAGGGTAATTGTGTGTGTGTGTGTGTGTGTGTGTGTGTGTGTGTGTGTGTGTGTGTGTGTGTGTGTGCACATGCCATGTCTGCATACATGGATGCACATTGAAATATACATAAATGGAATTCTTAATTCTGTAAGAATGTTTGTAGGTCTTGGTTGATATGCATTTGTGCTTTTATATGATGCTGATATGTTAAAAAGATATGACTGCAATATAGGATTTAATTATGAAATGTTTGTAGGTCTTGATTGATATGCATTTGTGCTTTTATATGATGCTGATATGTTAAAAAAGGTATGACTGCAATATAGGATTTAATTATGATCGTTATGCATGTCTGTGTCTTTGTGTCTGCCAAATTATAATCTAAAAGACAAATCAATCAGCTGGGAGTAATCCTACACCACCATTAGCAGCCTGAGCTGTGTTCACATAGGATATAAGCATGCACAGGGCATTTTATTAGGATGTCAAGGGACATAACTGTTCCCTGGCAGATGTCATTTGGTGACCACCAGATGCAACACAACACGGAAGCAGCCCCATGAGTGTACCAGCCCATGTTTTGTAAGTGCAGAGCCACTGGTGAAAGATGCTATCACCAAGCGAAATGCTGTGCGCATCCTGCATCCCCTCTCATTGCTGTTTCACTCACAGATAAAAGCAGTACAACTTCAAACACAGAAAAACACTATAATGTCATATGTCCAGAATGAATGGCCAAAAGAATACTCTCCTTGCAAGGTTAATGGGCCAATTGTATGTCAGATTTTTGTCTTTTTGTTTACAATTTTTGAGAGTTAACTTTTCCAGGAGTGTAGGGGCGATGTTGGTGATAGTGGTGGTGGTACTTGTGATAGGGATGTGCTCCAAGAGCAGCACGAATTACGTCTGCGGTCAAATCTTAACGGAATATTTTAAATGTGGCTGGCCCCCACTTGCCTGACTGCCTTGGATTAGTGGATGTGGTTTCTCCTCCTCCACTCCCCTCTCCCTCATGTCATTCTGTCTTCACTCCTTGCTGGCCTAGATTGGTACATCTTCAGCCAGCACAATGATTTTTTTTTTCTTTCCTATGTCTTGTGATTTCAGGCCTTGAATATCTATGATGATGGTCTTTACTCCCAAGATGACCTATCCACCAAAGACCACCTCATTCTCTTTTTCTCCCATTTGGCTCTGGAGACCATCATAGCTGGCTGTAACTTTAACAACCGTGAACTTTTTTTTTTTACTTCACACCTCACTGAAATCCTACGTTTATATCATTACCCTACATAGTTTTCCAGGCATGTTGTCATTCAGTGCAGTAATGTGGCTGATCATCTGGCCAAGAATGCCACAAATACAAAATTATTCAGATTATCTATCCCCCACACAGAGCTGAAACCCAAAGTCCATAGTTACATCAAAGACCTCTGGAAAGAGGAACCAAGCACACATTTAAAAAAAAATTTTTTTAACCCTGTCCAGATCTGAAAGAATTTCTGTCATCTATCACTGTGGCTATAATGAAGAAACAGTTTTGTATTGAATACGCATGGCACTCTTTTTACACACACTTGTATTGCTTAAAATGCAAGGGGGCTGCATGGTGCATACTCTGTAATGAGTCACTCACTACGAAACTTGTGCTCATAGAGTGTTGGGACTTGCATGGCATTCGACGTAATCACTTTACAGCAGATTCCATGAAGACTTTGTCCAGGGTTGTTCCACTGGATTGATTTTCATAGTTTCTCAGAGAGATAAAGATTCATAATAAGGTCTATGACTTTGTGAAGAAACAAGGATTCAGTTTTAAGATAAGATAATGTTGCTTATAGCCCAGCCGACCGCAAAGGGCCATATCAGGGCTGTTTCAGTTTTAAGGCTTTCCACATATAATATATATCTTAAAGAAACTGTTGTATTTTTGTCTGTAGTTTTTAAGCAAACTTTGGATCAGTTTTGTCCAAGCAGCCTTTGTTTGGGATCAGTTTGGTCAGTGTGACACACCTCATAGGAGCCCTGTGGTCAGCTGAGCTGTAAACAATATGAACTGAATTGAATTAGATATCATGATGATAAAGGTGATGCTGCTGCTGCTGCTCTGGTGTCATATAAGTGTTTTAGATCATGCAGAAATGGAGGTGTAAAGCTAAGGAACATGAAGAGAAAAATCATTTTTTTTTTAAGTATTATTTTCCATGTTCGAATAATCAGCCATGGAGACATGTAATTTTAACCGATTTAATTTCATCAACTCCATCTTGAAAATGTTTTTTTCAACGAGCCATAAAACTGTCAGTCACCGAGTTACCAATGAACACAAACTCTCCCTTGACGGACAGGTTCTTTTTTTAGACTCGACTCCTTCACATCAGATGACTGTGTTCAGGACCGTGAGAGTATGTTACCTTTGAAAGATTTCAGCTAAGTCCATGACGGAACAGTTCGAACACAGTGTTGTCATCTTCTCGAAGTGGTGAAGTGGACACCCTCACCCCCACCCTGCCCTTTCTCACACTTGCTTAAACATGGATTCTGAGATCACCCCCACTTTTTCGCCCCCTCCCCCCATATATTTGTTTCTTTTCAGTCTATGTTGTGTCCATTAAAAGTAGCGGATGAAACACATCCCCATCCTCCGGCATCAACGATTGCTGTCCAACAACTGCTCAGTTTCTTTTGATATAGTTTGTACCACACACGGATCCCCACAAAATAGGCTGCATCAAGAAAATGGAAAACATCCAGAGAAGGGCAGCTAGATACGTCCTGAACCATTACCACCGGCAGGCAAGTGTAACAGACATGCTTGAAAAGCTTAAGTGGCCGTCTCTCCAGAAGCGACGCCAAGCGTCAAGGGTCACCATGTTGTATAAGATCCACAATGACCTGGTGCAGATCAACAAAAGTGCCCTGGAAAAACCGGTAGTAAGAGACAGAAGATCACATGACCAGCAGTTTAAACGCCTTGTAAATCATAAACAGCAATATAGGCTCTTCTCATTCTTTCCCCGAGCCATCTGTGAGTGGGATAAGCTCCCAGCACACATTGTAGAGGCAGACTCCGCCGACAGTTTCAAAAACGAGTCATCTCCCACCTGTGTTGACACTCTTGACAGTCTCGCTGCTGCGAAACTTCACGTGTAAAATCAAAACAAACACAAACTGTCCTGTATGAATGTTAGAGTGCTTGACTAGGTAGGTAGTGGGGGGGTCATGCCGCTGTTCCCCAGGTTCTTTGTTCCCCAGTCTCTATATTCCCCAGTCCCAGTGTTCCCCTCAAGAAAAAATCGAAATTCAGTCCCTAAATTCCCCAGTTTCGTTGTTCCCCACCCTGTGGCGATCCCGCTGTTCCCCATTCCCGCAAATCCCCGGTCCCGTGTTCCCCAGTCCCGGTGTTCCCCAGGCCCGCTGTTCCCCAAGTTTTTGCCGTTGGTGGTGTTGGTGGGTTTTGCTGACTTAAACGTTGTTACTGTTGTTTTCATTGCTATAGGCGAGGCAGTGGGAGGGCGGGGTGGGAGGGTCGGGGTATTGGGGGTGGAGCGGGAGGGCCGTAGAAGAGGGGTTTCATGCCGACTGGACAGCGCTGGAACCAGCAGGTCAGCACTTGCATGACCCCATCAGGTCTGTGTAGACAGTCTAAAAGTAAAATGGCCCGTTGCAAAAGAAAAGGTGTAGCTCACGCAAAGTGTGATATAAAGGGATAGGAGTTCAAAGCGTAAAAAGAAGCACATCACTGTCAAAACCCTTTTCTGGCGTCACAAATTCATGCTTTCCGTTCTAGAATCATACACGATCGAAATATTCCGTTTTTCTTACTGATTTGACCAAGCAACTCACAGCGAAATTGCCGTCCCCCCCCCCCCCCCCCCCCCCCCTATCCGTTGGAACTGTGCCGGGCAATGCGCCCTGGGGGCCACGCCAAGTGACACGCTTCGCAGACGACAGAAGCGCGATGACACTTCCAATGTCGCGGTTGAAATGGGAACAACCTACGTTGACACGCGTGGGGCACGTGCAACTCTCTCTCTCTCTTTCGCTCTCTCTCTCTCGCTCTCTCGGTGGGGAGGGGAGGGGGAGTGGGCATGTGCATTTTTTTCCCTATTATTTTGTTTACCTTGGGATGTGCCCGGCGCAACCTCTCCTTGTACAGTAGGGCCCGTACTGGCGCTAACGTGCATTGAAATCAGTTTGGGGAACAGCGCTACTGGGGAACAGAGAACCTGGGGAACACCGGTACGGGAACAGCGGCACGCTTTTTCGGTCGGGGAACATCGACACTGGGGAACAGAGACACGGGGAATAGCGCTACTGGGGAACATAGAACCTGGGGAACACCGGCACGCTCCCGTAGTGGGTAGGGGGTGTGCTGGTAGGAGGGCCACTGCGGCGGGGGGGGGGGGGGGGGAGGGGGGGGGTGCCGGGTGCCGTCACTAGGATGCATGCCCGTCTGATCCAGTTAGGCCACCCTAGTGGGGGGAGCGTGCCGGTGTTCCCCGGGTTCTATGTTCCCCAGTAGCGCTGTTCCCCGTGTCTCTGTTCCCAGTGTCGATGTTCCCCGACCGAAAAAGCGTGCCGCTGTTCCCGTACCGGTGTTCCCCAGGTTCTCTGTTCCCCAGTAGCGCTGTTCCCCAAACAGATTTCAATGCACGTTAGCGCCAGTACGGGCCCTACTGTACAAGGAGAGGTTGCGCCGGGCACATCCCACATTCGCCTGATGTTTGTGTGTGCGTGCACTGATGCGTGCGTGCATGTGAGTGTTGGGTAGGAGGAGGGGGAGGGGAGTAGTGCTAGACCTACTGCGAGTTACAGTTCTATTTTACAAGATTTCTGGCCTGATGGGGTCATGCAAGTGCTGGCCTGCTGGTTCCAGCGCTGTCCAGTCGGCATGAAACCCCTCTTCTACGGCCCTCCCGCTCCACCCCCAATACCCCGACCCTCCCTCCCTCCTTCCCCACTCCCACCCTGCCCTCCCACTGCCTCGCCTATAGCAATGAAAACAACAGTAACAACGTTTAAGTCAGCAAAACCCACCAACACCACCAACGGCAAAAACTTGGGGAACAGCGGGCCTGGGGAACACCGGGACTGGGGAACACCGGGACCGGGAATTTGCGGGAATGGGGAACAGCGGGATCGCCACAGGGTGGGGAACAACGAAACTGGGGAACTTAGGGACTGAATTTCGATTTTTTTCTTGAGGGGAACACCGGGACTGGGGAATATAGAGACTGGGGAACAAAGAACCTGGGGAACAGCGGCAGGACCCCATTTATTTGGCCATGTTTAATCAGTGTCGTTCTCTATTTCATTCGTTTGACTGACTTGTTGGGGAGCGTGCCGGTGTTCCCCGGGTTCTATGTTCCCCAGTAGCGCTATTCCCCGTGTCTCTGTTCCCAGTGTCGATGTTCCCCGACCGAAAAAGCGTGCCGCTGTTCCCGTACCGGTGTTCCCCAGGTTCTCTGTTCCCCAGTAGCGCTGTTCCCCAAACAGATTTCAATGCACGTTAGCGCCAGTACGGGCCCTACTGTACAAGGAGAGGTTGCGCCAGGCACATCCCAAGGTAAACAAAATAATTGGGAAAAAAATGCACATGCCCACCCCCCTCCCCACCGAGAGAGAGCGAGAGAGAGAGAGCGAGAGAGAGAGAGAGAGAGAGAGAGAGAGTTGCACGTGCCCCACGCGTGTCAACGTAGGTTGTTCCCATTTCAACCGCGACATTGGAAGTGTCATCGCGCTTCTGTCGTCTGCGAAGCGTGTCACTTGGCGTGGCCCCCAGGGCGCATTGCCCGGCACAGTTCCAACGGATGGGGGGGGGGGGGGGGGGGGACGGCAATTTCGCTGTGAGTTGCTTGGTCAAATCAGTAAGAAAAACGGAATATTTCGATCGTGTGTGATTCTAGAACGGAAAGCATGAGTTTGTGACGCCAGAAAAGGGTTTTGACAGTGATGTGCTTCTTTTTACGCTTTGAACTCCTATCCCTTTATATCACACTTTGCGTGAGCTACACCTTTTCTTTCGCAACGGGCCATTTTACTTTTAGACTGTCTACACAGACCTGATGGGGTCATGCAAGTGCTGACCTGCTGGTTCCAGCGCTGTCCAGTCGGCATGAAACCCCTCTTCTACGGCCCTCCCGTTCCACCCCCAATACCCGACCCTCCCACCCCGCCCTCCCACTGCCTCGCCTATAGCAATGAAAACAACAGTAACAACGTTTAAGTCAGCAAAACCCACCAACACCACCAACGGCAAAAACTTGGGGAACAGGGGGCCTGGGGAACACCGGGACTGGGGAACACCGGGACCGGGGATTTGCGGGAATGGGGAACAGCGGGATCGCCGCAGGGTGGGGAACAACGAAACTGGGGAACTTAGGGACTGAATTTCGATTTTTTCTTGAGGGGAACACCGGGACTGGGGAATATAGAGACTGGGGAACAAAGAACCTGGGGAACAGCGGCATGACCCCCTAGTGGGCAGGGAGTGTGTAAATGTGATCCGGAGTAAATGTTGTGATCTACTCATGCAACTTGAAGTTGAAGAGCTATTTCAAGCCCACATAGGAAAAAGAAAAGAAAACGATTTTTTTTTTAAAAGTCGGGCAGCCGGTTCATGGAAGCCCTCTAGGCCTATTCTGTGGCAAAATAATCAGTGTTGATTGTGGCCACATAACAGAAGAAGAGAAGAAGAAGCACACTATCCCAGCATACAAGTTAGCCTATTTATTGATATAGATATCCCAGCATGCTTAGAGATTCCCATCCTCGGGCATCAATGATTGCTGTCGAACGACAGCTCAGTTTCTTTTAATATAGTTTGTACCACACACGGGCTGTGTCTGTGCATTCTATTTTATTTTCAGTATGTGTGCATCAGTTTAAGACCTAATGTCTGGCGACGAGGATGCTTTTCCAAGGATATTTCGTAGTTGTTTTCTACGGACTTGGGTGACGTGTGCAGTCTAAGGGACGTAGGCCTATGTCAGTTTTAGATCTGCTGTGTTTTCGTGGTCTACTGTTTAGATCTCGCAGTTTGAAGCAGTGTTAAGTTTTATTTTGTTCTGTATCATGTCTCTCCCTCTTTTTGAACGTTTTGCCTATCACGGGCAAGAAGCCACTGCTGATTCCAGGTGGAGAATTTGGGTGGATAAGTTGGAAAATCTTCTGTGTGGTTTAGACATAACGTCAGATCAGAGAAAGAAAGCACTTCTTCTGCATTACCGAGGAGGTGATATTTATGAAATTGTGGTGGACTTGATAGTTGACGACTGCTGAAGAAAAAGGTGTGAATTCCAGAGATGCTCATGGTAATCCAAATCAGTTTGAAAGCTGAAAACATCGTTGACAGCATACTTTACGCCAAAACGAAATATGTCTTTTGAGAGTGAGACATTCAAATTCAGACGTTTGACGCAGCAGACTGGAAGGGATTGATGCCTATTGTCAAGTAAGGCGAATGTCTCTGTCGTTATGGTTCACTGGCTGAAGATTTATGCTCAGGACTGGTACTTTGGTGCGGAGCTGTCTCCCCATTAGGGCAGCTGATGGACTGACTCCTATGGCTGAATGTGGAGTTGTTCGATATATTAACAACGCCACATCAGGATCAGCTAGGGCAAGGAGCTTCTTGGCAGTTTTCACAGCCGACTCAGCAGCACCATTTGCTTGTGGGAAATGCGGGCTTGAAGGGTGATGCACAAACCGTACTCCTCTGCAAACATGAAGAAGTCTCTAGAATTGAAGGGAGGACCATTGTCACTCACGATGACATTGGGTATGCCATGAACAGAGAAAAGTTGTTTGAAACGGAGTACAACAACGCCACTTGTTAAGGATTTGATATGCTTTATTTCTATTCATCTTGAGTAGAAGTCGGTAACAGCAAGGTAAATTTTACCCTTGTACTTGCAGAAATCAGCACCTAGTTTTGACCAAGGTCGTTGAGGGAGATCTGTTGGTCGCAGAGACTCCTGTCTCTGGGCTGGTCTGTTCTCTAGGCAAGTCTGACAGTTTTCAACAAGGCGTTTCAGGTCACCTCTGATTCCAGGCCAGAAAACTGTCAGCTTTGCAAACTCAAGGCACCTCTTGAAACCTTGGTGACTTTCATGAAGCTTGTGCAACATTTCTTTCCGTTGACTGGATGGGACATCAATTCGATCTTGAAATATGACAAGTCCATTGATTACAGAAATATCAGATTTCACTTTCTGGTAAGGTCGTAGTGAAGACGGGACGTTTGTTGGCCATCCTTGTTTGCAGTACTTGATCACCATTTGAAGATCGCTGTCTTAACTGGTGGCATTTTGTATAGACTCTTGTCGACGATCACTGATTGGCCATGATGACTGAATCATGTCAACATGTGCCTCAACTTCTTTTGCTGCTTCCACATCATGCTGTTCAACTGGCAGAGGGCTGCGACTGAGGCAGTCGGCAATGACTGGGTTCTTTCCTGGAACATGTCACACCAGGCCATTGAATCGAGCCATCCTCATCAGCAGGCATTGACATCATGGAGGTGCACAGTCCAGATCCTTGGTCATAAGCAGTGGAGCCTATGATTTATGATCAGTCAGCAGTTCAAAAGTACTCAACGGAAAGAAATGTTGACTTACCTGAAGATGAAGATACCTCCAGACAGGAAGATGGAGAACCCCCTGGACAGGCTGCTTTTGAGCCCATCAGTACATGCCCTTGTCCCTTCAACAACCAGAAAGCATCAAGATATGGATGTGTGATCAAATGTCCAACCAGATACATTGAAGAACATTAATCCTGATAGTACACCTGTGTTGTCATTTCTACCAGAACTGGAAAAAAAAAAAAAGAAGAAAAAAATAACTGAATATTTCAGTTTGATAATTAAGTGAGTTCTTTATAAAAGGGGGCAGATGTCAATAAGATGCGCAACTCTTGGTTGCCAAGTATTGGTTGCCATACATCAGGGTTGTTCCCCTGGAGGTTGTTACGAACAACAACTGTTCGAGAGAGCTGAGTAAAATCCTGCAGAACGTATTGCTATACGTCTCCATGTGTGATTTGCATGAACCACCACCACAGTCCAAGCACGCAAATATACAGCTACCTGATACCTATCACACAAGATTAGCGCGGATGGCCATTGACTGTGATTTTCATGATCCCGAAAAAGAAATATTTGCGCAAATCATCCAAGGATGCATTCAACCAGAATACATTGCAAAGCATAAAAAGACAATCCGACTCTTAAACAAGTGTTAGATGAAGCACGTAGTCTTGAACTTGCTAAGGCAAAGGCTAATGAAATAGAAGGTAGCTCAGTTGTCAATGCTATGTCTGCTCATGATGCTGATCCTGGTGATGGCTATTGTCGTGGTTCTTGTCATCGTGGCTCCATTCATCGTGGTTTCAGTCGTGGTATCACTACCAGTCAACTTGATTCAAGTCATCTTAGTTCTGGAGGTCATAGTTACAGAGGTCATTCTGCACATCCTTCACAATGTGAACGACAACCTACAGTACAGCTGTATGAAAACTGTAGATGGTGTGGTGGTCATTAACATGTTCATGACAAGTGCCCTGCGAAGGACAAGCGGTGTCACAACTGCAACAAAAGAATGGTCATCTTGCGAAAGTATGCAGGTCTGGAAAACCCAAGGTAAAACTTTTGCAATCTCATTCTCAACCTGACAGTGTTCAGTATGACTTTGCATTCAACTGAAGTGAAGAAGAATTTGTATTTGGAGTGTCAAAGAACAATATGAACACACCTAAACTAGGCTAAAGTGAAGATCATAATGTTTGACACCAACATTGATTTTAGTGTTGACACTGGTGCTTCAGTGAACATTTTACATTCCACAGTGTACAACAATTTGGCAAGCAAGCCCGTACTCAAGTCACAAGCTCCCAAGATAGGCATATGGGTCAGAGGCTCCTCTAGATATACAAGGTTGTTTCTCATGTGACATTAGATTCAGCTGAAATATTTCCTCAGCATGGCACAATACGTGGCACGTTTTATTCCAGATTATGCCACAATCACTGAACCTCTCCGGAATCTAACAAAGAAAGGTGTCCCATGGAAGTCGTCAAACAATGAAGAACAAGCCTTCACTAGGCTGAAACAGATTCTTAGCAGAGCTCATGTGATGGTGTACTTCAACCCCAGTGCTGAAACTGAAGTCATGGTTGATACTAGTCCAGTAGGACTAGGGGCTATTTTGATACAACAAGGAAAAGTCATATGTTATGCAAGTCGTGCTCTTACTCCAACGGAGCAACGATATTCCCAGACAGAAAGGGAAATGCTGGCAGCTGTTTTTGGAGCGGAACATTTTCATCTGTATCTCTATAGTCTATGGCTCCAGTTTCACCATTTTCACTGATCACAAACCCCTTCTTGGCCTGATATCCAGTCACAAACCTGCTACAGCACATGTTGAAAGGTGGCTGTACATCTTATGCCATACCAGTTCTCCTTGAAATATTGTCCAGGGAAGGATGATCTGAATCCAGCAGATTATACCAGTCGACATCCACAAACTGTGCCTACTTGAGAAAATGCAGGTGAAGCATACATCAGTTATGTCACATGCAATGACATCCCCAAATCAATGACCACAGAAAAGGTGAAAACTGCTACTCAGCAAGACGTGCTACTTCAGAAGCTGATGTCTGCCATACAGACAGGGAAATGGACAGACAAGGACATTGTGGATTTTGTGCGTTTCAAAGATTAACTATCTGTACACGTTGGTCTCATTTTGAGAGGACATCGTCTGATCATTCCTGATAGTATCCAACAGAAAGTTGTCAACATTGCCCATCAAGGTCACCAGGGCATAGTCAAGACAAAACAGTTAATTCGGGAAAAGGTCTGCGTTTCCTGGCATTGATCAACTCGTTGAGGACGCAGTCAACACATGTATTCCATGCCAAGCATCATGCCCAGGTCATACTCATCGTGAACCAGTTATTCCAACTCCTCTTCTTCCAGAACCATGGCACACTGTTGATATTGACTTTGCAGGTCGTTTTCCTTCAGTGGTCTATGCCATGGTTGTTATTGATGAGTACAGCCACTATCCAGAGGTTGAAGTTATATCTTCTCTGTCTTCCCGAACAGTTCTCCCAAAACTTGATGCCATCTTTGCTAGACAAGGAATTCTCAAAGAAGTAAAAGCTGATAATGGGCCCCCATTCAATGGATTTGAGTTTGCAGAATTTGCTCAGTCATTCAGTTTTCATCACCATAGAATCAACCCTTTGTGGCCAGAAGCAAACGGTGAAGTAGAACATTTCAAGCGTACACTGAATAAACACGTCAGAACATCATCAGCTGTAAATCTGAACTGGAAGGCCCAGCTTCCCACTTTCCTGCATCAGTTCCGAGGTACTCCACATTCTTCGACCAGTGTGTCACCTTTTGAAGCCCAGACCAACAGGAAAATGAACATTGGCCTACCTAGCTCTTCCCAGGGTATTATCCAATCTCCTGTTTCTGTACCAGTATGGCTTAGTCTCATGCTATCAGCAAACAGAAAATGACATCGTATGCCATAGGTGTCAACCCAATTTTCCTCATTTTACAACTTCCTGTATTGAAAAGTACTTTTTCCCATATTCAGATCCAAAGAAAACCATATACATTACGGAAAACGCAAAAACATAAACAAAATTGCTGTGAATACAATGTAATACTCAGTATCAGGCAGAACTTCTTGAAACAAATGGCAGTTTAAGACAGTTTATGAATAACAATAATGCTTACCCATCCACCAGAACCTCCTCTTCCATTCCAGCAGAATGCATCACTTGAGACAGTTTGTAGATTAAATCACACACCCTATAGTGAAACACTGACAATGATGCAGAATTAAAACTGTTTATAAACCCATTGTTTACACACTTTTCCACTCCTACCAACATCATTAGTCCATTGAAGTCAGGAGTACATCTTTACTTACTGTGATCCCCAAAGTTTATATTCCCAGTCATACCAATTTCCCAAGAACACACAGCCATTGTTCTGTTCAACACTGTCACTTGCAAATGAGTCACTGATGTTCATCATTGTACTGCTTGGTGGCTGACTTTGCTGCCTGCAACAAGGGGGTTGAAAGGTTGATCTCAAAACATGACTGATCATCTACTTAGTTCGTTCCCGTTTCAGTGTTTAGAGTCCGTGTTATCTGCTATGAAAATTTGTTCACCTTGCAGTTTGCCTCAGTGATTTAAGATTTGCCCGTATAAAGCAGTTTTGCCCGTATTGAAACTTGTATACGGCCGTACAGACCTGAAATCGTAGGTTTCCTGTACAGCAATAAGGGAAAACCGTATAGGTTGACACCTATGGTATGCTGACCAGAAACGTCACGCAAAACCTACCAATCTTGTACCTGGTGATTTTGTCCTGGTGAAACGGAAGAAAGAAAAACTTTCTACTCCCTTCTGTCCCAGACCTCTCCTGGTTACAAACAAAAAAGGAAGTATGGTGACAGCGCGGCATGGAAATGGTTCTACCATTGTGAGAAATTCTTCCCACTTCAAGAAAATCAAAGGTGTCCAACCAGATGTCATGGGAAAATGTGAAGAAAATGAAGATGATGACAGTGACTATCAGTTCTCTCCTTCTTCCCCCATCTCTACTTCAAAGGATCCAGTCTCAACTCCCAAAGCTCCAGCTGTCCCAAATAATTCCCGTGTCGTTTCCCAAACCCCCCTGCGTCAACCCCAGTTCCTTCTGTTCCTGATCCTGTGTGTACTAACCCTCTGTCTATCAGAAAGACTAAAAATCCAAACAACAAAACAGTCAGCTCACATTGACAGTTGCATGATTCACAAATGCATGCCAGAACAAATTAACTTGTGAACCATTCGGATTTTTTTTGTTTTTTTTTTGTTTTTTGTTTTTTCCACAAGGTTAGGAGAAGAAATATACATAAGCTAGTATGCATGAAAAGACTTGGTGCATGTATACATTTTGTACAGATATAACAATTACTGATAAGATATGTTTAGTTTAAAGGTTTAAATACCTTTTGTTTGAATACAATATATTTGACACAAATGATCACACTTCGAAGCGGAACTGGAGACAAACTATTTAAACCAGTGACATTTGAACTTTGAGATTGAACATTGGCCCATGAACAGAGTTAAGTGTTTTATTTTGCTTTGTTGTATTTTATCAAGTCAGAATTGCTGTTTCAATATGTGGAAACCGGACACTGAACAGTTGATATTCTTTGAGATAATGATTATATTGAGGCAGGATACAGAAGCCTAGAAAATAGATAGTGATTTGCATTGTGGGTAAATATAAGTTGTCTTCTAAATTTGGGGAGGGATGTTGTGTCCATTGATAGATAGTAGCAGACGAAACATTATCCCAGCATGCAAGTTGTTTATTGATAGAGATTCCCAGCATGCTTAGAGATTCCCATCCTCCGGCATCAATGATTGCTGTCCAAAGGACTGCTCAGTTTCTTTTAATATAGTTTGTACCACACAAGGGCTGTGTCTGTGCATTCTGTTTTATTTTCAGTATGTCTGCGTCAGTTTAAGACCTAATAGTCTGTTCCTGAGAAAATACTTGCTGGAGGTATAATCAGCTGGGTTTTTGTTTTTTTTTAAATTTTTATTTGGTCGCTCAGAAAATACTTGCTGGAGGTATAATCAGCCGGGTTTTTGTTTTGTTTTTGTTGTTGTTGTTGTTGCTTTGTTAGAAAAAGGCATGAATTCACCTTGCTGTAAGGTAGATCTAGAACACTGTATAGGTACTGTGACTGGATAATTCCCAATATAATGCTTTGAAAAGCAGGCCTGCCACAAAGGCGAAGAAGAAAGGTCCTCCACTGCCTTCTAAGAAGAAAATTGAGGAGATCATGACTGAATCAAAACAAAAGGTAGGTGTGCGTGTGTGCGCGCACATGTGTATGTGTGCATGTGTGTATGTATGTGTGTGCCATGTGTGTGTGTGTGTGTGTGTGTGTGTGCGCGTGTGTGTGTCTCGGTGACCAGCTACAACAGTGCAGGGGTAGGCAGCTTGGATACGCAGGCTGGCTAATTATGGCTCAAGTCTCAAACAGAGCCACTTATTTGTGAGATTTGGGGTCCCAGTTCTACCCAAGCTGAGTCTTTTGAAGGCTTGAATAAGAAGACTGTGACCACATAGTCGAATTTCATACACTTAACACATGGTTGAAACAGGGAATGGGATAATACTAAGAAAGACAGCGTGGAGTACAGCTGCACTGTGAAATGTTCTACAAGACTGGAACTTCGCAGTGTTGTCTACATCATCCTCGTTGCTCATCGTTGTGAAAATTATAAAGTTCCGTGGCCCTTCATGACTTAATGTTGTGGTGACCTCAGTTTCAATTTCCTCTCCCCATCCATGTCCATTCATGTCAGAGCCATGTGAATTGACATGCTGCTCATTTCAGCTGATTTATACACAGTTACACCTGGGTCTATCCCCGGCACAGCATCAGCATCTGCAGTCCATAAGGAGCAATCAGTAACAGGTCATTATGAACCAGCCTACTGAATGAGAGACTTCTGCAAATTATTGTCAACAATACGGGGCTCCACAGGTGTGGTGGTTTTTCAAAAACTAAAATTGTTTGTTGCTCTTGTTATATAACATATTAGTCATCATCATCATTTGTTTTTCTTGTTATATGAAACTTTACTCACCATTTTCACCATCATGATCATCAGTATTACTGTCATCTGACTTCATTGTTATTGTCATCATTGCTGGGTTTTTTTCTTCTGTTTTTGCACTTTGACGTCATCAAAATCATCCACATCAGTTATCAGTCATCATCATGATCACAATGATCATCAGTCATCAACATCATTATCATCATCATAACCCCTCCACATCACCCTCGTACACACACACACACACACACACACACATACACACATACATACATACATACATACATACATACATACATACATACATACATACACGCACGCACGCACGCACACACAGACATACACAAGTACATGCACGCACACACTCACACACACACACGTACATGCACGTACATGGGTGAAAACGTATACAAACACACCCACACACACTCCATCCATTACCATCCTTATCACCATCATTATCATCATTGTTTTGGGTCATCCTCTTGCATCCCTGATAAAGCCTTCATGGCAGGTTGGACTGTAAACATCATGACCTCACTTGAACAGTCCATCATCACCGTCGTCATCGTACAACCACCCTGTGCATCATCATCAACATGGTTACCATCCCCATCATCATGACAGTGAGGAGGCACTCTTTTGTGTGATTCCAGGTTTCCAACCTGGGAGAGGACCTACTTGCACTAGGCTCTGAACAAGCCTCTGAGATAGAAGAGGAGGAGGAGGAATTGACAGAAGCTCCTCCCAAACTGAATTTTCTCGGTAGGACACTCTGTTTTGTTGGTCCTTTCATTTACAGACTGCTGAGCGTATTTACTGATTTTAGATCTCAGCATGAAACTGCTATCTTCTTCAATAGTTTTATTAATTTTGGATCAAAAGAGCAGAACCAAAAAGGGGAAACAAGGGAGGTGGTGGAGGGCCCATCAACATTGGTTTGTAATAGATCCACAGGTTCTTACGTGAGTACAGTGTTCTGTATACATTTATACAGGCCTATTTCCTTTTTAATGAAACGGTGCTGTGTCAGTTGGCAGCCCTCATCCAACGCTATGACCTCAGGAGGGGGACAGTCTTCTGCTTATCCCCCACCTCCCCTTCACTTATTCCGCTTTCCAGAATGGTTGACAGCTATGTTTCTATTTCATGTCTTTCTTCTGACTGATTTTAAATAAGCGTTGGAGGTGAAGGCTTATGGTTTGGATTCTGATGTTGTCATTGTTATACATAATTGTTATGAACTAATCTATTATGATTACGTAGGACAGGCAACAGCAACTTAACTATAGAGTTATAAGGGAGGTACAAAGTGAAAGCTTCCTGAAAAGGTCATGTTGCTTATACCCCAGCCGACCGTCAAGGGCCATATCAAGGCTGAGCTTCCTGAAAAGAGCGAGAAAGAAAGAGAGAGAGAGAGAGCAAAATCTGGCTTTTCTGTGAAATGAGAGGGAGTAAGAGGGCACGGCAGTTCTGACTGCTGCATTGAGTCGCTTGAGTCAAATTCTTCAAAAGCGTGAGACGGAAAAGGAGAAGAAACAAATTGTGCGCGTGCACCCAACAAGCCCGGGTCTGTGAGCGGTCTTGTATCTGACACCCTAGAGTGTCAGGAGATAAGGGCCCAAGGGGGCTTCTCGCGCTTGTACTGAAAGCATGGAGAATAGCGAACCACACACTGCTTTGCTGTCTGTATCGCGCCTATAGCTGACCAGTGTTTACACAACGACTGCACACAGCTAGGCGCGGATAAACCGAGAAAAGCGGAATTGTCTCTGTCCACAACACCCTGTGAGCTATTTTCTGCGAAGGTTATAGTGGCGTCAAGTGCCAGGCCGGCCAACGACGCACGGCGCGCGCGTGCAGCACAGGTTGCGCCGGTCGCAAAGTTCTGTCAGAAAGTTTTAAACACGAACTTAATTATGGTACTCACAGAGAAGACTGAAATGCCAGCTTTTGTCACACTCTCAAGTACTCACTGCGCCATTGCTGTCATACAGAAATTATAGTTAAAAAACCTCTGTACAGTAAATATAACTTAAAGATGTTGCACCAGTCTCGAAGCGTTCAAAAACACACAGAGCGTCTGGCCGTGTGGTGGCTGACTAGTTAAGGGCCTAGCCGAGTCACAAGGCAAAGCGTTGGGCGAACTAAATGCAGTCGCTGTGAGTGTGCGGGCGTGGCCGTGAGGGGGTGGAAGTAGGGGAAGAATACAGCAGTAATAGGAAAAAAAAAAGATGGCAAGAAAGCTCCAATCAGTATGTATGTGTATATATATATATATATATATATATATATATAGAAAAAAAGAGGGAGAGAAAGAATCAGGATTAAAATCGTGTTTAACAAAGGAAACTCAAATAGAAGTTTTGGTTTGTTTTGTTTTTTGGTGTTTTTCTTTCCTCACCAAGTTGCCCTCAATTGTTGATAAAGGAAAATTTAAAACAAAGATGTATTGCAAACACCATTTACAGGTGTCAACTTCCAAACATTAATAACAATAATAGTAATAATAATGATAATAATACTAATAACATAAAATAATGATAAGAATGATAATGATTATAATTTTTAAATCAAAATACACATGTCAAAGTACAAACAATGATTTCTATTTAACATTAATGTTACTCGGGGCTTCCACTTCTCAGTGAATTCACAGGTATGAGCAAATGTTAAAACAAGAGTCCATGAATGAAAAACTTTCCTCCTAAAATGGAATCCGCAGGAGGAAGAAAAACATGGCAGTGAAATGTGTGGAACACTGGTCATGCTTTGAGTATGCTAGCAGATTGCACCGACCTCATTAAATCTCATACAAACGTCTTTTTTTTTTTCTTCTTTTTTTTTTTTTTGCTGTCCCACCTCTGTGCCACCTCAGAGGCAGTGCACCCATGCCGCTCATTCCGACACCCCGTCCACAGCCACAGCCCGGTCGGCCCCGCCGCAGCCCCGGCACCGGCAATCCACAGGGAGCAGCCAATGTCAAGTCGTCAAGAGGCAACCCACGGGAGGAGACACTGCACTGCTGCCGAGTCACTTCGGTGGTGTTCAGTGGTGCCTGTTCTGATCTAACATACGCAGGACACCACCTATTAAGCCCCCTACTGACGACAATAATTGCTTAGTCGCGACAGCCCCCACGGACTCGCCGATACCGGTGACCCCGACGGAACCAAACCAAGGCCACAGGCGTGGAGAGGACATCGAAATTGAGGTCACCATGAGAGCAGGACATGAAGGGCCACAGAATTTGAGACAATTTTTTTTATGCTGATCGATGAGAATGAGGATGATTAAGATGATGCTACAGATTTCCATTCCGGTCTGAGACTACATGACAGGGCTGTTCTCTACGCTTCCTTTCATAATATATCCCGGCGTCAACCAGGCCCGAGAGATACAGGCACCTGCAGTGTTGGTCATGAAATTTGAACAACACTCAGAAACGCATCCATTAAGTGGATGAAACTCGACTGTGTGGTCCCAGTCTTCCCAACTGAGTCCGCAGCAAACTCAACTCTGGGTAGGAGCCGGTCAGGGCAGAAAAACCCACATGACTCTGATGGGATTCGAACCCACGACCTCCCAGCCGGGAATCCGCGACGCTAACCACTTCGCCACGGCGGCTGGTCATACAAATTTCTTAGTGAGAGAGGGCAGTTGCCATTTTGTCTGTCTGGTTTGAAAGCAAAGTAATGTCGCATTTCATGTTGTGCATCAGCAAGAAGCTGCAAAGTGAAAGCGATTGATAAGAATTGTTTGAACGAATGGCCCCGGACCTAAATTCTAGTCAGTGTATTTGTGTGCTCACACCCTTTTTTATCTTTTGGAATGCCTTGGAATAAAAAGCAAAACAAACAAAACAACAACAAAAAACCGCTAGTCATGAGGCCGTTTTAACCTGAACCTGAACCCAAAATGACAGTTGAACTATTATTATGGTCAGCAGGTCATTGGCGCTAACACCCATGATGTGTACATTTCCTGTGTCATCAATTCAGACACCTTTTGTAACAAAATTGTGTCATTCAGGACAGAACAAGTCTTAACTGCAACAAGAATATTGCTATGCGCAACCCCACCGGGGTCTGCCCTGGGGGACCTGGGTGGGGTGTCTTATTTTTAGTTCTCAGGGTCACCTCTTGTGCCCCTTGAGGGTGGGACTTTGTTTTAAGTGGGCTTTCTTTTCTCTGTTTTTTTGTGTTTTTTTCTGCCTACCCATGGTTCTTTCACCTACATTTCTCTTTCAACATTCTCCTTATTAATCTGCAGTTTCCTGTTTTGTCTATCTTCTGCCTTTACGGATCTTTATCCTATTCTTTTCCTTTTTTCACAAGTCTTCTGTAGCACTTTCTATTTTCTCTGTGGCTCTTGTGCTCCACCGTGTCTGACCAGTGCGGATGCGGACCGTGTCGGGGGGAGGGTGAATGGTGTCCTGGTGGTGAAAGGGATTCGGTGGACGTAGGGATCCGCGCCCCTCAAAACGCCACCTTTGGCCAGGACTTACCCTAGACGGGGTGCAGCATGGGGCCCATTGCGGTCAACCTCGGTCGCCTAACAGTGTGGGGCATGGAATGGGGTCAAACGCAGTGACACGTTGCATTGACATGGAAGCCAGGTGAGTGATATGGCCTATGTCCGTCCCGGCAGTGGTCTTGAGCCTGGTGGATGGGGTGGAAGTGCGTGTCTTAGGTGTATACCTGCCTATAACCATGGTGTTTCCCTTTGCTGGAGAACCGCTTAGGGGCATCGTCCTTGTAGGGCACTCGATGGCGGCTGTGGGGAGTAGGGGGAGGTGAAGTTTTTTTTCATTCATTTATGACTTCTAAACAAATACCCACTAACATAATAAGAGAAGAAACGTTAATGGACATTGCCCGCTAATGGACGGGACTATGAGTAGAGATCCAGATTCAGATCAACGAAATAAGAGAAGTGGCAAAGAGGAAAGGGTATCCAAATCACATTGGCTAAGCTTCCTTTTTAGTGGAAGCAAAAGATCCGAAAGAATCAATTGCTCGGATTTCTCCGTTTTGCTGTTTGCAAAGTTGGTTCGAGGGGAGGTTTCGTCCACTGGATTTAAAATTGTTTTAAAAGGACCTTCCGATCTAGGTAGTTACATTGTTAACTGTGCTACGGAAGCGGCGTCTCGGTTGCTGCCTGAAAAGGGATGGTTCTCAACTCATGCAGATCACAAGTTAAGGTTCATTCACCCTTTCTCAAATACTCGAAAGGGTATTCAGATGTGTTGACTTGGCTGGAGTGCTGATTCAGAAATTACGGAATGAGATGGAAATTCAGGGTAGGTTCTGAAGGTCCATAGAGCTTAAAATCTCTAAATGGAAGTGAACTTAATTGAAACAACAACGCTATTCTTGTCTTTTGCTATGCCATCTCACCAGAGTTTGTCAAGTTGGTATGTCAGAGTGAAAGTTTACGCATTTTGTACCATCTCCTTTGCGGTGTTTCATGTGTCACAACGCTTGGCATCCAGCCGAGCTTGTCGGGGGTCAGGAGATCTGTTGTGGGAACTGGGGACAGAAGAAGCATGATAAATCTTGTTCAAATGCTGGTATACTGTGTACAATTGTAAGGGTGATCATCAGCAAACTTCAAAAAGTTGTCCTGTCCAGTGTGGAAAAAGGAATGTGAGATTCATGAAAGTAAAGTTGAGAGGATATGTTCCTTTCTTGAGGATAGAGGTTAGTGGAGGTCAGGTCTCCTTCGGCTGCTTACTTTTTTTTATGTCACAGAACGGTGGTTAACGAATCTGCGAACCGGTCTATCGGGTGATGATCTGGGAAGCAGATCCATTAACTGCTCTGGGAAGAAATTGACAGTATTGTTGTCTTCGTTCTTTTTGGATCGGGCTTACCATACTTGAACAATCAGTTGTGGTTTTGCTCTGAAAGATTAGTGTTCCTTCTAGCAGTGTACAACAGGCTTCTGTCCTGCTGGTGTGGGAAGATGTGTTTCAGTTGTACAATGTGCTGTGGATAGAGATCAGGGGTGAAGGATCGGAGGACAAGAATGTCCCCTCGCTCCACAGGCCAATAATCAGCAGTTCGAGTCTGAGCAAGCAGTGTAGGAGAGTCCTTTTCGGACTCCAGAACCATCCTGGGCGGAAAATCTCGTAGTCAAGGTATTTGGTGCAGCAGGTTTCGAAGTACGTAAGAGCCAAATTCCAAGCATGGCAAACCTAACAACTTAGAAATTTTTCAGGAGCTTACGGCTTCTGATCTTGTCTTGAAGACCGTGTTAGTTCTTTGGTGGACAGTGAAGTCTTCTGGAGAAGTGGGCTGATTAGATATTCCTTTTAACAATCTTAATTTGGACATACTCCAGTGGAACATAAGGGGAGTTTAAGCAAAATTGTCGGGAACTTGTGATATTTATTGACAAGAGTATAGATCTTCAGGTATTGCTCTTCAGGAAACCCCTTTTAACTGCAAGTAAATAAGATGCATGTGATTAATGGTTTATCTGCTTAACTCTAGCCAGCTTCTCGCAGACTTTACTTTTAAAGGAGAGTCGTTTACTCATTTATATTCATAATTCGGGTACTAACTACAGAATTACCATTCAGCGGATTGGATGGCCTGAGACGGCAGCTCGTATCTCGTTTTTAAACAAAGGTCGTTACGATTTGTTGTTTTGTATCTATCTCCATTCTCGTGATTTCGAAGAAGTCAGTTGGATGGTTTAATTCTCAGCTCCCTCGCCCCCCTTTTTTTTTTTTTTGTTATTGGGTGACTTGAATGCCATTCTCCACAGTGGGGAAGTAACTGCACAATTCTCAAGGGAAAGTTCTTGAAGATGTTATATAGGATCATGATCTCTGTCTTCTGAATTCAGGATCACCCGACCTTTTGTTCTACTTATGGTTCTTTGACTCACTTGGGATTTGTCCTTTTGTGACACATTCCTTATTTTTGGGACTTAGAATGGCAGGTTCATACGGACCTATGCGGGTAGTGATCACTTTAGTTTTTTTATTTATTTTACGAAGCAAATGCAGGAGTCCTCTCAGGGAAACTGGAAGTTCGCTCTGCAGATTGGAGTCTTTATCAGCAAAGTTTTTAAGTAGGACTGCCTATGGAATCTGTTGCGGCAGTTATGATGGATCATTGTTTTGCAGTTCACTAAAGTGATAGTAGAGAGTTGTCTAGGAAGCTTTTCCCAAGTACAGTGATAAACCAAATGATGCCCCTTGTATGATAAAGAGTGCACAAAATTTTGATGGGTTAAGAGATAAGGTGCTCAAGACTTTTTGCTAGGTTTCCTATGGTGGGGATACAAAAGTTAAAATTATGGAGTTGTTGGGCTACTAAGTGTCGGTATACTTTTAAAACTAAGATGAAAGAATCTTGGAAAAATTTAGTTAAAATCTGTCCATTTAAGGTCAATTCAAGGAAAGTACTGGAAACTATTCCGTTTAAGAGTAAGGGAAAGTCGGCTACATCTGTTATAAAATGTTTACAGTAAAATGAGATCGATTATTACTAATAAAATGGCGGTTGCTAACTTGTTAGATGTTTGTATCCCTCAAAATTCGTCAGCTGATCTTTATTTGCAAGGTATTCCAGACGTAATTCAAAAGATCAGTGGAGTCCAAAATCGTGTTCCTTAGGGGCCAGATAGTTCTGAGGTTTTACAACTGTGTTTTCAGCTAGCGATGAGTTAAAGGATGCCATTTTGATAGCCAAACAACTCTGGCGCCTGGTCCAGATGACATTCATTTTCTATTTATTCAAAATTTGCAGCTGAGGGTTTTAATGTGATTGTTGTCTCTGTTTACATGTTTGGGGTTGTTCAGGGTATTTTCCACCTTCTTGGAGAGAGGAGGTTGTTATACCTATTCCTATTCCAGGGAAAGATCATTCGGATCCTACAACTATTCATTCCTATAGCTCTCAATAGTTCTTATGTATAAAACTTTGGAGAGAATGGTATATTTTCGATTTGTCTATGGCAGTTAGTATGTCTGTGGGCCTTGGATGTTTCCCAGTGTGGTTTTTGGAACAAACTGCGGTATACTGATAACCGGTGCGATTGAGTATTTTATCAGGTTGGCCTTTGATTTAATGAAGAGATCATGTAGTTTTATTCTTTTTGATTTAGAAAATGCCTTATGACAACAACTTGGTGGGCATTGAATTCTTCTGGACTTGAACGGCAATTGATTTCAAAGGTAATTTACCAATGTTTATTGCTAATTTTTTGGCTAACAAGGCATTTCTGTGTTAGACTTCATTCGACCTTTCTGGATCACTTTTGAGCTGGAGATGGGTGGGTGTCCCCCCCTCCTGGGGCTAGCCAACCTTTCTCACATTCTGTTCAATCTGAAGATTATTAACATCGTCCAGACATTAAAGTCTGGAATTGATAAGTCATTATTTGTTGTTGAACTTCTACATCTCTGCTAAGGGGATAACTTTGGCTGCCAGCTGAGCGTTCAAATTAGTGTTGTGTTACATCGTGTTACAGATGTGGTTACTGACAAAATGGATTTAAGTTTCTCAGCTACTAAGACAGAGTGATTTCATTTCAAATAGGAAAGATCTCAGGTCTTAGAACCAGCTATCAGGACTCATCGCGTTAGGTAATTTAAACGTTTCCAAACAAGTGAAATTGTTTGCGGGGTTATTTTTGTATTATAGCTTTCTTTTTTTGCATCCACATTATGTTACATTTAAACAATCTGGCAAGTCAGGTTTGAATGTTTTGTTAGGTTTTTAGTCACACTGATGGGGGTTGCAGTTTGATCACATAACCGCGAACTTTGTGTTTTTTGCGGATTATTTAGGGGGACTTTGGTGATTGAGAAAAAATTCCAAAACCAAAGTAGTTTATGGGTTGTATGTGTTGGGTATTGGTTCTGCACTGGCGAAAAAAAAGTCTTACCTCAATCCAATGCTCTCTGGATCAATTCATCTTCTTGGACCTCCCTCTGCGGATTGCTCAGGGAGCTCTTCGGCACTATCTCCAAAGATGAGTAGAGAGGTTTTGTATGTTGAAATCTGGTGTGGTGAACGCCCCTCTGGCTAGGAGCCTAAGGAGGTTGTTGTCTTTCCATGAAATTACTACCTGAAACTGAGGGCTATCCAGAAACACCCTTTCTTTGCCTATGATATTGTCAGGAACCCGCCCCTTTTTAGAGCCAAAAAATATGTCTTAAAGCCAAACCAAATGTGATTCCTACACTGGGTTATTATTTATTCCAATTTTGCCCCACTTCGGGGCGGGGCCCAGCTCGGCCATATGACCTTGATGCTGTTGATGGACGTTCCATTACAGGAATGATTTACATCATTGGTAAGTCGCCCAATCCAGTGATAGATTAATTTCTGTTTAACTCAATTTCGAATAGAGGAGGTCCACCTCGAGTGCGCATTTTAACAACTTTATCTTGGCAATGTGAACTTATAATAAGATTTTATCAAGATTTTTTACTGATGGTTATAGAAAAGGTGAGTGTTTGAGTGGGCTGCAGCTGCCATTGTTCGTGTGATAACAATTTTTTTCTCAGGAGCCTACTTTGTTAAGATTGCGGGGATTGGTGTATCGTCTGTTTTATACTGCTGAACTGAGGGCCTTTCAATATCTGGACCCTCAGTTGCGGTGTCCAGGTCAGCATGATCAGAATGATTTCCTTTATTTTATCGGATTCAATTGTCGGCATTGTCGGCTTTTTATCGACAGGAAGTGTCACATCCAGTAGTTTTGTTGGCTGATATATTACTGAATATTCAACTACTGCTTGTCTCTTCCGGGGAAAGCAATTTAGGGTTTTCTTGTTTGGGTTCCCCAGGCCCACATGGGAATCTATGTTATGGGTTATCTCAGTGGTGGTACACACAAAGCAAGCCAAACAAGCTCTTCGTAGTTGAATAGGTCCTTTTCCAGGAGGACCTAGGCAGAATTTTTCCTCACTAGGTTCTACGTCCTCATTGATTAAAATCTAGTTTGTATTGTCATGTGAACTGTGGCCAGAGCCAATGTGGAGTAATGATTGGATGGGTTTGTAATACTAATTCCATAATAAATTGTTTTTAAATATTTGGCCCGATTTAACACAATCCTTTACCATCGGTTATGGTACTATGTGTAAAGAGGAATTGGTTTTGTTCACGGTTACAATAATTGCGGGCAACACTGCCTATTATATAGCACAGTTGTGATACTCAGGGCGAAGTAACACATGGGGTGTGTTTGCATGTGGTCTGCTTGTTGCTGTGTTTTAGTTATTCGTGTTAATCATTTTTTGAATAGTATTGTGATGGATTGATGTCTGTATAAGAGAGAAGTCTTTTCCACCAGTGATTTATCGGAGTTCTTTTTTCGTTGAATTTCTGTAGATTTTTTTTTTCTTTTTTGTTAGATGGGGGTTGTTATACTTATTTTAAAATATTGGTGTCTTTAATTTTGTATACAGGTTGGGTCGTCGGAGGTTGATAAGATTATTGTGCTTTTGTTCCATCGTAAATTTTAAGCGATGGGTTATTTCTAGTGTGGGTATTGTTTTCTAGGAGACTTAGATATGGATAGCTGACGGTCTCTGTATGTTTTGCTAACTCCTAGTAGTCCGCCTGGAATGGACCCTTTATAAAACTAAATAAACTAACCACCGAACTAATTGTCTTATGCGCACAGTCCAGCAGACCCAGACTTTTTTTTTGACGTCAAATCAGAATTGAGGACAATGCGAAAAATGTAAACACAATGAATTGAAACAAGACCATGAACGTCACAAAGCCCCTGGACTGTTTCGTCACTGTCTAGTCTTTGAAGAGGCCTGCTCCCGCGCACAGCAGTGATGACACTGTGTAGAGGACATAACATAGATTGATGTTGACCAGTTTACTTGTAGGGAGACAAGACTCAGGGATTGCTCTTGGCAAACAGCTACCCACACAGGATCCACTCAACTCAGGAACTCTTCATGTAAATGTTGTGTTTGTATGTGCTACATACGATTATCTGACTTTTTTTTCCTTCTACCAATTTCTTTTTTCTAAAACCTAATTTAGGATGAGTTTTGATTTAATATTGAAGAGTACTTTGCTTAGAAAAATTATGTGTATGAGATTATATTTCTAGTTGGTTCCTTGTATAAGCTGAGCTTGAAGACCCTGACTAAATCATGAATGGAATTGTTGACTTTGATACATTACATAATTATTGATAGGTTTCATACTTAGCACGGTAGAACTGTTAATAGTCACCTTGCAACCCCCGTGTAATCTTTGACAGAAGAAGAACTTATATAAAAACTCAATGTATGTCAGTTTCAGGAGTACAATCGACTTGTCTCTGTCTCTACCTCTCTCTCTTCTCTATCTTTTTTTCTCTCTTTTGTGTACATTTTACGAGTTTTGTATAGTTGTATTGTTGGTAAGTTTAAAATTTGGTGCAAGTGCTCTTTGTAATTTGATACATTGGTTTATTTTCATGTTCTGCCATTGTTTTTACCCTGTATCTTCCCTTTTATATTATTTTGAGAAATACCTGTGAATAAAGATTCCTTCATTGAAAAAAACAAATAAAAGAAAATCTAAATATCTTCAACCTCGTATCTGGGCATTCCTCATTGACACACTACTCAGTAACAGACTAGGAAGATGTTGTGGTGGAAACTGACAGGGGCATGCACAAACAGAATGATTGTGCAGGAGATTTCTCCACCCACACTACATTTACATTAGCAGGCAACATATGTATCCGTTCTGATATGATTACTCGCAAAGTCAATCTCACAAAGGGGTTCTTAATGGTTTAAGATCAGGACACAAGATAATAATACGTGGAATGGACAGAAAATAGTGTGTACAAACAACCACATTGATGCTCAGATTTGTAGTGGGTCTTGTACCATTCATTCATACTGTGGTTGAAGCCTCTAGACTTCACAATAGAATTTCTTAGTGATTTTTGTTTTTTCTTCTGTGGTTACATTGAATACAAGCAGCAGGGAAAAGCGAAAGAAAAAAAGGAGGGAGGAGAAAAATGAGAGATTTGGTTTAAGAAGATAAAAGAAAAAAAAAGAATGAAAAATCTGAAATAAAATAGTTCCTGCACTGAATATTTGGTCAGCTATATAGTCTAATTCAGGTTCTATTAGCAAATGGAATGTGTTCTTTGTGTACTTCTGGGGTGCATGTGCTGTTGTGTGTGTGGGAGAGGAGAGAGGAAAGTCGAGAGAGAGAGAGCGATGAGGCGTGAAGAGAAGAGAGACATTTGGCATGTGTGTTTTTGTTTTGTGTGTGTTGGGCTAGTGACCTTTATATTATTATATATATTCTATATGCGTGTGTGTCGTTGTGTGTGTGTTTGTGTGTGGTTACAGTTGAAAAAAAAACCCACCCAGCTCGGTCAAGAAAAACACGCCACCCGCCCCTTTTTATTTTTTTCTTTTTTTCCTTTTTCACTCGGACCCCGGCGAAGGGATTCACAGACTGTAACCTTTTCCGCGTGGGCCAAATCACGGCTTCCATTGAAAATGTTCAGTACCTGTCCTCTGCACTCAGATAAAGGTTGAGAAAGGGAAAAAGGGGCCCGTACCACCATACGTCACCTTTACCCCCTGTCTTTGGTTCTATTCCACTTGAACCGCCGACTACAAAGTATGTCTGGACTTTAATCTAGGTACTTGTACGGACTGCAGAATCAAAGTTGTTTATCATTTTTTTTTTGGTTTTATATTTTTGGGGGGGGGGGGGGGTTCAGGCCTTCTGTTTAGGATGGACCGTAGTAATCATTTCTGTCGGAATCGAGTTTCCTTGGTAGGTGTGACTATAGTATATATATATATATAGATTTAATAAATATAATATTACAGGCTTCCTCAGTGAGGTTCATTTTCATTTTGGGGGTCGGTGGGAGCAAGAAGAGAGGAGGAGGAGGTAGGTCGGGGAGGAAATACAGCTGGCTGATTTTTTTTTTTGTTTTCTTTTCTTATGCGATATGCTCCACTTCTGAATGCTGATTTTCTAGCTATGAAAATCCCACTCGTGGTCTAAGTCTTTATTTTGAAAGAGACGCAAGGACTCTACAGTTTTCCCATTTACTGAACACCAGCCTCGTCTTATTCCTCAAAAAACAAGCCCAGTCTTTACATCATTGGACCAATGTGTGAGGAAAACTTGTATACAGTGTACGTCTTGTATCCTGAGATAAGTCACATTATCAACTAATGTAGTTAGTGGGCATGGGAAATAAATTCAAATTCAGCTATTGGAAAAATAGGATCTTGAATATTGTTTTTTGTTTTTTAAACAGAAGTGTTTGATACGAAGGATACTCACAAAACACACACTTTGCATGCAAAACACATGCATGCATGAACACATGTTACGACACAACCTACAGCACATTTGTCAATGTATTGTTCTCGGAAACTCTGTAATATCTTTTTGTTTTGGGGCAGCAGTTTTCACCAATGTCATTGTCACTTTCACACACAGATACACACTCATTCATACACGTACGCACACACACACACACACAACACACACACACACACACACACACACACACACACACACACTCTCTCTCACTCACTCACTCACTCACTCACTCACTCACTCATACACATACACACACACACACACACACACACACACACACACACACACACACACACACACAAAACTCACTCACTCACTCACTCACTCACTCACTCCTCACTCACACACACACACACACACACACACACACACAACACACACACACACACACACACACACACACACACCACACACACACACACACACATCTGATGCATTCAGTTACAGAGATGATGAATGAAATATTTGGGTCATGGGGGGGGGGGGAGATAATGGGTCTCGTTCATCAAAGTGCTCAAGTTTCATGAGGACAATAAGCACCTTTTCAGCAAATACTGTATTTATAGTCAGACTTAATTACCCTGTTTTATCCCTCCAGGAATCGATGGTTTTCTGAGCTATTTGAGCCAACATTTATTTTAATGACCAGATTTATTTGGATAATTGGTGTGTGTGTGTGTGTGTGTGTGTGTGTGTGTGTGTGTGTGTGTGTGTGTGGTGTGTGTGTGTGTCTGCCTATGCTTCATAATTGTCGTGAGTGTGTATGTGAGCGTGTGTTCCATTGTGTTTACATCAGTCATATGTTTGGATGAGTGCATGCTCACATTCATACACATACTCACAATTATACACATGCAAGTCATATTTACAAACAAATGTATGCTAACTTTTTTTTAAACAATGACATGTCCTCTGTTTCCAGGAGGTTCTTTCAGTATCTGGAACCCATCAATGAGAACATTTTGGATTTTACGGGATGTGCCCAAGTGACCGACGCCGTGTTAGCGGGCATGCGAGATCTGCCGTTCAACATCAGGGATTCCGTGATTGGTGTCCGTCTCACTGGGTGCCATCTTGTCACTGATGCCGGGGGTGGAATTTCTTGCAGAGAGTTTTCATTCTATAAAGAAGGTGAGGGCAAGAACATGACTAATTTATATTTGACATTTTCTTTCTCTTGTCTTGACTGTATCCTTGAAGTTTCCCTTAGGGATGGATATTCCATACACTGTGCTCCGGCTCTTGACCAATGGAGCAAGCATCTAACAAGTGAATGCAACATGTGAAGGAGAACTGGTCAGCTTTAAGTGCCATCTTTCATCACTAAGCACTGTGCTGTATGATAAGTCACAGGAACTTGCTTGTGGTTTTACTCTGCGCAGGCTGATTTTGTTGCCAGATCTGTGATGTTTTTTCTACCTATAAGTCAGGCTACCTCAGCAAGTGACATGCTACCTCAGCTTCCTGGGTTCAGAGCTTGATTGGTTCCTTGATCTGACTGGCTAAGTAGCACCACTGTAGGCCTATGTGACACTTGTGGCTTTCTTGTTATGTCAAAGTCAGATTTGAGACATAATTGGTCCAGCGGTTTAAAGCTTTGCTCTCTGGATCCGAGGGTGTAGGGGTCAATCTTGCTGAAAATTTCTGTTCAAGGTTAATATCTGTGTAGACTTCAACTCTTCTTCTGATGGGATTTTGAACCATGGTCCCATGTATGAGCACTTGCATAGAAAAACATTTCTCTCTTGTTATTTTTATTTGGACGGATGATACGTAAAGAATTGTTTCCCCAGGCAATGGACAATTTCTTTAATCTTGTTTCATTTTTTTTATACAAACATAAAAGCTTATTGTTACATATCAGTGGAAAGGATTGAATCATGAACATTTTATTCAGTATACTGTTAAATATCTTTGAGCTAGTACCAAATCAATGTTGTGACATTGAAAAACAATTTTTTTTGTGCCTGTGCTTGACACATAAATGTCCAACGTTCCTTGTTTTAAGTTCTTTGTGGCAAAAATACCTTTTCTATCATTGAAATGATAAGAACAAAATGTTTTCCATTAGATTGCGCCTAAAACTAAGTGTGATTTGTGATTACATCCATTAACTGGATGAAGAAAAACAGGAGAATTTTTTTTTCAGTTTGCTGTCACGTGCACATGGCACAGCTGATTACTTATCACTGGAAAGGGTTAGCACATGAACTTTTTATTCACTACAATTTTGAATACCTTTTAGCTTGTACCAACACTGTTATGACATTGATAAAATGAATTGACTGCTTGACACAAATATGTCTGACATTGCTTGTTTTCAAATCTTTGTGACAAAAACACCATCTCTGTTATTTCAAAAAAAAGAAATAGATTTTCCATTAGCTTGCATCTAAAACAGTATGAAACATGATTGCATCTAAGAAATAGATGAAGCAAAAGTAGGAGATTTTTTTCCCGGTTTGCTGTCATCTACATGCAGCATGTCTTGAAAAGTTCATTTTCCCTTCCATCATTCATAGAAGTATAGGCCGCCAGGTGCTGATGGTCTAAATGATAGACAGACACATAAATGACCTCCTCCTACCCAAACCCTCCCCTCTGCTCGCTGATCCAGAAAAAAACCAAAGCATGCACACTGATTGTTGCCTGATGTTGGACTGACTTTCAACCAGCCCTACCGCCTCTGAGCTTCCCACCTTGGCACCACTATCACGTGTCTGGCCAGCGTATGTCCATTAGTGAGCGCATAAGTGTTCCCTTCCCCTCCCACCACCCTCCCCCTCTCCTTGGCAGCAGCAGGAACTAAGGCAGACGTCTATGCATATATTTATTTTTTTATTATTTTTTTTTCTTGGTCTCACCTTCAACTTGAATTTCTTCACATTAAAAACTGCAGTGTAGTCTCAAGAGTCAGATATTTAACCTTTCAGCTCATTACATGCCTATATGTGTTATTCATTTTAAGTGTATAAAAAAAACCTCACACACATGCACGCACACAAACTTAACATACACAAACACAAATATTTAGAGCTTTTATCCCAAAAATGGAATATGGCAAAATTGGATTAAATTTGGTCACTTATGCGAACATCTCACCAAAGGTGAACTTTGTAGATCTAGCAAAGAAGCAGACATCCAGGCATCTGTTTCAGACTGAACCATGTTCATTTGGACTATGTTATTTGACTGTGACTACAACAGGAAGATTATAATGTATTCATATTATTTTGGGAACTGGTGTGGCCGAACAACAGGAAGTTTATAATGTATTCATATTATTTTGGGAACTGGTGTGGCCGAACAACAGGAAGTTTATAATGTATTCATATTATTTTGGGAACTGGTGTGGCCGAAACCAGTCAGGTGATTTAAATTGTTTTCATATGCTTGATTCACAATACATGCTAAATTTAAGAAGTCTCCGTGACTATTTTTAGCAAGATGTACTTACATGAGGCTTATTTCAGCTCTATTTTAATAAGATTTTATGTATAAGTCATCATTTGATTTATACAAATCAGATTAAACAATCTGAATTTGATCAAAGGTATTTTGATATTTACTGTAATACTGGCGTTATACTATCAGCTGGCATATCTTTCATCAGTGTATATAAACGTAACGGTTGTAACTAGTCACAGTTGCTGAAAAAAATGTTGATGTTTTAATGTATGAATATGCTGAAACATTTATTGAAAATCTATGATCATTCAGCGACATGTTCATACATATAATGGCTGCAAAGGGCTCATCAATATTTATCATGTTGCCAAGCTTGATTCTCCTAGCATTCTAACTGTAGAGAGAATGCCAGTGTTAAAGTGTACCACAGACATTGGCATACACATGTGCATGCACATTCACACACACACACATACAAAGTTCTATATGGATGACAGAAATAGGTGCTTACATAGACTGGTTTTGTTCTACATGCGAGTCGAAAGTTTTTAAAAGTGAGCCTGAAAATGTGACAACACTCTCTTACCTCCCCCCTCTGCAACCCCTTGTTGCATTGACTTGTAGGTGTCGCTC
>CM031599.1:31679265-31727603 GCA_018398815.1 Conus ventricosus | reverse complement strand
AAAAAAAAAAAAAAAAAAATCTAAATAATTCAACTCGTATCTGGCATCCTCATTGCACCTCAGAAACAGCAGGAAGATTGGTGAAACTGACAGGGGCATGCACAAACAGATGATTGTGCAGGAGATTTCTCCCCACCTACATTAACATTAGCTGCCACCTCAGTAATCAGCAGATATGATTACTGCAAAGTCAAACTCACAAAGGGGTTCTTAATGGTAAGAACAGGACAAGAATAATACGTGGCTGGACAGAAAAGTGTGTACAAACACCACATGATGCTCAGATTTGTGTGGGACTGTACCATTCATCAACTGAGGAGAAGCCACTAGACATCCCATAGAATTTCAGTGATTTTTGTTTTTTCTTCTGTGGTTACATTGAATACAAGCAGCAGGGAAAGAGAGAGAAAAAGATTTGTATTAAGAAAAAAAAAGAATGAAAATCTGAAATAGTTCTGCACTGAATATTTGTCAGCTTATAAGTCTAATTCTGGTTCATTTGCAAATGAATTAGTTCTTTGTGTACATTCTGTGTGTGTGTGTGTGTGTGGGAGAGAGAGAGAAAGAGAGAGAGAGAGAGACCTTATGCATGTGTGTTTGTTGTGTGTGTGTGTGACCATATATATATATATATATATATATATGCGTGTGTGTGTGTGTGTGTGTGCTTACAGTTGAAAAAAAAACCCCAGCTCCGGTCAAGAAAAAAGCACCGCCTTCTCCTCGACGATTCCAGACTGTAACCTTCGGGCCAAATCACGGCTTCCTTGAAAATCGTCAGACCTTTCCTCTGCATCAGATAAAGGTGAGAAAGGGAAAGGGCCGTCACCATCTTCACCTTTACCTGACTTGGTCTCTCACTTGACCGACTCAAGTATGTCTGACATAATCTAGGTACATGTGACTGCAGAATCAAAGTGATATGGTATGTGAAGCTTCTTTATGCATGACGTAACATTCAGTGGAATGAGTTCCCTTGGTTGGAGTGCCGATAAACAGCTTCCACAGTGAGTTCATTTTCATTTTGGGGGACGGAGGAGGGTGGGAATACAGCTGGCTGATTTTTTTTTTTGTTTTCTTTCTTAAGCATGCTCATTCAGAATGCTGAAATATCAAGCTATGAAATCCCACTCTGGTCTAAGACTAATATTGACAGAGCAAGACTCTACAGTTTCCCATTTACTGAACACCAGCCTCTCTTTTCCTCAAAACAGCCCAGTCTTTTACAACATTGGACCAATGTGTGAGGAAACTTGTAACAGTGTATCTTGTATCCCTGAGATAAGCTCACATTATCACTAATGTAGTGGGGCATGGGAAATTCAAATTCAGTATTTGAAAATAGATCTTGAAATATTGTTTAAACAGAAGTTGTACGAGGATCCTCACACACACACACACATGCATGCACACACACATGCAAGCATGCACACATGTACGCACAAACCACAGCACATTTGTCAGTGTATTGTTCACGGAAACTCTGTAATATCTTTTTGTTTTGTGGGCAGCAGTTTTCACCAATGTCATTGTCACTTTCACACACAGATACACACTCATTCATACACGTACGCACACACACACACACACACACACACACACACACACACACACACACACACACACACACACTCTCTCTCACTCACTCACTCACTCACTCACTCACTCACTCATACACATACACACACACACACACACACACACACACACACACACACACACACACACACACACAACTCACTCACTCACTCACTCACTCACTCACTCACTCACTCACACACACACACACACACACACACACACACACACACAACACACACACACACACACACACACACACACACACACACACACACACAACATCTGATGCATTTCAGTTACAGAGATGATGAATGAAATATTTGGGTCATGGGGGGGGGGGGGAGATAATGGGTCTCGTTCATCAAAGTGCTCAAGTTTCATGAGGACAATAAGCACCTTTTCAGCAAATACTGTATTTATAGTCAGACTTAATTACCCTGTTTTATCCCTCCCAGGAATCGATGGTTTTCTGAGCTATTTGAGCCAACATTTATTTTAATGACCAGATTTATTTGGATAATTGGTGTGTGTGTGTGTGTGTGTGTGTGTGTGTGTGTGTGTGTGTGTGTGTGTGTGTGTGTGTGTCTGCCTATGCCTTCATAATTGTCGTGAGTGTGTATGTGAGCGTGTGTTCCATTGTGTTTACATCAGTCATATGTTTGGATGAGTGCATGCTCACATTCATACACATACTCACAATTATACACATGCAAGTCATATTTACAAACAAATGTATGCTAACTTTTTTTAAACAATGACATGTCCTCTGTTTCCAGGAGGTTCTTTCAGATCTGGAACCCATCAATGAGAACATTTTGGATTTTACGGATGTGCCCAAGTGACCGACGCCGTGTTAGCGGGCATGCGAGATCTGCCGTTCAACATCAGGGATTCCGTGATTGGTGTCCGTCTCACTGGGTGCCATCTTGTCACTGATGCCGGGGTGGAATTTCTTGCAGAGAGTTTTCATTCTATAAAGAAGGTGAGGGCAAGAACATGACTAATTTATATTTGACATTTTCTTTCTCTTGTCTTGACTGTATCCTTGAAGTTTCCCTTAGGGATGGATATTCCATACACTGTGCTCCGGCTCTTGACCAATGGAGCAAGCATCTAACAAGTGAATGCAACATGTGAAGGAGAACTGGTCAGCTTTAAGTGCCATCTTTCATCACTAAGCACTGTGCCTGTATGATAAGTCACAGGAACTTGCTGTGGTTTTACTCTGCGCAGGCTGATTTTGTTGCCAGATCTGTGATGTTTTTTCTACCTATAAGTCAGGCTACCTCAGCAAGTGACATGCTACCTCAGCTTCCTGGGTTCAGAGCTTGATTGGTTCCTTGATCTGACTGGCTAAGTAGCACCACTGTAGGCCTATGTGACACTTGTGGCTTTCTTGTTATGTCAAAGTCAGATTTGAGACATAATTGGTCCAGCGGTTAAAGCTTTGCTCTCTGGATCCGAGGGTGTAGGGGTCAATCCTTGCTGAAAATTTTCTGTTCAAGGTTAATATCTGTGTAGACTTCAACTCTTCTTCTGATGGGATTTTGAACCATGGTCCCATGTATGAGCACTTGCATAGAAAAACATTTCTCTCTTGTTATTTTTTATGTGACGGATGATACGTAAAGAATTGTTTCCCCAGGCAATGGACAATTTCTTTAATCTTGTTTCATTATTTTTTATACAAACATAAAAGCTTATTGTTACATATCAGTGGAAAGGATTGAATCATGAACATTTTATTCAGTATACTGTTAAATATCTTTGAGCTAGTACCAAATCAATGTTGTGACATTGAAAAACAATTTTTTTTGTGCCTGTGCTTGACACATAAATGTCCAACGTTCCTTGTTTTAAGTTCTTTGTGGCAAAAATACCTTTTCTATCATTGAAATGATAAGAACAAAATGTTTTCCATTAGATTGCGCCTAAAACTAAGTGTGATTTGTGATTACATCCATTAACTGGATGAAGAAAACAGGAGAATTTTTTTTTCAGTTTGCTGTCACGTGCACATGGCACAGCTGATTACATATCACTGGAAAGGGTAGCACATGAACTTTTTATTCACTACAATTTTGAATACCTTTTAGCTTGTACCAACACTGTTATGACATTGATAAAATGAATTGACTGCTTGACACAAATATGTCTGACATTGCTTGTTTCAAAATCTTTGTGACAAAAACACCATCTCTGTTATTTCAAAAAAAGAAATAGATTTTCCATTAGCTTGCATCTAAAACAGTATGAAACATGATTGCATCTAAGAAATAGATGAAGCAAAAGTAGGAGATTTTTTTTCCCGGTTTGCTGTCATCTACATGCAGCATGTCTTGAAAAGTTCATTTTCCCTTCCATCATTCATAGAAGTATAGGCCGCCAGGTGCTGATGGTCTAAATGATAGACAGACACATAAATGACCTCCTCCTACCCAAACCCTCCCCTCTGCTCGCTGATCCAGAAAAAAACCAAAGCATGCACACTGATTGTTGCCTGATGTTGGACTGACTTTCAACAGCCCTACCGCCTCTGAGCTTCCCACCTTGGCCACCCCACTATCACGTGTCTGGCCAGCGTATGTCCATTAGTGAGCGCATAAGTGTTCCCTTCCCCTCCCACCACCCTCCCCCTCTCCTTGGCAGCAGCAGGAACTAAGGCAGACAGTCTATGCATATATTTATTTTTTTATTATTTTTTTTTCTTGGTCTCACCTTCAACTTGAATTTCTTCACATTAAAAACTGCAGTGTAGTCTCAAGAGTCAGATATTTAACCTTTCAGCTCATATACATGCCTATATGTGTTATTCATTTTAAGTGTATAAAAAAAACCTCACACACATGCACGCACACAACTTAACATACACAAACACAAATATTTAGAGCTTTATCCCAAAAATGGAATATGGCAAAATTGGATTAAATTTGGTCACTTATGCGAACATCTCACCAAAGGTGAACTTTGTAGATCTAGCAAAGAAGCAGACATCCAGGCATCTGTTTCAGACTGAACCATGTTCATTTGGACTATGTTATTTGACTGTGACTACAACAGGAAGATTATAATGTATTCATATTATTTTGGGAACTGGTGTGGCCGAACAACAGGAAGTTTATAATGTATTCATATTATTTTGGGAACTGGTGTGGCCGAACAACAGGAAGTTTATAATGTATTCATATTATTTTGGGAACTGGTGTGGCCGAAACCAGTCAGGCTGATTTAAATTGTTTCATATGCTTGATTCACAATACATGCTAAATTTAAGAAGTCTCCCGTGACTATTTTTAGCAAGATGTACTTACATGAGGCTTATTTCAGCTCTAATTTTAATAAGATATTATGTATAAGTCATCATTTGATTTATACAAATCAGATTAAACAATCTGAATTTGATCAAAGGTATTTTGATATTTACTGTAATACTGGCGTTATACTATCAGCTGGCATATCTTTCATCAGTGTATATAACGTAACGGTTGTAACTAGTCACAGTTGCTGAAAAAAATGTTGATGTTTTAATGTATGAATATGCTGAAACATTTATTGAAAATCTATGATCATTCAGCGACATGTTCATACATATAATGGCTGCAAAGGGCTCATCAATATTTATCATGTTGCCAAGCTTGATTCTCCTAGCATTCTTAACTGTAGAGAGAATGCCAGTGTTAAAGTGTACCACAGACATTGGCATACACATGTGCATGCACATTCACACACACACACATACAAAGTTCTATATGGATGACAGAAATAGGTGCTTACATAGACTGGTTTTGTTCTACATGCGAGTCGAAAGTTTTTAAAAGTGAGCCTGAAAATGTGACAACACTCTCTTACCTCCCCCAACCCTTCTGCACACGCTCTGTTGCAGTTGACCTTGTCAGGCTGTCCCAAGGTCACCGAAGCATCGCTCATGGTTGTCACTGAGAAATGCAGCTTCTTGGAAACGCTGGACATCGCTGGCACAAACGTGGCTGTCTTGCCCCAAAGATGACAGACCTTATTGTGGTTACAGACTGCACACCTATGGCATCCCCTCTTCCGTCTGAGATGAAGTGTGAGTGTTGTCCCACTGTGGTGCAGTGGTTAGCATCATGAGCTGTGGTTTAGAAGATTGTAGATTCAAGTACCATCAGAGACGTTTATTTTTAGCATTTCTCCACCTGAGCCAGCATATACCCAGAGAGAGTTGCTAAAAATGTCTGACCAATACTGCAGGTGTCTGTATCTCTTGGGCCTGGCTGTTGCTTCATATGTTATGGCAGGAAGTGTATAGAGTACAGACCTTTCCTGTGGTCCCTGACCAGATTGAACTCAATAGCATCATCACCAGGATCATCGTCATTGATTATCATTACATTTTTTTTTAATACTACTTTGTTTCAAAGGTTATCACAGGCTGGGATGATTGGAATAAAGAATGGTAAGGGGATGTGGCTGTGGAGACTCTAAGGAAGACTACGGATTTATCATGAGGATCAGACTACAAGTGTTACAACATTAGAGAAGAAGAACCAGCAAGTTTGTTTGTTTTGAATAAAAGCTAATAAATTCCCAGATCAGTTTTCTGCTGTGCCAGAAAATCCTGTGACATTGAGGTACCATGTTAAGAAAATCAACAAAGAAAGAATTTGTGGTCCAAATTGCAGCAAAGTTTGCGACAAGATCTTGTTGTGGATGTGGTTTAAAGTACATGTGCCTGTGTCTTGTTGATGTTCATGACTGACCGTTTTGAACTCTCAGCAGCTCTAGGAAGATCCCAACATGGATCCAGACATTGACACCAGAGCTGCCAAATGCCAGACTTCTGATGGACTGTGCTATGATTCCATTCACAATACTGTGATGCGACTCTTTATCACTAAACTAAACTCTACGCCAAAAACAAAAAATGTTTTTTAAAAAATTCACAGACTAAATAAGGGCATAAATGGAACCAAGATAATTTGGGCTGTAAACATATTTCATTAAAAAAAATGGCCCAGTTCAGTAAGGGGAGGGAGAAAAAGCAGAGGAAAAATTGCCAACAACACTCATGATTTTGCTGCCTTTTTGATTGGATTTTGTTCATCCATTTTGATTTTTGAAGGTCAAATCAAAACCATGCAAGGCATTTGGGGGCCACAAAATTTGAGACTGTACATGGCATATTTTTTCTGTTTTTGTTGTTGTTGTTTTTTAAGTTGTTGTTGTGTTTTGCTTTCTTTTTTATCTTTTTTTTTTTAGCTTTGCCACTTCAGTGGCATTACCCACTCTCCCCGTCCACAGCCACACTCTGGCTTGTCCTGATGCATCCTGGCACAGCCAACCCACAGGGAGCAGTCAGTGTTGAGCCTTCATGAGGCAACCTACCGGAGGAGGCACTGCTCTGCTACCGAGTCACCTTGGTAGTGTTCAGTGGTGCCTGGTCTGATCCAGCTTATGAAGACACCATCTACTCGGCCCCCTGCTGACAACAATAATATCATGAAGCCAGCTCTTCTTTGGTATAATGATGATAATAACGAACAAACCAAAAAAAGAAGAAAAATGACAATGACAAGGATGATTTGTTGAATTTTTTTCATATGCTTTTTTTTTTTTCCCATCTTCTCTTCAGCTTCCCCCTTGCAACTGTGGGCATGACCAAGGCTGTTGTGATCCGCCGGGAAGGGGAGAGCACTCTGAGTGCGCTGATTTTGCTGCAGGGAGATAAGCAAGTGGGCAGAAGCAGCGCGCCTCTGTTTGGCTGCAAGTCAAACCTGGCTTGTGCGAAAGACTCCATGATCAACGTTGTGGAATGCAGTCAGGTGAGGGTGTGTGTGTGTATGTGTGTGTGTATACGTGTGTGTGTGTGTGTGATGTGTTTGTGTTGTGTGTGTGTGTGTGTGTGTGTGTGTGTGTGTGTGTGTGTGTGTGTGTGTGTGTGTACATGTGTGTGTGTGTGGATGTGTTTGTGTGTGTGTGTGTGTGTTTCCATCTGTGACATCCTGAATATTATGTGCATACCCTTCGGTTGACTACACTACTTCAGACCTGCCTACCCTTCCGTAATCGTCCGTAATTTTACGGAAATTAACCCCCCATTACGGAGGTACGATTTTCCGTGCGAAATTACGGAAAAGAAAATTGAAAAACTACGCAAATTTCAGACTCGAAAAATTGTCGACTGCTAGACCTTTCCGAGACCGCAGAGTAACTTCCCTTGACTCAAGCCGAAACCACAGATAGTTCGGAACTTGCGATTGGTCAATGTGGTGCTGTGGGCCAACACGACACGCCATCACATCTGTGCGCGCCATTCGAAGCTTTTTGTTCAGCCATTGTAAGACAAAGTTTCAACCGATTTTTTGCCGGCGATTGTGAAAATGGCGGAGAAATCTTCTAAACGTTTGCATGAAACCGATGACGAGGGTTCGAAAACCACTGTGCCACAACGGAAGAAGGCGAAGAAGCAAGTGTTCCGAAGTAAATACACGCGGACTTGGCCTTGTCATGGACCTGGATTTGTATACTCATTTCTGCTCGGTGTGCAATTCAGACTTCTCCATCGGACATGGGGGAGCAAATGACTGCAAGCGCCATATCTCGGGGAAAATGCACAAAGAGACAGCTGCGAGTGCCTCCAGTCAGAAGATCACATCGTTGTTTACGAAATCCAGCGAGAGCAGCCGTCAGACCCACACACGGAAGATCACCAACGCAGAAAGACTGTTGTGTGAGCTGATCTGCGAAAACAACTTGTCCCTGAGCTGTGCTGACAAGATAGTGGCGAAAATGAAAAGGTCCTTTTCATTTTCGCCACTATCTTGTCAGCACAGCTCAGGGACACACACACACACACATATTTTTTTTTTTTTTTGTGGGGGGGGGGGGGGTTGTACATTAGGTTCTTCATCAGTGGTGTCATCTGTGGTGACTGCTGTGTAAGTTACAAACTGTCAAGTATATCACCTTTGAATTGACCTGAAACTCCTGTCCTGAGTCCGTCATCTGCCATCATCCCAAGGTATTTTAATTCTGCTTTGTTGTTTTTGTTCCTTTTTTACTGTTTATATTTTTTGTTAAAATGTTAAAAATGTAGTTGGAGTTTTGTACACATTATTTGTTCAATGTTAAAAATGTAGTTGGAGTTTTGTACACATTATTTGTTCAAAAACGCCGTGTATTACGCGTCCGTGGAATTACTGAAGGAAATGCAAAATTACTGAAAATCTCTGTGGTTATTACTGATGAGCACAACATGAGGTAGGCAGGTCTGCTACTTCAATGGACTAGTCTACCATTGCGTTTTCTGTTTCAGTCAACCATGGAGCTGTTCTGTCATGGATGGGGGATCTACATCATCCAATCAGAGCTGACAGACAAGACAAAGATTGATGAAGAAGCCAAGGCCATCCTCGGTATTATTTTGTCTGTGCTTCTCAAGGTCAGTCTGTGTGCCTTCTCAGTCTTTCTCAGAGTCTCTCTCTGTCTGTGTCTTTCCGTCTGTCTCCATCTGCCGCCCAGTTGCCATGGTGGGTCTGCATTGTTCCCTGTCTGCCTCATGTGTCTGTGTCTCTGACTGCCTCACTCCATGTCTGTTGGTCTGTTCGTTTGTCTCCTTCTGGTTCTCAAGGTTTGTCTGTGTCGCTGTCTGTTGCCCCTTTTTGGCATGCGTCTGTGTTTTTATCTATCTGTTTCTCTCTGTGTCTGTTTCTCTGTGTCTGTCTCCCATCTGCATCTTTGTCTGTTTCTGTCTTTGTCTGTCTCTCAGTGTATCAGTTTCCCGCTACCTGTCTCCTTCTGTGTGTTTCCTTCTGTGTCTGTTTCTGTTTACTTCTCTGTCTCTGTCTGTCTGTCTGTGTTTCTCTCTCTCTCTCTCTCTCTCTCTCTCTCTCTCTCTCTCTTGGTCTCTGTTTGTCTCCCTTGTCCCTGTCTGTCTTTTGTCTGTCTATGTCTTTGTAACATTTGTTCTGCCCTTTCTTCAATTCCCCTTATTTCAGATGCTGCTCAATATCTGATTATGACTGAATATAGCATCTGCTGTAAATTTTCTGATTATTACAAAGGACATGCATTTACATGTATGCATTCACATTCACATTCACACAAAGGGATTAATTTACTATGCATCATTTCACGTTTGTACACTCCTCATCAGCCATAGACTTCTCTTGCTGATTCATCAAGTAGATAAATGCATGATCACACGCACACAAACACACTCACATGCATGCACACATACACACACACACACACACACACACGCATGCACGCACACACACATGCACGCATGCGCGTGCACACACACACACAGTGCACTCATACATACACACACACACATTTTCAGACACTTGTTACACTGACATTTTTATCCCTACAATTTGTTTGCATAGTGAAAAAATAATAAAGTTTATAAAAACCTTTTGGTGGTAGTCAAATCCATTAGTGAGAAAACTGACGTTTCAAGCCATAGGCCCGTTGTCAAAGTGAAAAGAAGAGGACAGTGTAGACAGGAAAGCCTATGTGAGAATTGGGTGAGAACATTTCATTTAATGATTAAGTTGGACCAGAATAAAGTCACTGATCACTGTTCAGGTGTATTGAGCTCACACAGACACACACTGCAGTTCACACAAAGACACCAACACACACACACGCCCCCCCCCCCTTTTTTTTTACCTACCACAACCCCCACAAAACCACATACACACACACACCACCACCACCCTGCACCACACACACACACAAAAGGAGGGGAATAAATGGAAATATTCACTATTTAGCCTACTGAAAGAAAAAGAAACAGAGGCTAAAGAAGGACAGGACAGAGAGATTAAGGCAGAAGGGCCCTGGCTCAGCTAGACGTCAGTGACTCTGATGTTCATCCCAGCTGGCTGTGTGGTGCCCAAGCGGCTGATGACAAGGTTCTCCATGTGCTTTCTGTACACACGGTCTCTGGGGTTCTGCCACACTGCTGCTATCTTCGCATGACTGTAGCTGTGATATGGACCAACAAAATGTTGGCCGACTGGGTTGTTGTAGCCCAGCTTCATCGACCTCAGGTGCTCTGAAAAGCGGTCGGCCAATGAGCGGTAGGTCTCCCCAATATACAGCTTGGAGCAGAGGGTGCAGGTCAAGACGTACACTAAGTCCCTAGACTGGCAGTTTAAACTGGACCTCACAGTGAATGTGCCAGTGGGTCCCACGACTGTAGCTGAAGTGTCTATGAATGGGCACGTCTTGCATTTTTTGTCCCCACAAGGTCTGCACCCTGGTGAGGTTGACTGGGTGGCCTGCGGTCTAAGCTTGGACCTCACAAGCATGTCACGCAGGTTCTTGTCCCTCTGAAAAGCAATCAGCGGTGGCTTGGAAAAGATTTGTTTGAGGTCTGAGTCTTGTTGGAGGAGACTAAAGTTTTCACGTAGGATTCTGCAGACTGGTAGGTTGTGAGGATGGTATGGGATGACTACCACAGCGCGATCCTCATCCTCTCCCGTTGCTTTTGGTCTCAGGGCTTCTGTGCGGCTGGTAGAGCGTGCACGCTCAAGTGCTGTCTGCACAATATCCTCTGGGTACTGGCGGGCTATGAAGAAGGCGGACATCCTCTGAGCCTCATTCTCAAAGTCCTGCTCTCTACTGCAAATGCGCCTGAGCCTTTGGAACTGAGAATGTGGTATACTGTTCCTGGTGGAGGATGGGTGGCTGGAGTTGTACAGGAGATATGCATGTGAGTCAGTGGGCTTGTAGAAGACGGTGGTGGAGAGTTTGGAACAGTCTGGGTGGACAGAGATGGAAAGGTCCAGGAAGGAGATAGATTTGGATGATATTTCGTGGGTGTATCGGAGGGCAGGGTGGAAGTTAGACATGTGTTGGATGAAGTTTAACAAGTCTTCCCTTGGTCCCACCGACACACCAAGGCAGTCGTCAATATACCGTTTGAACAGTGCCGGTTGTGTTCCTGTGTAACGGCTGAGAGCTTGCTCCTCCACGAAGCCTACAAACAAGCATGCAAAGCTGGGCCCCATCTTTGTGCCCATGGCGACCCCTCTTGTCTGTAGGTAGTGGCAGTCCTCGAAGGCAAACAAGTTCAGGGAGAGAACCAGTTCTGCTAGGCGGAGGATGGTAGGGATGTGAAGGTGTTTGATGTCACTCTTCTCCAAGTCCTTCTTTAGCCTCTGTTTCTTTTTCTTTCAGTAGGCTAAATAGTGAATATTTCCATTTATTCCCCTCCTTTTGTGTGTGTGTGTGTGGTGCAGGGTGGTGGTGGTGTGTGTGTGTATGTGGTTTTGTGGGGGTTGTGGTGGGTAAAAAAAAAAGGGGGGGGGGCGTGTGTGTGTGTTGGTGTCTTTGTGTGAACTGCAGTGTGTGTCTGTGTGAGCTCAATACACCTGAACAGTGATCAGTGACTTTATTCTGGTCCAACTTAATCATTAAATGAAATGTTCTCACCCAATTCTCACATAGGCTTTCCTGTCTACACTGTCCTCTTCTTTTCACTTTGACAACGGGCCTATGGCTTGAAACGTCAGTTTTCTCACTAATGGATTTGACTACCACCAAAAGGTTTTTATAAACTTTATTATTTTTTTCATTTTGCAACGAATCCTGCAGTCAACTTTTGTTTCTTCTTTGTTTGCATAGGTTTTAGAATAATTTACATTAAATCACATAATGCAGTTGCATATCAAAAATGACTTTCCTATGATTGAAAGAAGAATGTTTGTGTTTGCAATGTCATATATTTGAGGGTTTGTTACTGACATAGTCTTGCAATGTGTAGCATTTGCTTCTTGGGCATACACATCTAGAGATTTTCAGTTGTAAAAAGATGGTGTCCAAGCATATCAAACAGATTGTGAGACTGAAGAAAGTGACAATGACATTGGTCAAAGTCATTGCCCACCAAATAAGATGTTACAGACTTTCTGTGAAAAATACACAGACAAATATCCAGTTATGCGTGCGTGTGTGTGCGTGTGTATGTGTGTGCGCTTGTGCGTGCATGCGTGCGTGTGTTTCTTAGTTTGTGAGTGTTAGTGTGTGTGTGTTTGTGTGTGTGTGGTAGTTTGGGTATTAGTTTGTGTGTGTTAGTGTGTGTGTGTGTTAGTGTGTGTGTGTGTAAAGTACTTGTATTTTGTCAGCATAGTTAAGAAAGGAAAAAGAGCTGCTTCTCTTTAATCACAGCATTAGTGGTAAACAATGGAAACCAGTGGAAAATTGGCTTTTTCGGGGAATGGAGGGAGAGTGAGGGATGAAAATTACTAAAGAGCATTTGGGGGGGTGGCATGTCTGTCACTTCATCAGACAGTATGTGCAGCATCTGATCTTTAACAGACTGGTGGGGGTGCCTTTGTGGTCCTGGGTATGCACACATCCAAAGAGGGCATCGTGCCCATGGACCTCGTCACAGAGAAGGTCCGGAGCATGGCTAAGGCCATCGTGAGCACGCTGGACATGAAGAAAACATTTTCTGCTGACCCTGAGACGTGAGTGACAAGAGGGTGGTGGCTGGAGAAGGGAGGGACTGGGGGCGATTGGTGTGTGTTGACCTTTCTGTTGCTTTGACATGTTATCTCATACACAGCCTACTGCAGTAGATCTGGTCCTCTTGGAACTCTCGCCTGATACTATCAGCTTCCTCTCAATGTGTGGATTTGGTGTTAACAACTTCTTGTGGACGGTTGGAACTGCAACAAGAAGAGACCACCCTATAGTTGTGCACAGGGAACTGAACTGAGCACTGTGCATGTAAATGAGGAAAGATAAGACAGCACCCTCAACAACAACAAAAAGAAGAAGAAGAAAGCATCCATGATGAAAATACCATGTAGTAGCATTTTTAGTTACATTGGTAGATGAGACAGCTGAAAAAAAAAAAAAAAAAAAAAAGTTATCATAGAACTTTCTGGTAGAGTCACTTTTGTTGCATTGGACACTGGAGAGAAAAAAAGAGAACATTTTCCAGATGATTGATGCTGTGCAGTGTTAACCACAGTCAAAAAGTGTCTTCAGTCTAGTTCTTCTTCTGCACTTAAAGCAGCAGGTCCATCTTAAGATTTTTATCACGCAGATAAAGAGTGTAGTAAATGTTTAGCATGAAGAAGATGTGTGTAGCAAATGTGTAGTTTAGAAGAAAAGAGTGTTGTTCAGATTTAGCATGCAGGAAACAAGTGAAGCAAATGTTTAGCATGCACGAAATGTGTGTAGTAAATATTCAGCAGTAGGGAAAGAGTGTAGCATATGTTTAGCATGTTCGAAATGAATGAAGCAAACATTAAGCTTGAATGAAATATGTGTAGTAAATGTTTAACTTGTAGGGAAGAGAGCGTAGCATATGTTTAGCGTACAGGAAACAAATGAAGCAGTTGTTTGGCTTGTATCAAATGTGTGTAGTAAATATCTAGAGGTGGTGAAAGAATCTAGTATATGTTTAGCATGTAGGAGATATGCATAGTAAATGTTTTGTGCAAAGGAAACGAATATGATAAATGTTCAGCATAGTGGAAATGATGGTAGCAAATGTTTAACCAGTAGGAAATGAGTGTTACCGTTGTTCAGCATGTTGGAAAAGAAAATAGTAAATATAACACTGAGAATGAAGGAGAGACTTACAGGATAAACACAAAAGAAATGTGTAATAAGAGATGTGAATAAAAAATATATGAATCAATTTCTGTAACAATTGCTGTAACAATTTGCATGGAGCAAAGGTTTCACAAGTACGTGTCTAAAAAGATCTGCAACAAACGCGTGTAACAACTGATTGTAACAAATGTGTGCAGCCTTGGGCATCAGATAGAGCTGGATCACATGGAGCGATTCAAACTTTGGGTCAAAGAGCTGAACTTGACCTCTCTGGAGGTCAATGTGGACGAAACAGGCAAGGTCAGATCAAGCACCACTCATTGTCATATTCCCATGTCTCTTCAGTGACAATACCTGTCTGATTTGGGGACAGTTTCTCTCTTTGTTTGTTTCCTCTCTCTATGGGTTTCAGCTGAAAAAGAAAGCTTTCCACAATGTTGGTGCTAAAAAAAATATGAATTCAACATGTTTGTTAGGATTTCTTGTGGAACAGTTCCTTCCCCACATGGATCAGATGAAACATATCAGAGGCACATTGTTGGAACATGTGACAAAGCTCTTTGACTCTAACAGTGAGTGTAGAGAATGAAGTTTGCAGGGGGAAGTGGGTTAAGGGTATTTAAGTTAATGGTCTTTTGCGAAGTTTAACACAGATTTCTCATGAGTTGTCAATTTGACCTTGGGAGTCGGTTCTTTTGCAAAGTTTAACATAGAATTCTCATGATCTGTAAGTTTAATCTTGACAGTCTTAGGTATGAGTTTACGTAAATTGAAAAGAAAACCTTTGGTTTTAAACTTAAAAAGAGAAAATTGCAGAGTTGAACACAGGATTTTCATGAGTTGTCATTTTGATCTTGGAAGTTGATTCTTTTACAGAGTTCAACACAGAATTCTCATGAGCAGTCAGTTTAATTTTTGGAGTCCTAGGTGTGAGCTTACGTAAATTGAAAAGAAAAATGTTTGGTTTGAAACTTAAAAAGAAAGAAAATTTCATGAAATAGGTTGAAACAACTGTATAGTTGCCGTAGTTCATTTAAAGGTTGTCTCCTGGGAAAGTAAGCAATGACCAGTTCACACTGGAGATGTCGTCAGGCTTACTACCCCTGATTGCAAGCTTCAGAGAAAAAAAAAAACCCAACAGCTGTACAGAGCAGCTAATTAAATCTGGAGATCTACACTGCATGCATTAAAGAGATCCTGCCTAAATAGCTGTGAGAGTAGCACATGGTTGGCCTCTGTTCGCCAGGTGGGGATGACTTTTTGTTTCATTTCCATATTAGGTCATTAGGGAAGGGCTGGCCATTCAGATTCAGCAACATTTCACTCTGTCTGCTCCAGCTATTGTGGAATGAGCTTTAACTGGAACTATGACAAAAAACATTTATCATTCTTTGCATTCTGACACAGCATTTTTAGTCTGCTCCATATCTTGTGGGAGCCAGCTACAGTTTGCTTTGATTTGAAGGCGAAAGAACAAATGTTTAACCCTCTTTTTCCTGACGTTCAGTGCATGAAACGCTCTCTAAATCCTATGAAAAGGGAAGTAACTCCGTAACAACGATATGGTAGCATCACACAAAACTTTTTAAAAAATATACCCAAGCAATATTTCACTTCTTTCTTATTTTATGTGTGTTATTGAGATGTTTGTCTACACTTTAAAACAATTATTTCAGTATTGTGGAGATACATGACTTTAAAAAAAAAAATCAAACTCCCCTGAATCGTGAAGCAGATCATCATCTTCGTTACTTGAGACATCTGGGGTACTAGCCTAGCTGACACATCAATGCTGACGAAGTCGATATCTAGGTCACTCTGATTACCCTTCATCTCATGCAAATCTGTGATGTCATAGCCTTCAAAAACCGAGTCTTCGTCGCTGTCCTTGTTCAACATTCACCATGCGCCTTGGGCGCTTGCGAGGTAAAGCGCTCTATAAATATCCTTTTACATTACATTACCATACGTCCTCTGCCGCCATATTGAAATCTTGCTCGCTCGCTAGGTCAACTTGAAAAATTCTTAATTCACAGAAACACGCTCTTTGTTGCCATGAAATGGAGTCAAACAGAAGTGCAATGTGTGCTGAAAGCGAGGCTAAACCGGTCATGTGACTGCCATGTGATATAAACAAAATGGATGCGCCCATAGCGACCACATGGAATCCGAACTCTCCCATATGCTCGCCAATTTTGTACTGTGTTTTTTCTTGAACGCTCTGGAACGTTCACCACAAAAGAGGGTTAATTAATATTTTTTTTATCACCTTGCATAAAGTGTGACTGGCATAAATGGTGAATAACGGTGATTAACAACTGTCCATGTAACAGGATTGTTGACCATTAGATGCCCATGTACCACTTCTTTCTTCTTTTTGTTGTTGTTGTTGTTGTTGTTATTTTTTTTAGCATCTCAAGGAACTGGCACCCCAGCTCATGACAATGTGCCTGTTTGTCAAGATCTTTCAATAATTTTTACAGTTGGTTTCAAACTGTGGGTGGAAAGGAGGGCAAGAGGGTGGATGGGTACTGTGAGATGGGATGTGGGCAAAAGAGGCTGTTTGGGAGGGGGAATTTGACAGTTCTTGCAATAGCTTTTGTCATCAGTTGTGTCGGAAGCAGTGTGATTGATTTATTAACTGATTGATTTCATTGGGTGCTGGACTGATAGTTGCAATCTGATCTATCTTCAGGCATCAAGCAAGCTGAAGGACCATCTGGCATCGCAGAGTGCCAAGAACCCAGAATCCAAGGCTGTGTCCCGAACTCTGGGAGACTACTTGCAGGGATTCCCAGACAAAGGCGGCAAGGACCTGAAGCAGGGGATCCACACCCTGGCTGGGGCGGCCAATATCATCCTACAGGGTACTACGTTCAAATCCCCCTTGGAGGCACAGGGAGCCGTGCTGTACCTCACCAAGATGGTATGGAGTTAGGAGTGGGCGTTTACTTTCTGGTGGGCAGGGTTTGGATCCAGTGGGTTGAGTTACCATACACTGAGGTATGGTTGTCTGGATTTGGGTTTAATCATTTGGGCTATAATGTAATGAGATGGTGTTGCAAATGATTTTTCTTACATTCATACCTGTTGACAAACAGCCATGATAGAACTCCTTTCTTTTTATGAATCAAAAGTTTTCCAAATTAAGAAATCAAAAATCATATCGTTCAACAACAAAAAAGTAAGTGAAATCAGATAATATGAATTATGTAATAATACTAACTAATATGAATAGAGCTTCACGCAGGAAACAATACCTCTCATAGGCCAAGCCGCTTTGTTTTCCAAATCTTGTTTTTATTTATCAATCTCAATGCCATGTTCTTTTTTTTTTTTTTCTGTCCCCTGCGCCGCTCATTCTCACACCCCATCCACAACCACAGCCCGGTCGGCCCCGCCTCAGCCCCGGCACCGGCAATCCACAGGGAGCAGTCAATGTCAAGAGGCAACCCACCGGAGGAGACACTGTACTGCTGCCGAGTCACTTCGGTGGTGTTCAGTGGTGCCTGTTCTGATCTAACATACGCAGGATACCACCTACTAAGCCCCCTACTGATGACAATAATTGCTTAGTCGCGGAGCCGGCGTGAGTGAGCTCTCCCTCCAGAGGGCGCCACCACGTCCGTCCAACGACAGCCCCCATGGACTTGCCGATACTAGTGACCCCGACGGAACCAAACCAAGGCCACAGACGTGGAGAGGACATCGAAATTGAGGTCACCATGAGAGCAGGGCATGAAGGGCCACAGAATTTGAGACTTTTTTTTTATGCTGATCGATGAGAATGAGGATGATTAAGATGATGCTACGGATTTCCATTTCGGTCTGAGACTACATGACAGGGCTGTACTCTATGCTTCCTTTCATAATATATCCCGCCATCAACCAGGCCTGAGAGATACAGGCACCTGCAGTGTTGGTCATGAAATTTGAGCAACACTCTCAGAAACACATCCATTAAGTGGATGAAACTCGACTGTGTGGTCCCAGTCTTCCCAACTGAGTCTCCAGCAACCCAACTCTGGGTAGGAGCCGGTCGGGGCAGAAAAACCCACATGACTTCTGATGGGATTCGAACCCACGACCTCCCAACCGGGAGTCCGCAACGCTAACCACTTTGCCACGGTGGCTGGTTCAATGCCATGTTCTAATGTTCTCTTTAAACATTGGGTTGGAGAGTTCCTGAAAAAGGAAAAAAGGATTTACTACATATTCCATCATGCCCACTCTGCAACTAGAAATAAAGACATGTATGATTTTCTTTCCCCTCATCTTCTTTCATTCCAGGTGCTAGCAGATGAAGGAACATAACATGTAAGGGCTGTTACTGCTGTCAATCCACGTTATCTCATTGTCAGATAATTCCATGGAGGTCTTTCCATGTATCTATTTTAACTCTGAGTAGTAGTATGATGGGATATTCTTTTCGTAATATGGCGCCATTTACCTCGGTGGCAGTTGATTCGATTCAAGGGAGAGCAGGGTCTGCCCTTCGCATAATAAACAAATGGGAGCAAGAAAAAAACAGTTTATTTTAAAAGGGGGTCCTGGTACGGTAAATTATCAACATATATCAGTGTACGTACGGGAGTACCAAGAAGAAGAACAAGTTGTCAGGTTTTTCATACTTTCAATTCGAGAACTCCCAGAATTCAGTGCAAATTCTTGAAAGCAAATCTAGCCTGCTCTAATACCGTGGGTTGTTCTGCATCCAAAGGATTGCAGTTTTTTGTGATGTGTCGATATGGAAGAATGTAATGGCTTGCTTGCTTGTCTGTCTCTTTACTTGTCAACTCCTGGTCTGATACACGCAGCTGTATTATCTCTCACGGTAAGATTCACATAGAATAGGACAGTTTTATCATCTATTCATGTTTGTATAGTATGTACAGTGTCTGATAAATAGGTTATCAGAGTATGAATTTAATGTGTGTGACATGTGCATTGTTTGATAAATAGGTTATCAGAGTATGAATTTGATGTGTATGATATGTGCATTGTTTGATAAATAGGTTATCAGAATATGAATTTAATGTGTATGATATGTGCATTGTTTGATAAATAGGTTATCTGAGTATGAATTTAATGTGTATGATATGTAAATAGTTGTTGTTTATTCATATTTGTATAATGTGTAAATTATTTAATAGATAGGTTATCAACGTATGAGTTTAATGTGTATGATATGTAAATGGTTGTTGTTTATTCATATTTGTAAAATTTCTTAATTGTTTGATAGGTAAGTTATTAAAGTATGAATTTAATGTGTATGATATGTAAATAGTTATTGTTCATTCATATTCATATGATATATGAATTGTTTAATAGTTATCAGAGTATGAATCCAGTGTGTACAATCTGTAAATAGTTGTTGTTTATTCATAGTTGTATAATTTGTGTATTGTTTAATAGCTAGGTTATCAGAATTTAGAAAGAGAACGGGTTAGTTACCGCCAAGGACACAGACAGAGTACAGGAGTCTTGTGTCCTGAACTCTGTTTGTCTGTGTCCTTGGCGGTAACTAACTCCCTCTCTTTCTACATTTTGCTTCATTTTCCGCCCTCAGTCACTCTGTTTTGAAACTTAAGTTATCAGAGTATGAATTTGATGTGTTTAACATGTAGACAGTTATTGTTTATTTATATTTGTATAATATGTACATTGTTTAATAGATAGGTAATCAGAGTTTGAATTTAATGTGTATAATATGTAAATAGTTGTTGTTTATTCCTATTTGTATAAGATGTACATTGTTCAATAGATAGGTTATCAGAGTATGAATTTAAGGTGTGTAATGTTGTAAATAGTTGTTGTTTAGTCATATTTGTGTAACATAAAACCTGTTTAATAGATAGGTTATCAGCATATGAATTTAAGGTGTATAATATGTAAATAGTTGTTGTTTAGTCTTATTTGTATAATATGTACAGTGTTGTTTAGTCATATCTGTATGATAAGTACATCATTGTTTAGTCATGTTTGTGTAATCTGTACATTGTTTAATAGACAGGTTATCAGCATATAAATTTGATAAGTGTATATGTGTCTAGTTAATGTTTATTCATATTCATATACAGGAAAGGGCTCTTTCCCTAAGTGGAGACAGCCCTGAAATGGCCTTGAGTGGTAAAAGAGTGGTAAAAACAACAATAAAACTACAACTGATCATACCTTCTCCTTTTTTTTTCTCCTCATCCTCAGTCTTTGCTTCATTCTTTATCTGATACATCTTCTTCCTAACACGTACATTCTCTGGGAAAAAACAAAAACAAAACAAAAAACTCATTGACTGCAGGGAAAGCTCTGCTCGTACCAACAAGCCAGTGGTCAGGAGGTGTACATCAGCACTCAGCTCATGTGCCAGATTCTGGCTACTTTGTTTGACCAACCTCCCAAGACGCAGAACAAGATCAAAGACATCGCTGTAGCTGACGACACTTTGCTCATGACCTTGGAGGAGCTCACGGAAAGAGCAACCAAGATCAAGGTCACCTTTGATCTGGTCAGTGGTCTTTGTGTGTGTGTGTGTGTGTGTGTGTGTTGTTTTATTGTTGCTTGTTCACTCTTAAGTTTTATATTTTTCCATGAGTGCCTTTAAAAGAGCATTGAAAAGCAATGAAACAACACTGAAGAGGGTTGAAAATTAATTATGATAAATGAGGTGATTATTTCAGTTATTAGCCAAATCAGCAAAAATGTAATTGTTGTTTTCTTATTGCACTAGTAGTCATGAAAAAAGGGCATGATTTAAATGGCACAACAGTTGTGCAGTATGTTCTCTGGTGAGTGGCCTCATGCTGCCCTGAGAGTGATAATTGCTGTTGACTGCTGGCGCTGGGATTACCATGGGACAACCTACTCGTGGTTGTGTGTGAATGAGCGGGAGTATGCAAATTGAGAGTAAAGTGACAGTGTGAGGAAGAGGGGCACAGCTAAAATGCAACAGCGAAGAATTAACCTGTTTCCTGCCACAGTATAAGAGGTTTTCTGTATTGCTGAGTGCCAGGGCCAAATTGCAGTAGGTTCACTCATCTGTTCATTGAAATATCTCATTCAGTTATTGAGATATCTCTTAGATTTTTGCATGTTTTTTTCTTATAACTTGTGCTATTATGTGGTATCATGATAATTTGATTTTGCTGGTCATTAGTATGATATATAATCAAATATTTTTGTAATAAGTACCCCGTAATAGACACAGTTATGGGCGTACAAGATTGTGAAAATGACCCTGTAATCGACACAGGCCAAGCAGGGAAGAGGTTAATTTTTGGACGTTCATATAGCAAGTAAACTTTTGTTTCCAGTGTACAAAGCACCCTTGAATAAGAAACAATCTCTGTAGTTTTTCAGATAAAATTCATTTCATCCATGCATAAGGAGCATCCAGACATAAAACACATGACCTTCAGTGTCTTCCAGACTAATCTCTAACAGAGAAAATGCAGTCTCTGTTCTTCAGTGAGATCTGGATAATGGTTAATGGAGGGTAAATCCCTTGTGTCTGAACTGTGAGCATTCCATGGAATGTGGTTAGCTGTCGAGGGAGACCCCTGCTATGAGGACAGATGTGATTATGATGTTGTATGATGACATAGATGTGATGACACATGATATTGTTGGATACAATACTGTATGACAGGTGATGATGATGTGTAATCTTTGATGTAATACAATGTAGGACAGAGGTATTGACATAAGAGGGTGTGTATGATGACATGCTAACACTTATGATGATGAATGATGACAGGTGTGATGATGGATGACAACAGGTGTGATGATGGATGATTGTGGCGGGTGTGATGATGAATGACAACAGTGTGATGATGGATGAGTGTGGCAGGTGTGATGATGAATGACAACAGGTGTGATGATGGATGAGTGTGGCAGGTGTGATGATGAATGACAACAGGTGTGATGATGGATGATAACAGGTGTGATGATGGATGGTTGTGGCAGGTGTGATGATGAATGACAACAGGTGTGATGACGGATGATTGTGGCAGGTGTGATGATGAATGACAACAGGTGTGATGATGGATGACAACAGGTGTGATGATGGATGATTGTGGCAGGTGTGATGATGAATGACAACAGGTGTGATGACGGATGATTGTGGCAGGTGTGGTGATGAATGACAACAGGTGTGATGATGGATGACAACAGGTGTGATGATGAATGACAACAGGTGTGATGATGGATGATTGTGGTGGGTGTGATGATGACAACAGGTGTGATGATGGATGACTGTGGGTGTGACAATGAATGACAACAGTGTGATGATGGATGACAACAGTGTGATGATGAATGACAACAGGTGTGATGACAGATTATTGTGGCAGGTGTGATGATGAATGACAACGGGTGTGATTATGGATGACGACAGGTGTGATGATGAATGACAACAGGTATGATGATGGATGATTGTGGCAGGTGTGACGATGAATGACAACAGGTGTGATGATGAATGACAACAGGTGTGATGATGGATGATTGTGGCGGGTGTGATGATGAATGACAACAGGTGTGATGATGGATGATCGTGGCAGGTGTGATGATGAATGACAACAGGTCTGATGATGGATGGTTATGGCAGGTGTGATGATGAATGACAACAGGTGATGATGGATGATTGTGGCAGGTTTGACGATGAATGACAACAGGTGTGATGATGGATGATTGTGGCAGGTGTGACGATGAATGACAACAGGTGTGATGATGAATGACAACAGGTGTGATGATGGATGATTGTGGCAGGTGTGATGATGAATGACAACAGGTGTGATGATGAATGACAATAGGTGTGATGATGGATGATTGTGGCAGGTGTGATGATGAATGACAACAGGTGTGACGATGGATGACAACAGGTGTGATGATGGATGACAACAGGTGTGATGTGGATGACAACAGGTGTGATGATGAATGACTACAGGTGTGATGATGGATGGTTATGGCACATGTTGTGATGAATGACAACAGGTGTGATGATGGATGATTGTGACAGGTGTTGTGATGGATGACAACAGGTGTGATGATGGATGATTGTGGCGAGTGTGATGATGAATCATTGAATGACAATTGGTGTGTTAGAGGGGGAAAAAAAGGAGAGAAAAAAAGCTAATGGTGTGTAACCCGTGTCCTTCTGGGTTTTAAAGTTCTTTAGGTCCAGCGAACTTGAACCCTTAACAACCCTCCCTTTCTTGGGTTACAATTTTTGGGTGAGGTGCGTGCTTGTTAAGTATCTTTGTTTCTAACTACTCGACACAATTTCCAATATAACAGACTGGAGTCCACAAATAGAGTAAGAACAAAACAAGTGTTTATTTGAATAATAGGGACTAACTAAGCAAAAAAATAATAAAGGAAAACAAAAAGAAACAAAACTCTTCCCAGTTCAGCCCAAAATATTTCCTTTCAACAGTATGGCCTATCCATACACAACCACAGGGAAAAATTAAACAGCTGAGATCCCGGGGAACATTTTAGAATTTTACAAAATTTAGAGTTTCAAAGTTTTAAAAGTGATTTTAGAAATCTTAAATCTTTATGAGTGTTAAGAGCCTTTAGGAGTTAAACAAGAAACCAGTACTGACAACCAGAAACAAAACCAAGGGTCTCAAGGCCAAAAGAAAAAATCGTCTCTGCTGGTAGTGGCAGGGATCAGCCTTAAAGCCCCCTCAGCTTGCTCTGGTTGCAGCTGGGGTCCTTTGTCTCCAAGTAAAAGGATTTGCTAGCACGTGGTGCTTCCTTTTATAACCCGAGGGAACCCACAAGGTCACTCAAACAGGAAGTCACATGGGCGCCTCCCCAGGACATAATCATTTCTTTGTTCTAATTGGAAATTATTTAAAAACCTTCCTTTCTATTTAAATGAGTGATCCTTAATTTATACAACTAGTAAAGATTTCCTAGAATGTTACAATAATAGAAATCCCTAATACAATTTATTTCTTTTGGGTTGTTTGTTTATTTTCTGCGGGACTACTTCCTGCTTAGTAAAAATTTCCACCAAACTATACATACAGCATCCGTGCAATTCTCGACTCTTTCTGTTGTTGTTTGCACAGATGTTGTGCAGAACCAACCTGGCTGTAATCTACCACAGAAATTCCTTATTTTATGTGGGGGGTTACAAGTGAAAATTGCTTTTTTTTTTTTTTTTTTTTTTTTTTTTTTTGCAGATGAAGAGGACAGTGTGAAGCACTAAAAAATGAAGAGGTGGATTCGGCCTTAAGAAAAAAAAAAAAATCACCGCCTTAGGTGCTCCATTGATCCGACAGCTGATGCCACGAAGAAAAAAAAAGACAATGGGTGTGATGATATATGATGACAGATGTGTTTACTTGTGATGGCGCACATTATAACATGTCAGCAGTTACATTGACATATGAGGACAGGTGTGATGATCAATAACGGCAGTAGGTGATGATGGACAATGATAGGGCTGATGATCGACAGCAGCAGGTATGATAATGGATGTTGACAGTCGTGATAACAGGTGACAACATTCTTGATATTGAACAATAACAGACAACAACAGCTCTGACGACTAAAATGACAGGTGTCATGCAGACAGTGACACACACATGGGTGACAATGGATGTAATTATGATTGACAAAGGTGTGAATGTGTGTGTGTGTATATGCGTGCGTGCATGCGTGTGTGTATATTGATGAGGGATGATAATAAGAATGACGATGGATAACAACAAGTGTTATTACTCATGATAACATGTGTGATATTTTGTGCAGGTGTCTCAGCTGATCAAGGAGACCGGGTGTTGGGTACACAAGGTCTCCGAGGGGATCTCTTTATCCCTTACACCTGTCTACCCCTGGAGCCCAGCCTGTCTCTGGTAGGTATGCCTCTCACAGGTGGCCTTTTTCCTTTCTTTCAACCTCTCTTTGGATTCTTGAGTCCCACCACTGAATCTTTGACCATATTAAACAACGTTCAGAACTGTTGAATAGTTGGGTCATTTTGGTAGCTGGAGAATATTATACAGTGTTTCGATAACTTTATGTAATGTTTGCTGATCGGTGCCTTTTCTGTAGGGTAGGAAGTGCCAATCTTGACACCTTGACAGCAGACAGTCTCTGTTCAGAAATAACATACAGTGGAGTCCGCTTCTCACGTCTCTGTACCATGATGACCTGGTTTCTGCAAGTAGATGTTTCTTTCTTGGCCATTGTTCTCACACGTCTCTGTACCATGATGACCTGGTTTCTGCAAGTAATGTTTCTTTCTTGGCCATTGTTCTCACACGTCTCTGTACCATGATGACCTGGTTTCTGCAAGTAGGTGTTTCTTTCTTGGCCATTGTTCTTATTTTCCGTCATAAAATTCCATGGGTAATGTGAGTATTTTAACACAGTCCTCCACTTACATCAAGTACGTCTTTTAATCCTGGACCTGCAGAATGTTCTGTCATTAACTCTTTGACCCCTGAACTATCCAGAACGCAGGTTAGTGCAGGTTACTATGTGTAGATTGAAATGAGACTGAGTACACTTCGTTTTGACTTTAAGGCATCTCTCCTTCACCTTAATGAACAAACATAGTTCCATGTGGAGCAAGTCTAAACAGACAGTGGTTGTATGAAATTCACCTGTTTGTTTGAGCACATCACAAGGATGATACAGTGTCACCCAGATGAGGTTACTCCTCAAATCACAGTCAATGAGTTAATTTGTTTAACAGGAAGTTAAAGAAAAAAATCCCAGAAATTTTGCATTCAGGGTGGTGGCTTATTAAACAGGATGATGAAAAATGGTCCCAATTTTTTTGCATCTGTCCATTGAAGACAGGTTCTTCTTTCCATGGAAAAGGAAAGTAAAATTAGACACCATGATGGTAGAGTTCATCTCCTTTTTTTAAATTTTTTTTATTGACTATGCTCATGATTTGCCAAACAAATGGTGATCTCAGCAATTCCTGCCAATCTTGAATGTAGTCAGCACTGAAATTGTATTGATTGTAAAAACTGTTAGTTGAATTCTACAACTGCAATAATCAAGGTAATCAGATCAGACATGAAGCTTTTTACAGTCATATTGACTGCTCTTTTAGAGTTTCTGTTTTTCTTATTATTGTAGTGATCGTGTTCAGGTTTTGACTCTTATCATTTCAGTGATATCTTAAGGTTTTGCTGTGGATGGAAGTGAAGATTTAGGTGTGAAGTTCATTGGAGCTTCACCTTAACCTGGTTTTGTGTCGCTGTGGATACAGATGTCGAAAGAAAAAAATGGGTCGGTCAGAGCATGCTTTGGTCGTATGGTTTTCTTGGTGAAAACATGTCATTTCGAGCTCTTCTTCGTACACTCTTTGTTTGTTTAGCATAATCATTGGTTAGCAGAAGGAAAACTTTCCTGCCTTCTGAAACCTGTGTTAATCCTGTCAGCCCTCAAGTAGTGACTGCCTCAGTTAACTCTCTTCCAGTGTGGCATGTTCTGACTGTTCATTTGGAAGATCGGGGTTGCTTTGTTCAAACTGTTAAAACTCTGGACTGGCATATTGTGACGGATGTAATTTCATTTAGTTAGAGAACATCTTTTTTTTTTTTTTTTTTTTGGGGGGGGGGACAGTGTAATTTTCATCTTTGTTGAATAATCCAGGGACTCATGGTTTATTGATAAATGAGGTCAGATATATCATTTGTCACTTCATAATTACATTTTATTCCAAAAGATTGTAGAACTTCATTTGTTATCAAATGCAGATAAGACTTAAATGCGTCATTGTCAAATGTATTTCTCGTAACCGCATAGATCTTCATGTTTGTGTATCTGCTGCTATAGATCTATTTTCCAGGATCATCCCAACGATTCACTTAACACATGGTCTCAGTAAACTTAGTTAATTGGCTCAAGGTGTTGGGGAAAGTTAATGAAAAACTCACGAGTTCATTCGCACAAAGCAGCATGTAAAACAAAACAGAAAATAACATCAAATTACATGTCCTTTTACTCACTTTACATTCATAGGATAAGGGATGAATGCTCAGTTTGAACCAATATTTATCATTGGGTGCAGATGGATTTTAGTGTTAGTGTGCTGCTGAGCAGCGGTTATGCAGTGGGATTGAAAGAGTTCAGTGGATTCCCTGTGCCAGCCGCTGTGGTGAAGTGGTTAGCATCTTGGACTTCCAGCTGGGAGGTTGTGGGGTTGATTCCCGTCGGAGCTATTTCTTTGCGGGATTTCTCTGTCCCAGCCGGCTCCTGCCAGACTTGAGTTTTCTACAGGCTCAGTTGGGAAGACTTGGACACAATCAAGTTTCATCCACTTACTGATGCATCTCGGTGCTCAAAGTTCCTGACCAACACTGCAGGTGTCTGAATCTCACAGGCCTGGTTGATGCAGGGATATGATTTGAAAGTAAGCATAGAGTACAGCCGTGTCATGCAGACTCAGACCAGAGAGAGAAAGCTCACACACAGCATCGTCTTCATCATCATTGTCCTCATTGATCAGTGTGAAGAAAAGAGTCTCAAACTCTGTGTCACTTCCTGCTGTGCGCTCATGAAGACCTCAGTTCTGATTGCCTTACCACATCTATGGCCTTGGTTTGGAACAGTCGGGGTGATCAGTTTCGGCAGATTCATGGGGACTGTCATTGGATGGACATGTTGGCGCCCTCTGGAGGGAGAGCTTGCACACGTTGACTCTGTGACTAAGTAATTATTGTTTTCAGTAAGGGATTTAGTAGGTGGTGTTCTGCATATGTTGGATCAGAACAGGCACTACTGAACACCACTGAAGTGACTCTGCAGCAGTGCATTGTCTCCACTGGTGGGTTTCCTCATGACAGCTTGACATTTACTGCTCCTTATGGATTGCCACCACAGGGGCTGTGGGGTGCCGGGCCAGGCTGTGGCTGTATGGAGGAAGGATGGGAATTAGCAGCTGGTTGCAATGCCACTGAGGGGTACATAGAAGATGGGATAACAAAACACACAAACAGACACACACACACACACACACACCACACACACACACACACACACACACACACACACACACACACACCACACACACACACTCTCTCTCCTCTCTCTCTCTCTCTCTCTCTCTCTCTCTCTCTCTCTTTCTCACACACACGCATACACACGCCTCCCTGTATCTTCAATGACATGTAAAAAATAGATGAATGCAAAAGCTACACCCCAAACAATTCTGATGATCAGTTGAATGTAGACTGTTAAAAACATTCCGTAACAAGGTGTGGTGAACTTTTTCACTTTTTGCCACCTAGTTTTGTGACATTTTGTGTCCATCAGTTTTGGTCTCTTCTCCATTTAATTCAGCACCAGTGCTTTGGCTTAGCCTGAGTATTGCTATTAGTTATGTTTGCCTGCAAGGCAGTCACACATTTTACATCATTTTTTTCCCCCAAACGAATCATTTGTAGGATGTTTTGTTGTCGAATGCTTGCATGGAGTTGCTGATTCTGTGTTTTGTTTTTCTTCCCCTTGGCCTCTCCCAGTATTCCCTTAGCTGTCCTTCCAACTCCCCTGTTGACAATCCTGCCATGGAGTTGCTGATTGTGTTTTGTTTTTCTTCCCCTTGGCCTCTCCCAGTATTCCCTTAGCTGTCCTTCCAACTCCCCTATTGGAAATCCTGCCATGGAGTTGCTGATTGTGTTTTGTTTTTCTTCCCCTTGGCCTCTCCCAGTATTCCCAAAGCTGTCCTTCCAACTCCCCTATTGGAAATCCTGCCATGGAGTTGCTGATTGTGTTTTGTTTTTCTTTCCCTTGGCCTCTCCCAGTATTCTCAAAGCTGTCCTTCCAACTCCCCTATTGGCAACCCTGCCATGGAGTTGCTGATTGTGTTTTGTTTTTCTTCCCTGTGCCCTCTACCAGTATTCCCAAAGCTGTCCTCCCAACTCCCCTATTGGCAACCCTGCCCAGGCTGGTCATGGCTCCCAGTAATCCACGGGGGTGATCCTGGTGGATGCTCTTGTTTCAGGATCGCTTCACTCCGTCACCCAGTTGCATTCAGGTCACCTACCTCTTTGTTCTGCCATTCCCCATCCCCTCACACCTGTGGTTCCGCACCGTGTCGCGCCTCACCGCCTTTTGCTGGCCCCTCCACCTGTGGCGTCGGGTCTGGTGCTGCACCGGGGGATAGTGGAGATTCTGGTGTCCTGCGAAGGTCTGTAAGGGAGAGAGAGGAGAGGGGCAGCGAAGGGGGGGGGGGGGGGGGGGGGGGGGGGGGGGGGGAGGAGGAGGAGGCAGGGAAGAGGATGGGGAAGGGAGGGGGGAGAGAAAGAGAGCGAGACAAAGATGAACAGCCAGAAAGAAAGAAAAGAGAGAGAGGGGAGGGGGAGTGAGGTGGGGGGAGGTGAGGCTGGGAAGAGGATGGGGAAGGGAGGGGGGAGAGAAAGAGAGCGAGACAAAGATGAACAGCCAGAAAGAAAGAAAAGAGAGAGAGGGGAGGGGGAGTGAGGTGGGGGAGGTGAGGCTGGGAAGAGGATGGGGGAGGGGGGAGAGAAAGAGATGAACAGCCAGCGAAGAAAGACATTAACGAGGGACAAGGGGAGGAAGAGGAGGAGAAAGAAGGGGCGACAGAATCAAAGAATTGAGAGAACAGGCCATTCTTTTACCTGATAATAGTGTGCCCTCTGCCAGGCTGTCAGATTTTCACCGGCATCAGTTTGTTTGTCTGTCTGTCTGTCAGCAAGATGACCCCAAGTCTACAGAACCACTTTTCACCACACTTTTTTGGAAAGATGGCAGGTGGCCCAAAGTGGAACCCAGTATATTTTAGTGCAGGTCTGGGTGAAAGGATGAACCCAGGATTTTCTTTTGTTTTATTTTAAAAAGACATCGTATTAGTTCGGCCAGTCAATAAAGACAAAAAGATTACAGGACAAAACACAATGAATTTTGTCCTCGGGGGTCTTCTTCAGGCAAAAACAAGCAACATTTAGGACAATGAAAATGAAGAACAAGCAACCACTATTTTCTCATATTCAGCGCAAAAAAACAAAACAAAACAAAAAAATTTAACATTGTGAAATGGAGCATTTTTTAACGTGTGTGTACGCTTCTCAAGACTACCTGGATCTTGATGAGGAACTGAAAATATTGATATCTGTGAATGTATATATGATTTGATGTAAACTCTGGACTACATTCTGCATCCAATCAGCAATACAATATTATAAAGAAAGGGAACATGGTTGGGGAGAGTAGGTCGTGGAACTTGACCGAGGTCTGCACTGTCCTTTGTGGCCTTCTGACTGTTGTGTGTGTTCTTCAGCTGAATGTTGTAGAGAGTCACCTGGTATATCCACCCTTACCTGTCAGTGTCGCACCTGTGGTTGTGAGCATGTCACGGGATGGGAGGATGGCCTGTAGTTTTGTTAGTGATTACCTTGGCACACAGGCAGCCACAGTGTATCTTCAGGGGGGGTTAACATTCAACTTTTTTGTCATTTTTATAAGCAATGACAATGCAAGAACATTGAAATTGTCAAATATTTTCCCTTTGTAAATGGAATGTTTAAGTTTGTTTTGGTACAACCGTTCCATTAATAAAAACAAAACAAAAAAATTATGTTTTCAGACGTAATAATTTCCACAAAAACCTTCAACTGACATTGATAGAAATTCAAGAGAAGGAACTCCAGGATGAACATAGACATAGAAGGTCAACACATTGGTGTATGCTTCAGTGTCCAGCTTGTATGCGAGATTAAAGAAAACATGACATGATAATAATAATAATAATGTAATTCATTTAAGAAAAAGTGAAGCCTGTCCCTTGTGAGGCTCCAAACGCCATTACAATATAAAAGCCAGATGCTTAAGAATTAAGAGAAGAAAGGAAACCCATAAGATTAAGGCATATAAACCATAACATCATAGGACCAACATAAGATTAAGGCATATAAACCATAACATCATAGGACCAACATAAGATTAAGGCATATAAACCATAACATCATAGGACCAACATAAGATTAAGGCATATAAACCATAACATCATAGGACCAACATAAGATTAAGGCATATAAACCATAACATCATAGGACCAACATAAGATTAAGGCATATAAACTATAACATCATAAGACCAACATACATTTAAAAACATAGAATTATACACGCAGATAAACATAATCATCCTCTACACTCTTTCCCTACGTCGTCTCTCCCCTCACTCTCCATCCTCTCTCCAGCACACACAAACACCCAAGACACACTAACACATGTACACACACACACACACACACACACACACACACGCATGCACACACACACACACACACACACACACACACACACACACACACACACACACACACACACACACACACACACATATGCATACACACACATGCACATTATTCAGGATGAGACATAACAGCCGATTAACAGTGCTGTGCATAAAATTAACCATCGATAAGATAGGCATGGAATAAGGTCTTCAAGCCTGACTTAAAACTGTTCAGAGATTTTGCATTGGGAAGTGAAAGAGGTAAAGAATTAAAGAATCAGCTTGTTTGAAAACAATCCTGTTCCCAAGACAGAATTTGATTTTTTTTTTAATGCTATCGAGGAAGCGTTCAATACTTATACTTTAACACCGTCTTCTTTAAATCCATCCCTCATTCCCTCCCTTTTTTTATCTGGAAACACTGGCGAAATTTTTTGCATGCTCTTGTGTTTTTTTTCCACGTCCTGTTAGGGGAGGAATAAGAGAGTGTATGTTGGAGAGGAAGACTGAAGAAAAAAAAAAGAGAGAGAGAGAAAGTTGTGAATTCAGAATGAAGGGTTGGGCTTCTAAATGTTGTGCCTTTCTCCCCCCAACACCCAACAACACTGTTGTGATTTTACAGGGGAGAGAATCCAAATGCTGGGGCAGACCATCAACGTCAACTATGCAGAGGGCGACAAAGCGGAGTATCAGTCTGTTCTTCTGTGGCAGTGCATGGAAGAGCTAAAGTTACTGATCAATGCCGAGTTGGTCCAGGATGGATACAGACCTCAGGTGGGTCAGAGGGCAGAGGAGGCAGGGATGGTGGAGGGGGGTAAGAATGTTGTTGAGGAGTGTTGGGGGAGGGAGGGGGGGAGATATTGGGGGGGGGGGGGGGGGGGGAAGGGTGATTAACAATGTGGTTGTTCTATGTAGTATTGGTAGGTGTGGGAAGAGGGGAGAAAGGAAGAAGGGAAATCATGTGTAGGTTTAGTGGCTGTATATATATATATGATTTCTGTGTGTGTGCGTGTGTGATGTCTTTCCTCACTTTCTTTCTTTCTTTTTTCCTCCCTTTCCCTACGTTCTTATTGCATTAGCCCTTCTTACTTTCATTCTTTCCTGCCTCTCCTTTTTCTTCATCATGTCCATGTGAGGATGCCAGGAGACTCTTTCAGTATAAGTTATAAACCCTCCTTCTGGAAATTGTGTGCAAGTACTAACCTCTTTCTTTTTTTTTTTTTTTCTTTTTTTTTCTTACTGTCCCATCTTCTGTGCCACATCAGTGACAGTGCCCCCACACCGCTCATTCCGACACCCTGTCCACAGCCACAGCCCGGTTAGTCCCGCTGCAGCCCCGGCACCGTCAATCTACAGGGAGCAGTCATGTCAAGTCGTCAAGAGGCAACCCACAGGAGGAGACACTGCACTGCTTCTGAGTCACTTAGACGGTGTTCAGTGGCGCCTGTTCTGATCCAACATATGCAGGACACCACCTACTAAGCCCCATACTGACGACAATAATTGCTTAGTCACGGAGCCAGCATGAGTGAGCTCTCCCTCTGGAAGGCGCCACCATGTCTGTCCAACGATAGCCCCCATGGACTCGCCGATCCTGGTGACCTCGACAAAATCAAACCAAAGCCACAGAAGGAGAGAACATCGAAACTGAGGTCACCATCCGAGCAGGTCATGAAGGGACATAGAATTTGAGACTTTTTTATAATGCTCATCGATGAGAATGAGGATGATGAAGGTGATGCTACGGATTTCCATTCCCGTCTGAGACTGTATGACCGAGCTGTACTCTGTGCTTCCTTTCACAATATATCCTGGTGTCAACCAGGCCCAAGAGATACAGACACCTGCAGTGTTGGTCAGGAAATTTGAGCAACACTCAGAGACGCATCCATTAAGTGGATGAAACTCAGCTGTGTGGTCCAATCTTCCCAACTGAGCCTGTAGCAAACTCAGCTCTGGGTAGGAGGCAGTCGGGGCAGAAAAATCCCACATGACTGATGAGGATTGAACCCACAACCTCCCAGCTGAGAGTATGCGACGCTAACCACTTCGCCATGGTGGCTGGTATACCAACTTTTTTCTGTCACTCTTTGACTATCCGCCCCCTTCCCCCCAGCGTTTATTTGTTTTCTTTTTAGATGGGAGGGAGTCTTCCTTTTCTGTCGTCTGTTGTTTCTCTGCCATTGTCTCCCATTCCCCTGACTTTGTTCCTGAAAGTCTTATCACCTTTTCTTTGGTTAAACTCCATAATTAGCATGCTATTCCGGAAAGTCTTTGCATGCTTTCTTTGGTTAAACTGCTAGTTTTTCTGGTGTGAAACGGAGACCAGGTAGATAGTGTTTATACGCTGGAACGAGCACTAGCTGTCCATCATCCTTCCGACAGCCACCTGGGGAAAAGTGTTTCGTACTATTTTCATGTCAGTAATTTACAACATGTGAAAAAGATGCATTTTTCACAGATATACCTGTTTTATATTGTGCATTGGAGATGCTTTTACTCTGTGCTCTGTTTTGTGTGTTTGGGCTTTTCAGTAACACGTTTCAGTCTTCTTTCTACAGACATGCATTCCTTTTTCCCCCTTGGAGGAATGATTTTCATCATGCTTACCTGTCCGAACAAATGCCTTAATCATACCTGAGCGTGACCCAAACAGATCAGGACCTCAACTGAAATTTGGGGTGGGGGAGAGCAAGGGAGCTAACCAAGCCTCCAGAATATGATGAGACTCATGAGTAGTTGCCCATGATGGCAGATCATATCCTCTAGTGAACTCTGTAGGTGGTTCCTCTCCTTTCCTCCTTTTGTACGTGCTGACAACCCGGAAAGTGGCGTGGTGGTCAGCTTAGCTATAAGAACACTGAAACTGAAATTCCACTATGTTTCTTTGTGTGTGGTCAGTTTAGCTATAAGAGCACTGAAACTGAAATTCCACCATGTTTCTTTGTGTGGTCAGTTTAGCTATAAGAACACTGAAACTGAAATTCCACCATGTTTCTTGTGTGTGGTCAGTTTAGCTATAAGAACACTGAAACTGAAATTCCACCATGTTTCTTTGTGTGTGGTCAGTTTAGCTGTAAGAACTCTGAAACTGAAATTCCACCATGTTTCTTTGTGTGTGGTCAGTTTAGCTATAAGAACACTGAAACTGAAATTCCACCATGTTTCTTTGTGTGTGGTCAGTTTTAGCTATAAGAGCACTCCACCATGTTTCTTTTGCCTGCTGATTTTCCACCTTGCCGTTTGTGTTCTCCACCCTCCTTTCTTTTTCCCACATTCCTTTTATTTTCCCATCTTCTTCCTCTTTTCTTCTCTACCGTTCTTTCTCTTCTCCATTTGTTTTGTTTTGTTTTGTTTTTGTTCCCACCCTCTTCGTTTCTCCTTTGCGGCTTTATCCTTCCTTCTCTCCCATTCGTTTCTGTTAACTCTTTCTAATGAAGCAGTGATGGTTTTGTCTTCTGTAGGTGGAGTGCATTTCAGATAAACCCATGCCGGAAAAGGTCAGCGGAATTGTGCAAGGTCACACCTTTTCCCACGACTCTGGCTATGCCGTTTGCCACTCTTGTGGAGACTCTGCTGAGGGCATGGCTATGTTGCTGGTGGCATTTATTTACACACACACACACACACCACACACACACACACACACACACACACACACACACACATGCACCGGTACACACACACATTTGATATATATAAAGCATGTTCTGTCTGACTGTTAGTTTGTGTCCAAAGCAGTCTGTCTTTGTTGTTGGCTATACAGATCTTCAGTTTTCATCTGATCATGGGAAGGGAGGAGGGGGATGGGGGGTGGAAGGAGTGTACACATACACACACATGCACACACATATATATTATATGTTGATTGACTGATTGTCCTTCACCTGTTACAAGACTGACAGCCGTAGTGGGTAGTGTCTTCACTCCACCATTTTGTTTGCGGGAAGTGAAATCTCCAACCTGTCTCAGCTCAACCCAATCAAAGAGAAAACTCCACTATATTTTATCATTGGAAAAGAACTGCATACAATTAAATGGTGAAGCAAGTGCCCTGTGTAGTTTTTTCCAGCACCTGTTTCTCGAAGCAGCCAGTGTGGCGCTCACATGGGGTGTGGTTTGGGAATGGTTCCGTACCTCTGTTGGAATTGGTAGAAGCTGCTTTCTATCTCCCTCACTTTTCAACATATTCCTAAACATATCATGACTGATGCACTTGAAGATCGTGTCAGCACAGTTAGCATTGTGGAACAATCATCACAAAATTCTGATTTGCATGAGGTGTGGATGGTCAGGCAGGCAATGAAGAAGAACTCGTCAGGCTTGTTGAATGACTTGATGAAGCATCAACAAGACATGGCAAAGAAATCAGCATCGAGAAGACCAAGGTAGTGGTCAGCCACAACGCCACCATCAAAACTAATATAACTGGAGGGGAAGAGGAAAAAAAAAAGAGGAAAAAAAAAGCAATGGACTGATAACATTGCAAAGTGGACAGGGAATATAATTATAGTAATAACAGAGCATTTTTAAAGCACTTTGCCGAAGGTTCTAGGCACTGACAATCCACACTCGTGTGTACACAATGGGCTGCCTGCCTGGGTAGTGCTGACTGAAGAGCTGCCTGTCGGCCCTTCATTCAGTCATTTCCCATGTCATCCAGTCAATATCATTCACTCAATTTCCAAATTTTCTTCATTCTTTCAATTTCTCATGCAGGGTGCTTGCTATGTGTAATGTATCATCCATACCAACAGCCAAACTGGCCTTCTCTTCCAAAAGTTGGTAATGGGATTTTACACGTGTGCAAGAGGTTATGCGTGCATTCAACACGGAGCCTCGTTTATAGTCATTCAAAGGAGTCTTTTGAAAACGGAGTCGGAATCAATGTTAACTCCGAGGGAAAAATCCCCCAGTACAGAAATGGCCTGGCAGATATTTGAACCCCCTACCCCAGATCACTTAAGATTCGTAGTCCGGTGCCTTACCAACTGAGCTATTCCGCCCCCCCCCCCCCCCTCGCCAAATATTTACAGAGACCGAGGCCTTGGCACACAAACAACAGAACTGGTGGAAGCGGGTGAACTGTTTGTCAATATGGTGCACCAGTGACTCCCCACGGAGTTCAGGGAGCAGAAGTAGTTTTCCCTGGATTGAAGCTTGCTGGTTCCAGCGCATCACATTTGGTAGTGACCTACCAAGTCATGCCATTGATCACAAACATAAGAAGAGATTCAAGCAAACAAATCATCACCAGACTTTATTTCTATTGACATGTGCTGTTGGAAAGAATTGCTGCCCTTTGCTTTCTGAACCGCCCATGTTACAAAAAGCAAGCTCAGTTTGTTTTCAGGAAAATTGAAGTCATCGTGAATCTTGGGCGAGGCTCAGACTGACCATACAAAGAAGCTGATGTCTTGTTTTTCTTCTTCTGGCCAGCCTCACACATGGGCTGACGCATGTTGATAATTTGCATTTTGCTGCTGGTGCTGCTTTTTTTTGTGAAGTTCAGACTCCACTTTTGCTTGAATCTCACACTCAGGTGCTGCCATGGTAAATACAGTGAAGTCCCCATGAGCAAGGGCTTGGTCTTAAAATAGAAATGCAGAAACACCTCTAGGGAGCTGTCTGATAATGAGGTAGTATGCATTGACAGAAATGATTACCCTTTCATGCTTATGTTCCCTTTATCTGCTTATGATTGATTTAATTGTTAACTTACCTTCCCAACTTATTCACTTATAATGCAATGTGTTCTCATCGCCCTAGCAGACATGGTGTACTGTGTGTTGATTATTTCTTTATGAAATGATACCTTCTTGAAACTTGTTTTAACCTGAAAAAAAACAAATGTTATCGGTTCCGCAGAAATCTAAAATGTCTTGTCCCGCTTTCCTCATGACAGAATGCGGAGTCCAAACTCAATCCTACAATGCTGTCCCATCGCAACGTTTTCTTCTCGCTGCAAGATGAGCTGAATGCTGGGGGGTCACTGCAGGGGTCAAATCTGACCCTGGAGTCAGGTGGCACAGCACGCATCATCTCCGGCATGTCTGCCACTCAGCAGCAGCAGTTCACTGTCCTGTTCAACTCGGGGGATTCCAGAACTTCAGTTCAACCTGCTGTGAGTGGGGAAAAGGATGGTGTTGCGATAATGATGTTTTACATCAATTGAAAGGAAAGGGATTATGTTATTATACAAGCGTCAGTTGAATGGAAAAAAAGAATGGTGTTTTGATGAAGATGCCAGTGACCAGTTGAAGGAAGGAGAGTGTTTGAATAGAAATGTTTTGATCTAGTTCAAAAGGGGTGTTTTGGTGAAGATGTTTCATGTCGGTTGAAACGACGAAAGGATGGTGTTTTGATGAAATTGTTTCATGTCAGTTGGAGGCAAAAACATTGATGTTTTGTAAAGATGTTGTAATACCATGTGAAGGGATGAAGATGTTTTGGACCAGTGAAAGGGGAAAATGATGATGTTTTCATAAAATGTTTTAGGCCATGTGAAGGGAAAAAGAACTGTTTTTCAATAAGGATCTTATGTATCAGATGCAGGGTGGTTTAGACTACCCAAACAAAAAAAACAAAAACAAAATGAGTGGTATTTTAATGCAGATGTTTTTGACCAGTTAAAGGGAAACAGGAAGTTTGTTTTGATAAAGATGTTTATAGATACTGGCTGACAGCGATGAAAAGTGGGAGGGGGGGGGGGTGTATTGATAAAGATGGAACCTGAAGCAGACTAACAGACTGCAGTTGGAGAGAACAAGCCAAACCACAAAGATACACACAGGACAGAGTGTAAAGTAAGTAAACATTTTTCTACTTGAGACACCACAAATTACACACATATAAAAATTCTTCCCATACACTGTCAGCAGGATTTCTCTTCCAATCTAAGCAGCTCCCTGAGGATGATGCACATGGTCACACAGACATAAATACATTTGCTATTTTATTTACGCACACGCGCGCATTCACACACACACACGCATAACACACAAACACACACACACGTACACGCACACACACACACACACAGAGGCACGCATACACACACACGAGCACGTGTGTGCACGCATGCATGCATGCACATTTGCATGCACATACACACACAAACACGCAGCACGCACACACACACACGCACGTACACATACACACGCACATGCACACACACATACAAACACACATACATACACACGCACACACACCATACACACACACACACACACACACACACACACACACACACACACACACACACACCACCACACCACACTATGCACTACGCACTACACCCATGCATACCTTTTCCTCTGCGCACAGAGCCATGAGCAAGACACACATCATCAAGTTTGGGGCAGAGGACTCCCTCTCCCTCAGAGCCCTCACCAGCAAGGACTCGTCTGAACTTTCCAAACCAGTGCCTGGCGTTGCCATTAAAATCACCCTTGACCCTGTTGCCAATGTCAAGGTTGAGTGTGTGGTGGACTGCCGTGGGGAAATTTTGGCACAAGAAACACTTCCCTATGATCAGTAAGTGGTGATATTTTGTTTTTTTCCATGTCAAGTCAAAAGTGTTTTGCTTGAGGGTTAAGGAATAAACTCTACTTTTTTTCTTTCCCTCTCAGGTGTGTGTCAAAGTCAAAGTCAAAGTCAAAATGATCTTTAATGAGGGTAAAAGAGTAAGCGATACAGCTTTTTTACATCCTGCCCTCTGTGTGAGTGTGTGTGTGTGTGTGTGTGGAGAGGAAATCATCCGTGGCCGGAATAACTCCATTGGTAGAGCGCCAGACTCATGATCCTGGGTTACAAGTTAAAATCTCCGTGGGTCTGTTTTGATGCATGAGGATTTTCCCCCTGGTGTTAACATTGGTTCTGCTTCATTCCCCAGAAGTCCTTCGAATGAGACCATCAACTGAGGTTTCATGTGTGGACGCACACTTTACATCTTGCACAGGTGGAAAATCTCACCAGCTTTCGGCACATAATGCCAGTTTGGCTGTTAGCATGGATGATACATATGCACATAGCATGCACCAAAAGAAAAGAATGAAAGAATGAATGATAAACTGATATTTGACTGAAAGATGCAGGAAATGACTGGATGTAGTGCCAGCAGGCAGCTCTTTAGTTGGCTCTACCCAGATAGGCAGCATGTTACGTGTTATGTAAACAAGAGTGTGGATTGAAAATACTTGGAGCTTGGTGTCTAATTGGGGATAAGCGCTACGGAAGTATTTTTATTAATAGTAAAAGTACTCTACGTGAAGGATAATCTCCAAATAAAGAGTCATCAAAACATTTGAAGAATGCCAGTGAAATGTACTTGATTCCAGTCAACATCTTGGATAACAATGTTATAAATATATTGGTCACAAACACATCCAGTACTCCGGAACAGAGCAAAAGAGGGAGACAAACAGTCAGAGCAAGAAAGAGGGAGAGGGTGGAGATCATTACATAATTGAAGTGACTATTGTTTTATAGAAAAATCACAATACCACTCATCTAATTTTCGGCCACGTGGCCTTTTTCAAGAGAAAAAACCAAAAACAATGCAACTATGTAATGTCCATCTTTGACGTCAATTCTTTGCTCTGACCAGTCGCCAAAGATGGACATTACATAGTTGCATTGTTTTTGGTTTTTTCTCTTGAAAAAGGTGACTGGTGAGTTGATTTTACCGTGGTGACAGCCCTGATGTGGCCCTTTGCGGTCGGCTGGGCTATAAGCAACATTATCTTATCTTATCTTATCTTGAAAAAGGCCACGAGGCCGAAAATTAGATGAGTGGTATTGTGATTTTTCTATACTGTTTTCTTCCCTTTGGAGGACTATTGCTTTTGTATTGTTTTATAGTTTTTCTATTAAATTCTTTTGTTTATTTTGAGACATGTGATTTTAGAAGAGAAATAAAAGAGAAATTTTCCATGTAGTTCCTCTAAGATATGTTGATAGAGATTTTTAGGGATTGTTGGGACTTGGACTTTTAGGGACTTGAAAAGGAAAATTTAGAAAGAGAAGGGGTTAGTTACCCCCAAGGACACAGACAAGTAGGGTACAGGACAAGACAAAATGCATTTCGACCTCTTGTGTCTTCTTCAGGCAAAAACAAATAACATTTAGGACACTGAAAACAAAAAACAAGAAACCACATATCTTCTCATATTCAGTGCAAAATCAGAATGGCTGTTGGACGAAAATTAGGCCATTAAGGAGGGGATCATGGGAGTTGAAATAGTATAGTAATGATGACCGTGATAGGAAAGGAAAACTTTTGCACTTGTCTGTTTTCATTAATGCAAAAGTTTTCAGACAAGTGCAAAAGTTTTGGATATTTTTCTTTGTAGATTTTCTTTTTTTTGCACACTATCTTATGGACATGCAAGTATTGGTTGAAAAGATCTTCAAATGAAGATAAAATATGAAATGAGGCAGGGAACAGTAAATAATGAACAATAGACAAGTAGGGTAACTCTTGCTCCCACAAGAAAACATAACTCCAAAGGGATCCTGTCTGTAAATGCTAGGCGATTCGGTGTCATAAGCAGCATTCCTTTGTAGGTATGTTTTTTTGTGGGAGCAGGAGTTACCCTACTTGTTTATTGTTCAAATGAAGAATTTGTCTGACTTGCATCTCACATTTTTTAGCGTGTGAGTTTTATTTTTCATGTTTGTTTCTGGTTTTATTTTACCATTAAAAGACCTATGGCACATAACATGTCTCTCCTTCATATTTGTTTCTGAAGTGTCTCTGTATTTTTATTTTACCATCAGTATACCTATGATGCATTACTTGTTTCTCCTTTGTCCTATGATGCATTACTTGTTTCTCCTTTGTCCTATGATGCATTACTTGTTTCTCCTTTGTTTGTTTCTGAAGTCTGTCTGTGTTACCATCAGTAGACCTACATTGCTTACCGTTTTTCTCCTTCACTTTTGTATCTGAAGTCCCTCTGTTTGTCTGTTGGTCTCATGTTTTACCATCGGTAGGCCTATGTCTCAGGTATTTCATTTTTGTTTCTGAAGTATGCGTGTCTGTCTGTTTGCCCTGTCTGTCTGTGTTTTATAGTCTGCAGGCCTGTTTCTCATTTATTTTGTTTCTGTAGTCTGCCTGTCAATATCTTTCTGTCTGTCTGTCTCTGTTTTCCCATTGGTAGGCCTGTGTCACAATGAAAAATGTTTCTCCTACCTTTTTATTTCTGAGATCTGTTTGTCTGTCTGACTGCCTGTTTTTACCAGGACTTGCATGAAATACAGGCATAGACAAACATTTAGTTTTCAAACAAGCAGGTAACTTTTGTTCCCTTAATGAAGCAGTTACATGCACATAGTACTGATGATATTTGTGGTGCTTATTCACCTAGCTTGCTGTAGGCAAGCAGGTAAAACAGAACAAACGGGAAACTTCCTTAGAAAAAAAAAGTTCCAAGTTTGCCGACACATACACATGTTAGTTACAAGCAGGAGAATGGCACAAACACAAACTGACATTTCTCCTGTATCCAGATCTGATCCATGCACGTGTCAATAATAGCCCCAAAAATTTACAAACTCAAGTTCTCAACCCAGCAGTTGCGCTGAAGAAGTCGGCCGGATTGCCGACGAAAGCTACGCACACAGTGAGTACCTTCTTTAACTAAATGACCTGTTTAGTCTGGTAGCCATTATAACATTGCCTCTGTATTCTGATTCGACATATGAATATGTCGATAACAGCAGGAGAAATGGCATATGGAAATCGATGTTTATTCCAGACTGACTTTTTTTTTTCATCCTGAATATCGTCATACATAACACAGAGACATCTAGGTCACTCCAGTGTGGGTGTCATGTAAGGAAATGGCACATTTAGTCAGGGAAACATAAACAGTTGATTCTGAACAGCAAAGCACTTTTGCTCCCAAGTTTTAAAAGTATTATGATAACTCAGCCGAAAACATGGACAAGCAAAGCATGACATGTTTCGACCTCATTAGGTCTTCTTCAGGTAAGATAAACAACACTGAGGACAACGAAAATGAACAATGAGCAATCACTTATCTTTGTCAAATTTGGCATAAGATGGGTGTTGTTGACAATTGCCGGTTCTTCATTTTCATTGTCCTGAGTTTGTTTCTCTGCCTGAAGAAGACCTATGAGGTTGAAACGCATCATGTTTTGTCTTGTGATTGTTTGTCCACATTGTTTGTTGGAGTTATTATAAATACTTTTAAAATTTTGTTTTAGATTTCTGCCTGCAGCCGCCTCACTCTGCAACCTACTTTTGCTCCCATCGTGGTGCAGAGGAACCTCCGTACAAGGACTTTGAAAACCACATGAAAACTCAGTCTTCATAGACAAGGGTTTCTACAGGGAGTTACACTGACTGGCAGTGCACAAAACATGAAAATCCTCAGAACATATTGGCATGTGACAGACATGTTGATGCAAACAATGGAATCTCTCACTCAACACTGCCACTCACAAGGGTCAGATGTCACATCACATACATGGAAAGTTTTCGTAAGTGCCGCAAGATCACATGCAACAGAAAAACAAAAAATGGCGGAAGTGACAGGTGCCAGGAACCTGGAAGCCAGCGAGGTTTAAAGTCATTAACACCAGGGTTGTCTAGAGACTGAAGATGGCAATTCTTTTTCGACAGTGCAGCATGAAAAACATTTGTTATAGATTATGGATAGGTCAGTTACTAGTTGGAATAGAGAGGGGTTGTTTTACAGAAATCAGAAACGATATTACAGTGAGAGTGAAAAAAAATTCTTCACAGAATAACAGGTCACTTTGATGAGAAAGCGGTTGTTCAGAGGGCTTTAGTAACAGATGTTCCACTGGAAATGATTGTTGGAAGAGGAAGTAACACTGAGAATGGCAACATGAGATGGGTTTATGGCACACTCATTGGGGAGTTGTTCAGTACACACATATACAATGGCACACTCATTGGGGAGTTGTTCAGGACACACACATACAATGGCACACTCATTGGGGAATTTATTCACTACACACACATACAATGGTACACTCATTGGGGAATTTATTCTCTACACACACATACAATGGCACACTCATTGGGGGATTTATTCACTACACACACATATAATGGCACACTCATTGGGGAATTTATTCTCTACACACACATACAATGGCACACTCATTGGGGAATTTATTCTCTACACACACATACAATGGCACACTCATTAGGGAATTTATTCACTGCACACACATACAGTGACAGTCATTAGGGATTGTTCAGTACACACACATACAATGGCACACTCATTTGGGGAATTTATTCACTGCACACACTTACAATGGCAAACTCATTAGGCAATTTATTCACTACACACACATACAAAAAAAAAAAAAAGACTACCAATGTTGGGTAGGCACTCAAGGTCTGACCAGCGCATTAGGCTAATGCGTAGGTCAGACAGCTGCTAAGTTGTAGCCACAAGACCCTCTTCTTCAATTGTCTCATCTTTGTTGTTAATTCATATATCCATCAGTTTCAAATCATGCGCAGTGTGGTTTCAAAACTTAGCGGATGTGGTGTAGCGTATATGGACTAGTCCGCACACAGTGACGCCTCCTTGATGACACTGAAACTGAAACATTAGGGAAGTGAGAGAATGGCTTTGATTGGCTGGTTTTTATATTGTCATTTTTCTAGTCATTTGTCATCCTTGCTATATAGGCTGGGTAACAGCATATTTGTTCATTGTAATAAGTGCAGGGAAAGAAATTCATGTTGTGGTTTACTGGATGTGTGTGTGTGTGTGTGTCTGCATGAGTGTGTTTGAGTGTGTGTGTGTGTATGTGGTGTGTGTGTGTTTGAGTGTGTGTGTGTGCGGTGTGTTGTGTGTGTATGTGTGTGTGTGCGTGCGCGTGTATGTGGTGTGCGTGCATGTGTGTGTGGGGGGTGTGTGTGTGCGTGCGAGCATGTGTGTGTGTGTGCGTGTGCGTGTGTGTACATGCATGCGTGTGTATGCATGCACGTGAGTGTGCATGCGTATGTGCACCTGTATATGCGTGTGTGTGTGTGTGTGTATGTGTGCAGATACCGACTGGGCATTCAAGTCAAGGAAAAGACACAGAGCAGCAGGGGGCAGACCAGTCGACCGGCCAAAAATCGAGTGCAGTTCACTGTCCTCAGCAACAGCTTTGCGGTAATTGCTCTGCCATTTCAACTGCTGTCCTTAGAAATGTTGAACAAAACACAGCACAATTCATGCACTACAAAAGTGCTTCAACATTTAGGGAGCACCTTGTGGTGGCAAGAGGAAAAAAGTCTGTTTCCTCAATAAATAAAATGCCTTGGGATCCCATCAAGATCTGCAGAACTTTGCCGTGTGCAGAATCCAGGTGTCAAGTTGGGTGTCAAGATCAGATTATTTTGATGAAATGTGTATCAAGCTGAAGACAGCAGATAAATACATTTCTCACTGAAAGAAGAGAAACGATACCTTGCCAGACATATATATTTGTTTTCTCCCATGCATTGCTAGCAAGTAATATAAGGTATAAGATAAAATTCTTTTGTCATTATGAATCGTCCTTCTGGAGGATCTGCAACATGAAGCCTGGTGAAAGCAGCTCATTTGATAGCTTTGAATACCTTCCACAGTACCAATGAGCAGGGTCACATCAATGTATGATTTTGTGGTTAAAATAGAAATGAAAAAAAACTGGAACCCATGGTAAAATCCAGAGTGGACTTCTTCACCATGAAATGATGACAACAAACAGCTTTAGCGCTGGACAACACTACGCAGTCCATCTCCTCAGTTGGCGAGTAGTTAAGTAGCAATGGATTCCCATATGTTGTTTATATGCTGTTGTAAAATACTGTTAAACAAATCTGTTTCCTTATTGTGATTGTTGATAGTCATTTTTCAGTATCAGAGCATGTTTAATGAACACATAAGCTGTCGGTGGTGAGCATGGTTGCCACTGACTGTGGACTGAGCTACTCTCAACCATTATTCAGTTCAAAAGAAATCTGAAATTGAGGCAGGGATTGAAAATGGTAAAGAACAAACAAGAAGGGTAACTCTTGCTCCATGATGAGACAGTTACACACTCATAACTCCAAACAACTGTTGCATACAGCACCAGTTGCCAAGTGCAAACACCATGACAAAGCACAGAACAATCAGGGAGACAACCTTAACAGTGGATATTCCAAGTTTGCCCAAATACCCTGTTCCTGACATGTGTGCACAGCAGCAACAACTGAAGGAAATGAATTAACACTAATCAACTCTTAACCAACACTGCCAACACATGTACATGGCAACAACAGTTGAAAACATAAATGAACACAAATTAGCATCTGTTCAAGACTGCCAATCATGATTGTGTGTATGTGTCGGGTTCAGAGCAGGCAGGCAAGTTTGGAAGATAAGATAAGATAAGATAAGATAAGATAATGTTGCTTATAGCCCAGCCGACCGCAAAGGGCCACATCAGGGCTGTCAAGGCAAGTTTGGAACATTCTTTTTTGTTTGTTTTGTATCTTTGTGTGTTCTGTCTGCTTTTTCTTGGCATATTTGCTAGGCGATTCATGCCGTGAGACTTATTCATTTGGAGTTTAGGGCATGTAACTGTCTCATAATGGAAGCAAGAGTTACCTTTCTTGTTTTAAAGTATTAACCTTTTCGCAGTGTGCTGTGCGATGTTGACCTGTTTATGACAAGCCATTCTGTGGTGACGGCAACGGTGCGGTACTCCCTGGACGTGCTGTGCCTCCGTGACAGCACAACTGTAAAAAAATCCCCTGTTCTCTCGTCTACGGTCTAAGGGATGCAGCTGGCCTAAATATTTAGAACAGGGTTCTAGCCACTGGAAGGATAAGGTTACATGCACTAGCGATGACCTTTGTGACCCCAGAGTAGTCCGAACAAAGAGATCCGTCTGGCACTGGGAATTTCTACAAAAGGCACGTGTGGAATTTCCTGCTTCGCCAACATATTGGGCAGAAGAAAACTGACATGGGGTGTTAGAACTGGTTCAGCAAAGTGATTCATAGGATAAGAGGGGTAAAGGTGTACAAGTTTATCAAAATGAATCTGAGCTTGATTTATTTGCTCTGTGTATTTAATAGTTTTATACGTCGTATCGTCAGAAGCAAAAACAGTGAAAAGTGTATACAGTGTGTAATGATTTCATTTCCTTTTTTTTTTTAATTTCACTTGGATTACACATAAATAAATACCTCAGGCTTTCTCTGCATCTATTCAAAGTAAGAGTGAAATTTTATGCCCTTTTCTTCCTATTTGCTGTTGTCATACTAACCAAACGTAAACAAGATTGTGTTCTCCTACGTTTTACTTATGTTGTTTCTGTAACTGTAGCGTTGCTATTTTACCAAAAATGTATTTAAGTCTATGCTCATTGCAAAGTTCGTGCTTTACCCATTCCATTGATATATAACAATTGCTTGTTAGGTTTATATTAGTGGATGTAAAATAAAATAAAAAAGTGCAAAAATTGCGTGCTTGCAACGGTTTGTACGCACGTGCGGTGTACGCGTCTGCAGGGAAGTGACGTTACTCCACCACGCTCATCGTGAAAGTATTAAGTATTCAGTGATTTCAAGCTCCTTTACATATTTTCCAGTTTCATTTTTTCAAAGGGGTCTGATTGGCTTTGTGAGAAAGGCATCAGACTCTTGTGCCAAGGTTGAGTTTGATTCCTGTTAAAGACAACCGGATTGGAAGAGATTGTCTTTCCAGAGTTAATAATGTCTGTGCAGATTCCAGTCCATTCCCAGTCCTCAGGATGAGATTTTAAGCCAAGACCCTGTAGTGAATGCATGCATACAATATCTCACACACACGTTAAATCCTGTTAGGGTTCTTGTTGAGGGAACAAAGAAATGGTGTATTCAAAACAATCATCTGTTTCAAACACAGTAAAGGCTTACAATAAACATATCCGACAAAACTGCCTTGAACCGAGATGCAAGTCCAGCATGGATAGCAGACAAATGTCGCTGTAGGGCACCAGATAATATAACTTGCCATTCCTCTCTTCTTCCCTGCAAGTCCAAACTACACCAAATGTTACGTAGCAGTCAGGTAGTAGAAGCAGTTTGTGTACATGTGTTTGTATGTTGCTGACATGTATGACTGGCCGTTGTGATCTGGGTGTTGCTGACATCTCTAGCTGAACATTGTGATCTGTGTGTGGTTGACCTCCTCAGTTGATCATTGTGATCTGTATGTTGCTGACATTTTTCACTGACCATAGTGGTCTGTGTGTTGCTGACGTCTATGACTGACCATAGTGGTCTGTATGTTGCTGACGTCTATGACTGACCATAGTGGTCTGTGTGTTGCTGACGTCTATGACTGACCATAGTGGTCTGTATGTTGCTGACGTCTATGACTGACCATAGTGGTCTGTGTGTTGCTGACGTCTATGACTGACCATTGTGGTCTGTATGTTGCTGACGTCTATGACTGACCATAGTGGTCTGTGTGTTGCTGACGTCTATGACTGACCATTGTGGTCTGTATGTTGCTGATGACTGATCATGGTGGTCTGTATGTTGCTCACGGCAGTCCTTACTGCTGCATTGAGTCGCTTGAGTCAAAGTCTTCCAAAGCGTGAGACGGAAAAGCAGAAGAAACAAATTGTGCACAGCCCGGGTCTGTGAGCGGTCTTGTATGTGACACCCTACAGTGTCAGGAGATAAGGGCCGAAACGATTGCTTCTCGTGCTCTCCACGAGTACACACAGGCGGCGGGGAGCTTAAACCGAGAAAAGCGGAATTGTCTCTGTCCACAACACCCTGTGAGCTATTTTCTGCGAAGGTTATTAGTGGCGTCAAGTGCCAGACAGATTCACCATTCCTTCGCTTGCCGGAACGTGTGTCTGTTCAGAAGCGCTTGAATTCTTACACATACACGAACGCACGCATGTACGCGTGCGCGCACGCGCGCGCGCGCGCACACACACAC
>CM031599.1:31644265-31676765 GCA_018398815.1 Conus ventricosus | reverse complement strand
GATGTTCAGTAGTTACTCTCACTTAATGTAATAATTTTAAAACCTATTATTTTTCAATATATGCATAATCTTGGAAATAAAGGTCAATATTTCTAGCTATTATATACACCATTACAAACATGCAATTCAACTTGTATCAGTGAACATATGTCAACTTGAAAGTAACATTATAATGCTCTTACGTTCTATAGGATGATTATGTACATAATTATTTTGTGTCAATTGGGATAGTACTTATGTATGCTTTTTCATTCAACAAATTTTACGTATATGAATTTCATACCTGTCTCTCTCTCGCTCTGAAATGGATGATCTGCAAAAGTCTGCTGGGAAACATATACTTAGAATTTTGTTCAGTGACAAAATATAAAGATGCTTAGGGAAAGAATGTACAAATTGACAATTACAAAACGTTTCCCCGTAATCAGTGCTGTGTTTTTTTCTCACGTGGTGGCAGTATCAGTCCATGAAACTGTGGTGCCACCAGTGTCAGATGCTCTGTGAGCAGGACTTTGAGCTGTTGCTGTTTGTTTTCAAGCCCAGACTCTTCTCAACAGTGCATTGATTGTGGCGTGTGTCTCCTCGCCTCCTTGCTTTCCCAGCAGTGCCACTCCTGTCCCCCAGTGTCTGATCCAGGGAACACAGTGATGTTCCAACAGATGTTGTTTTGGAATGATGGCAGTCTTGGGAAACTTTTCTCTGTAAAAGGCCATGTACCGCTTAATGGATGTTTCAATATCTTCAATCTCATCATCACAGATGGCTCTTGATGCGATATGCGCCGATGAACATCAGAGAAGAGGGCATTCAGCTCAGTGAACTCGTCACGAATGTTTCTGGATGTATTTAGTATGGGACCAGCGAGTTGGAATTCTCCTGTCTTTTCCGCAACACTCTGACAGATGTTTTTGTACACCGGTTCTTTCAGATACTTGTTGCAATGGTTCCCAACAAAGGCCCTGGAATGATAAGCCTGTGGGAAGATCTTGTTTGCCCGCAGAACATCTTCTAGATTTGCTGTGATTGGCCCAGAACGGAATAGCAATGAAGTGGCTGTAGATGTCATTTTCTCCACTTCTTCCTTGGTTCTTTTTATGCTTTCTTCAAGTTCCTTTGTAGTTTTACTTCTGGCTTGGCATGGAGTTGTCTCAGCAGTTTCTTTTTCTTTTCCAATGGCTCTATGCTCTTTACATGCTGCTGAAACTGTACTGAGAAATACTCACAATTGTCAAGAGTGATGTCATCAAGTGAAGCAAAATGTCTTGCCAGCCGTTCATCAAGAGCATGGCACTCATCTTCAAGCAGGTCATGGTGTTTTTTGACAACACCCAGCAAGATGTGAAGGTAGGGAGGTGTCACCTGCTTCAGTTCTATGTCTAAAACTGGTTTTCTGATGACATTGTTGAATAGTTTGGCTTTTGATTTCATTTTTTCCTGCACGCTTATACTTCTGATAGTCCCTCTTGATCTGACTGACGTTCTCTTGCTGATGTTTCCTTCATTGTTCTCCAGGGGCAGCTGCATCTGTGTCTTCGTTGTTGTGCAGTACAGACACGGGTGGATCCCCTGTGCACCTGACAGTCCATACATTTTAGTTAAAAAGTCATAGTCTCCAAAGAGAAAAGGCGAGTTTGTTTGCCTCTCCATTCCATGCTTTCAAGGTCTTCAATTTGCTCTTTGTAAGGGTCCAACAGTCTTCTTAGGTTTTCAGGGGTGTCCTTACATTCAGCAATGGTCATAATGCATGTGTTTATGCTTTGAATTAGCGTTCACCAGGTTTGCTATTTGAAGCATCATTTTAAATGATCCGCCTCCATGGTCACCGCCAATCTTGATCAGATTTTGTTCTCTGGAATACTCTCATCATGCCATGTTAATCGGCCTTGATTGTCATAAGCATCCAGCGTTTGGTGACAAATGCTGGGACATCCTTAATGCCTGCAGAAGGTGTTGGAACCAGTTCCATAATCCCATCAATCTCATTCCAGACCTCCACACTTCTCATCTGACATTCTACTTCTGCACACTGTGCTTTGACTTGTTCTTTCCTTTCTTTCTGTTCACTGGCAAACTGTACCCCGAGCCTCTATAGAACTGTTTGTGCAGTCTGTACTTTGCGCTGAAGACACCAGAGAATATGGGTTGGATTTGCTGTCCGGAACTCCTTGCTAGGGATGATAGAACCCTGCCAACAAGGAACTGTTTGTGCAGTCTGTACTTTGCGCTGAAGACACCAGAGAATATGGCGTTGGATTTGCTGTCCGGAACTCCTTGCTAGGGATGATAGAACCCTGCCAACAAGGAACTGAAAGACTGCTATCACTCCGCCTCAACACCACCATGGTCCCGTCAACCTGATCAGCGTCTATGCGCCAACACTCAGCGCCACCAAGGAAACAAAGGATGAGTTCTACGACCAGCTTGACTCACTTATCCAGAGGATCCCCAAAGACGAGCAACTGTTACTGCTGGGTGACTTCAATGCCAGAGTGGGCGCTGACCATGACTCTGGCCCTCCTGTCTCGGAAAGTTTGGTGTGGGAAAGATGAATGAAAATGGGCAGCGACTCTTGGAGATGTGCTCATACCACGACCTCAGCATCACCAACTCCTTCTTCCAGACAAAGCCTCAGCAGAAAGTGTCATGGAGACACCTCGCTCCAAGCACTGGCACCAGCTAGACCTGATTATCATCAGGCGGTCTGCCTTGAGGCGTGTCCTTTTTACTCGCACCTTCCACAGCGCCGACTGCGACACCGATCACTCGCTGGTGTGCTGCAAGATCAAGCTCCAGCCTAAGAAGATACATCGCTCTAGGCCTGAAGGCAAACCTCGCATCGATGCGAACAAGACCACACATCCGACAAGGCGGCGGAATTTACCCAAGCCCTCTCCGAGGTGTTCGAATCAGACCCTCCCGGTGGCTCAGCCCATGAGAGATGGGACTACATCAGAGAGACAGTACACAGCACTGCCATGAAGATTTTTGGAAAAAAGCAGACCAAGAACAACGACTGGTTTGAGGCCAACTCCTCCACACTCACTCCAGCCATAGAAGAACGCCGCAGCGCCCACCTGGAATACAAGCGATCCCCCAGCCAGAGAACCCTGCAGGTGTACAGATCTGCAAAGAGCAAAGTACAGAGATTAGCAAGGCAGTGCGCTAACGACTACTGGCTCCAGCTATGTCAAAGCATCCAGATATCGGCTGATACTGGAAACATCAAGGGCATGTACGACGGCATCAAAAAAGCAATGGGCCCCACCAAGAAGACTACAGCTCCACTGAAGTCTGCCACGGGCGAGACCATCCAGGACAAGGACAAGCAGATGGAGCGATGGGTGGAACATTATTCCGAATTGTACTCCAGACAGAACCACGTCACCGACGAGGCCCTTGATGCGATTGAAAGCCTCCCCCTCATGGCGGAACTGGATGAGAAACCCACTCTGGCAGAACTAGAGAAAGCAATCCGGAGCCTGTCCTCAGGAAAAGCACCAGGGAAGGATGGCATACCACCAGAAGTCATCAAGTGTGGCGGCGTGCACTGCTTGAACACCTGCACAACCTCCTTTGTCAGTGCTGGGAGGAAGGAGCAGTACCTCAAGACATGAGAGATGCCAATATTGTCACATTATACAAGAACAAAGGCGACAAAAGTGACTGCAATAACTACAGAGGAATATCTCTCCTGAGCATTGTAGGCAAAGTATTTGCAAGAGTCGTCCTGAACAGGCTGCAGAAGCTCGCTGACAGAGTGTACCCAGAGTCGCAGTGCGGGTTCCGCTCGGAGAGATCAACCATCGACATGGTCTTCTCCATCAGACAGCTGCAAGAGAAATGTAGAGAGCAGCACAAGCCCCTCTTTCTGGCCTTCATTGACCTGACCAAGGCATTTGATCTTGTCAGCAGAGATGGTCTCTTTAACGTCCTAGCGAAGATAGGCTGCCCACCAAGACTTTTGAGTGTGATCCAGTCTTTCCACGACGACATGAAAGGCACAGTGCAGTACGACGGCTCGACATCAGATGCCTTCAACATACGCAGTGGAGTCAAACAGGGCTGTGTCCTCGCTCCCACCCTCTTCGGCATCTTCTTCGCTGTCCTGCTGAAGCACGCCTTTGGAACATCAACTGAGGGTGTTCACCTTCACACCCGATCAGATGGCCGACTGTTCAACCTGGCTCGGCTGAAGGCAAAGAGCAAAGTACGGGTAGTGACCATCAGAGACATGCTGTTTGCAGATGACGCTGCTCTGGCCACCCACACCGAAGCAGAGTTACAGAGTCTGATGGACCGTTTTGCAAAGGCTTGTGATGAGTTTGGCCTGACAATAAGCTTGAAGAAGACGAACGTGATGGCTCAGGATGCTGAACAACCCCGCATCACCATCAACAACCATGAATTAGAGGCCGTTAGCCAGTTCACGTACCTCGGTTCCACCATCACCGACAACCTCTCTCTGGATACAGAGATCAACAGAAGGATTGGCAAGGCCTCTACCACCCTGGCCAGACTATCTCAGAGAGTGTGGAACAACAGCATGTTAACATTGAACACCAAGATTGCTGTGTACCGAGCCTGTGTGCTAAGCACTCTCCTGTACGCCAGCGAATCCTGGACCCTGTATGCCTCACAAGAGAAGAGGCTGAGTGCCTTCCACATGCGCTGTCTCCGGCGCATACTTGGGATCACATGGAGTGATCGCGTGACAAACAACGATGTGCTTGAGCGTGCAAAGATTCCCAGCATGACCACTCTTCTCCGTCAGCGTCGCCTCAGGTGGCTTGGTCATGTGCGTCGAATGGACGACGGCAGGATCCCCAAAGACATTCTGTACGCAGAGCTTGCCTCTGGCAAGAGAACAACTGGAAGACCACAACTCCGCTTCAAGGATGTTTGCAAGCGCGACCTGAAGGCTCTCGACATCGACACCAACACCTGGGAAGAGCTTGCTCAGGACAGATCCAGCTGGAGACACACTGTGAACACTGGGCTGGAAGCTGGCGAAGAGAAGCTCCGGAAGCTTGACGATGCAAAGCGTGCACAGAGAAAGAACAAGCAGCTGCTGCCAGCAGCTGACTCGGCCTTCAAGTGCATCAAATGCAGCAGAGACTGCCACTCCCATGTGGGTCTATACAGCCACAGCAGACGCTGTATGACCAAAGGAAACATTTGTAAAGGGCGGCAAATCCATCGTCTCCCGAGACTAACGGATGCCAACAACTTTGTCAAACTGAGGCCAAGTGCCGCACGAAGGGCAGGACCTTGTTTTGCAGTTACAGATACTTGACCGCATTTCGCTTCATTAAGAACCAGCTGTTTGCGTACTTTGCTTGCCGTCTTCAGTTCTGTGCCCTGTTGTTTGGCCGCATCTTGTTCAGTGTCTCCTGATACATTCAAACGAATTTTGTTCATTTCTTTTGCTCGCTTCTTCCTGAGTGGTGTTCGAGCTTCACTTGATGCTTTCCGAGGTTTTGTAATTTTTTTCAGCACAATCGGCTGTCCACCAGTTTGGCATGTGACAGTCATTTTATCACTGGACTGTGAGAGCTTAATGCGGGCAAGTTTTGTGAAATAAGCTTCTTCTGTGTTTGTTAGTGGTGCCTTCAGCTGACTCAAAGGCCTGAGGATTCTTTTTCTGAATGGAGACAATGCTTTGTCAATGCCAGTTGGAACGGTCTGCACTGATGCGCCTCTTGAATCTTTGGGTGGAGTTGATGTGGCATCAGATGTGACACAAAAGGAAACTTGTTTTTTGACTGGAGATAATGCTTCATTGATGCCAGCTGGGACAGTCTGCACTGATACAGTTCTAGGGACTTTTGTCGGAGTTGATGTGGCTTCAGATGAGACAGAAAATGAAATATCACTATCAAGATCAGAGTTTGATTGGCACTTTCGTTTTGCTGGTTGGGAATACTGTTTGAAAACGGCAGATTTCTTTATCTTTTTCTCTGGTCTCCCACCTTTACTCTGCTGTTGAAAGTGAGTGCATAGCGCACACTGACTGACAGATAAACTGGGGTCAAAACAGGTGCCATAATTTGAGGCTTTTTCAAATTCTGCCAATGCACGGCTCTTTGCTGTAGTTGAATTTTTGCGGTTTATCAGATTTTTCAAAGTTCTTGCACAAAACACACAGACTATTTTTGAATGTACTTCCTCCCTATCTTCCAGAACATTCACATTGAAGATTACATTTATTTCAGAAGCAACACTCAAACATGTTACCTGATTTGTTTTTATCTTTCTTTAATCTCTTAGACCTTTTCCCACACAGTCTACACAAGACCTTTAAACGTTCTAAATGTACAGTGAGAGAATGACCGTTTTGTTCCATAATCCTTTCGGCCACCCCCCTCTCTCTCTCTCTCCTCTCTCTCTCTCTCTCTCTCACACACACACACACACACACACACACACACACACACACACTACACCACACACACACACACACACACACAAATAAAAAACACCCTATGGTACTACCAACAGCACACTTTAATTTGAATTTGCCGATAGAAATAGTAGTAGTGATTGGAAATGAAGTATTATTATAATTATGATAATTGTTTACTTATTACTGTTAGGCCTACTACCATTACTGTTATCAGTAGTGTTATTTTGTTTGTAGTATATTATGTCATCCTCTACGTTTCCCTTTAATTAGGCCTACGTTGCTCTACATGCAACCATAGTACATATTAAAATGTAGCAACAATGAAGAAATATGTGTGTATACAACGGTGTAAATACGACCCCTTTACAAACGCCAACTTTTCATTCACAAAGATGCTTCCCAATGTTTGACCTACTTCGGCTTAAAAGCACATCACAGCCAACGACGCAGGCACGCGCAGGCTGGTCGCAAAGTTCTGTCAGAAAGTTTTAAACACATGCTTAATTATGGTACTCACAGAGCTGATCGAAATGCAGTTTTTGTCACATTTCAAGTACTCACTGAGCTATTGTGACACAACAGAAATTATAGTCTAAAAACAACTGTACAGTAAATATACTTAATGATGTTGCACCAGTCTCGAAGCGTCCACACACACACACAGCAGTACAGCGTCTTCGCTGAGAAAAGAATGCGCGTCTGGAAGTGCGGTGGCTGACTGGTTACTGCCTAGCTGGGGTCAAAGGCAAAGCGTTGAGCGAACTAAATGCAGTTGGTCTGAGTGTGCGGCGCCGCCGTGTGCTGACGTCAATGACTGACCATAGTGGTCTGTATGTTGCTGACGTCTATGACTGACCATAGTGGTCTGTGTGTTGCTGACGTCTATGACTGACCATAGTGGTCTGTATATTGCTGACGTCTATGACTGACCATAGTGGTCTGTATGTTGCTGACGTCTATGACTGACCATAGTGGTCTGTGTGTTGCTGACATCTATGACTGACCATAGTGGTCTGTGTGTTGCTGACGTCTATGACTGACCATAGTGGTCTGTGTGTTGCTGACTTCTATGACTGACCATAGTGGTCTGTGCCCTCGGGGGGTTGCGACCTTGTCGTGGTCGGAGGGTTTGCGTGGTCCAGTGATCCCTTAGGCTTTGCTGGCGGGGGCATCAATACTTGGAGATAGGCTGTTTTTTTCACACTGCTTCTAGGCCTGAGAGGGTGCAGATGCTGTTTGGCCTAAGCGTAACGTGGTAAGGAGTTGATGCCCCTGGTAGGGCTTCCATGTCAGATAGGCTAAGGGTGAGGATCCTGACTAAGAGTAACCGCCTTTCTCCTTTTCTTGTTTTCTGCCTCCCTTATTTGGCTCTTTTCTATCTTCGTCTCCCCTTCAAGTCTTCTTTTCCACACTCCTTTTCTCTCTGTGGTCTCCTTAAGATCCGCCGCGTTTGCCGTGCGGTGCGACCTGTGTCGGAGGGGAATGAGATCCTGGTGATTGAGAGGGCCAGCGCTCTCAACACATCACTTTGGCTCGGACCTCTCCTAGACAGGGAGTACACTTTGGCCCGGGTGTACTAATCGGCTCCCCTTCTTGGGGTTGGGTCAAGACGGGCAGTTCCCCAGCTGGCCAAGTAAACCCTGCAGTGCTCAGCTCTCTGTTCCCGGGAGTTGAGCATGATCAGGGGGGATAGGGTTGGTTGCTTCTGCTTGTCGTATGTCTCTCCCGAAGCCTGGAAGGGTCAAGACATTGGTTTCTTGGCCCGGGCCCCCTTAGTTGGACTCCAAGGTGGGTGGGTAAGGGAGGGATGAAACACAAATTCACTCAATATGGCTTTTTCTAAACACATCCCCCAAAAAAAGAGGAAGGCAGCATCCCCTATTTCAGGGGATTTCGATTCTGACAGCGATTCGGATATGGAGGTACGACAGAAGACAGGTTTTTGGGCTTCCTGGCTCGTTATGGAAGGAACGGAGCAAGAACGACCCCTTTCAGCTTTGAGCCCTTTTGCTATCCAAAAGGGCTTTCAAGGTATAGCAGGTGACCCTCGGTCCATCAAGAGGTTGAGGAATGGTTCCTTTCTTATTCAATGTAAGTCACAAAAGCAATCTGAACAGCTGCTGAAGGCAACGAAACTTGTGGACCGGGAGATCAGGGTAACTCCCCACAAACAATTAAATTCATCAAAAGGAGTGATTCGCTGCAGGGAATTATCAGGTGTTTCTGAGGCAGAGATCAAAACGGAGCTGGCATCCAGGGTGTGACGGAGGTACGCAGGGTGACAGTAAAGAAGGGTGCAGAAAGAGTGGACACCAACACCCTCTTTCTGACATTCTGCAACCTGTGCTGCCTCGGTCATCAAAGTCGGCTACCTGATTGTCCGGGTTCTGTTGTACGTTCCGTCCCGTTGAGGTGCTTCCGATGCCAGAAGTTTGGCCATGTCAGAGACCGTTGTTCTGGGCAGGAGGTGTGTGGTATTTGCTGCAAGGCAACCCATGATGGGCCGTGTAAAGATCCGGCACATTGTGCAAACTGCGGTGGCGACCATCCCTCCTCTTCACGGAATTGCCCTCTGTGGATTCAGGAATCTGCAATACAAAGGATTAAGACAGAAAAGAAGATCTCCTTTTTTGAAGCCCGCAAGCAGGTTGTGGGCAGTCAGTCGCCGACAGCTTCTTCGTATGCTTCGGCCGTAAAGAAAGTTCAACAGTTCCAACTCGGTCAGGTCTGCTGTCAGACTGATAACTTTACGTTTTCGAAGACATTGCAAGGAAAAACTGTCAGCTCTGGTGGAAGCAGGTCCACCACCTCTCATCCCAAAGTGAGTGCCCTGGTGGAGGCCAAAAATCCGCACCCCTCAGACTGCCCAGCAGTCTACAACATCTGCTGCTGGGCAGATTAAAAAACCAGCACCCCGACCTCGAACTCCTCTGTCCAGTGCCCATGCGGGCAAGGGAGTTCAACCCAGTGTGGAGATGGTGGAGATAAGGAAGAAACCTCCACCGTCTCCCAAACCCAGACCTACTTCACCTGTTGGCAAGTCTGCCAGCAGGTCTGCAGATAGTCCAGTGAAATTAAGCAACAAATTTACAGCTTTAGCAGCAGATGTTGAGGAGGAGATGACTGATCTCTCTCCTTTTCGCCCTCTGCACCATGGATAATACAATATTCCATTGGAATATCCGTGGTCTAAATTCCAACTTCGAGGAGCTGCAGCTTCTGTGTCAGTCTCTAAAACCTTCTGTCGTGGCTCTTCAAGAAACTCAACTTCAAAGCCAGAAGACCTTTACTCTTTCTGGCTTTAATATTCTTTCGAAACCTGCACAACCATCCACGTTGGGACTGTCGGGCGGTGTTGCCCTTCTCCTACACAAAACTTTGTTGTATAGTCCTGTCACTCTGTCTACCTCCCTTCAGGCTGTAGCTGCGAGAGTCACTCTCCACAAGACTGTGACAATCTGTTCTCTTTATCTCTCACTTCTGTCCCGGTTTGTCGTCAGGACCTTGTCAGTCTGATAGAGGAACTCCCTCGACCTTTTTTGCTGTTGGGTGACTTTAACGGTCACAACCCTCTTTGGGGTAGTACGGTTCGTCATCCAGAGGTCTGCTGATTGAGGATGTCCTTTCGGATTTGGATTTGTGTTGTCTGAACGACGGATCTGCAACTTACCTCCATTCTTCCACAGGTTCACTTTCGTGTTTAGATTTGTCGGTTTGTGATCCCTCGCTGGTCCTGGACTATGAGTGGTCTGTCCATGACGATCTGCACGGAAGTGACCATTTCCCTGTCCTTCTACAACCTGTAATAACTGAACACGTCTCTGTCTCTCAGCATTTAAATTATAAGAAAGCAAACTGGGATCTATTTGCAGCACTGTTTCTAAGGAGTTCCAGGACACTGATTTTTTTCAGAGTCCTGACCCAGCTGAATCACTGACTAACACTATGATTAATGTGCTAAGACCTGTATTCCAGTGTCTTCCAATAAACTTCAAATGCCAAAAACACCCTGGTTTGATTTAGAATGCCAACAAATTTCCAAAGTTAGAAAACGGGCTCAGCGTCAGGTATACCAACGACCTTCGGGTCCCAACGCTCGAGCCCATCAAAAACTCCGTGCCAAATCGAGACACACTTTTAAAATCAGTAAACGTCGGTCCTGGAGAAGCTTCTGCTCCAGGCTGACATCAAAAACTTCTAAGAAAAAGTGTGGAACATCATTAAGAAAATCAAAGGGAAGAACACCTGTCCCACTGTGAACCATCTCAAGTTTTCGGATTCTTTAATAACAGAGAAGAAAGCAGTTGCTAATCTGCTTGCTTCAACATTGAAAAGAATTCCTCCTCTTCTAATAAATCAGTCACTTTTGTCAAAAACAAAGCCCTAAAAGAAAAATCGCCTGCAACTTTTCATCCGACAACATGGAAGACTACAATCTTCCTTTCACATTAAACGAGCTGAAATCTGCCTTACTCTCTTGCAGCGATTCCTCTCCAGGTATAGATGACATACATTATCAACTATTGAAACATCTTCCGCAAGAAGGTCTGAACATCCTGTTACAGGTATACAACACGTGTGGACTACAGGTTGCTTTCCACACTCTTGGCGGACAGCCCTCATTATTCCATCCCCAAACCTGGAAAAGATCTGTCTAATCCATCTAACTACCGTCCATAGCTTTGACCAGCTGTGTCTGTAAATTGATGGAAAAAAATGGTCAATGCTAGGCTCATGTGGAAACTCGAAACCGATGGCCTTTTGGCGAAAGAACAGTGTGGTTTCCGCAAACATCGTAGTACAGTTGACCATTTGATTCGTCTGGAATCTACACTTAGGAACGCTTTTTTGAACAGACAGCATGCAGTGGCAATTTTCTTCGACTTGGAGAAGGCCTACGATACCACCTGGAAGTCGGGGATACTTCATGATCTCCACGATCTGGGTTTTCGAGGTCATCTTCCTCATTTTATTCAAAATTTTTTGGCAGAACGACAGTTTCAGGTCCGGGTTGGCACCACTCTCTCTGATGTCCACGAGCAGGAGTTGGGTGTTCCCCAGGGAAGCATACTGTCTCCTGCCCTCTTTAGTATTAAAATCAACAACATTGTGAAATCAGTTCAGCAGGGTTCAGACTGCTCATTGTTTGTGGATGATTTTGCTGTCTACGCAACTGGAAGCCTGTACCCGAGTGTCCAGCGCAGGCTCCAGCTTTGCGTAGATAAAATCCATCAGTGGGCGGATGAAAACGGTTTCACCTTTTCTGCTACAAAAACCCAGTGTATTCACTTCCATAATTTCGTCAGTTTTTTCCAGATCCTGAACTTCACGTCGGGAAATCTCCCATTCCAGCTGTTAAGAGGCCAAATTTCTGGGAGTCATTTTTGACAAAACTTAACTTTCTCAGCCATATTAAAAATCTCAAAACTGCTTGCCAAAGGCACTGAATATTCTGCGGGTCGTAGCACACACCGACTGGGGCGCTGATAAGAAAACTTTGTTGCACCTCTACAGAGCCTGGTCCGTTCTAAACTGGACTACGGTTGTGCTGTGTACGGCTCCACAAGATCATCTTACCTCAAACTCTTGGACCCTATCCACCATCAAGGGCTTGTCTCTGTCTTGGAGCGTTCCGCACCACCCCTGTGTACAGCCTGTACGCAGAGGCAGGTGAACTTCACTGTCCAATCGCAGGCTGAAACTGTCTTTGAATTATTACATCCGACTGTTCTCAGAACCGCAGAATCCTGCCTATGACTGTGTTTTTGACCCTCCGTTCCAAAGTAAGTTTGAAACAACCCGAAATGTATTCCGCCGTTTGGGCTTCGTATGCAGCCTCACGTGCGGAATGCAGGTATAGACCTGGGAGTAGTTTCCGATTTTTCCCAAGTTTCCGGATCAACCTCCATGGACCTTTTTCACACCAGAGATTCGTTTTGATCTCGCAGCTTACCGTAAGGAGTCTACCAGCTCTCTGGCATACAAGGCTTTGTATGCGAGCTCTGTTCCAAATTCCCATCCTATCAAAAAGTTTTCACTGACGGTTCCAAGTCTGAGGATGGAGTGGCCTGTGCAGCCTACTGCCTGGGGCTCCTTCTCAGATATTGTTGGAACATATACATTCAGATGCTTTGTCTATTCTGCTGAACTTACTGCTCTAGTACTGGCTTTGAAGATAATCTCCCATTCTTCGAGGAGGGACTTTCTGGTTCTGTCGGATTCGCTGTCAGCTTTGGAGGCCATAGCTGGCCGCAACCTTCAGCATCCAGAACTTTTACTTTTTTTTGAACTTTTTAGCAAGTTGAAGGCGGACGGTTACAACATTACTCTTGCTTGGGTTCCTGGCCATGTTGGCATCGGCGGGAACGAAATGGTTGATCGTTTAGCCAAGAACGCCACAAGAGAGAAACTGTCCAACACTTATATCCCTGCTCAGATGTGAAACCCAAAATTAACGATTATGTGAGAGACCTTGGCAGGAGGATTGGAACACACAGACGAATAACAAACTCTTTCAGATCCGTCCAAACCTTAAAGACTTCCTCCCATCTACGTCGGGTGGTCGTAAAGAGGAACGGTTCTGTGCCGGCTGCACACCGGCCATTCGTATTTTACCCATTCTTACCTTTTAAAGAGTGAGGAAGCTCCGTGGTGCATTCCATGTCATGCACCACTCACAATGAAAACATGTTCTTTTAGAGTGTTGGGACTTGCACGATTGTGAGACACAAACATTTTACAGCGGAGTCCATGAAGATCCTGTTCAGGGATGTCCCGCCTGACGTGATCCTTGGGTTTTTGAGAGAAATTAACATTTTTCATCTGATTTGAGATTTTACGGAAGAAGGATTTTTAACAAAGTTTCTGGTTCGTTTGTGACGATGTCATTTAACGAGATGTGTGAAAGGTTTTTTTTTTTTTTTTTTTTTTTTTTTTAAATGACTGGTGAGTTGATTTTAACGTGGTGACAGCCCTGATGTGGCCCTCTGCGGTCGGCTGGGCTATAAGCAACATTATCTTATCTTATCTTATAGTGGTCTGTGTGTTGCTGATGTCTATGACTGACCATAATGATCTGTGTGTGCTGATGTCTATGACTGACCATAGTGGTATGTGTATTGCTGATGTCTATGACTGACCATAGTGGTCTGTATGTTGCTGATGTCTGTGACTGACCATTGTGGTCTGTGTATTGCTGATGTCTATGACTGACCATAGTGGTCTGTGTGTTGCTGACGTCTATGATGACCATGTGGTCTGTGTATTGCTGATGTCTATGACTGACCATGGTGGTCTGTGTATTGCTGATGTCTGTGACTGACCATAGTGGTCTGTGTATTGCTGATATCTGTGACTGACCATAGTGGTCTGTGTATTGCTGATGTCTGTGACTGACCATGGTGGTCTGTGTATTGCTGATGTCTGTGACTGACCATGGTGGTCTATGTATTGCTGATGTCTGTGACTGACCATAGTGGTCTGTGTATTGTGATGTCTATGACTGACCATGGTGGTCTGTGTATTGCTGATGTCTATGACTGACCATAGTGGTCTGTGTATTGCTGATGTCTATGACTGACCATAGTGGTCTGTGTATTGCTGATGTCTATGACTGACCATGGTGGTCTGTGTATTGCTGATGTCTGTGACTGACCATGGTGGTCTGTGTATTGCTGATGTCTGTGACTGACCATGGTGGTCTGTGTTATTGCTGATGTCTGTGACTGACCATAGAGGTCTGTGTGTTGCTGACGTCTATGACTGACCATAGAGGTCTGTGTGTTGCTGATGTGTATGACTGACCGTAGTGGTACGTGTGTTACTGACATATATAACTGACCATAGAGGTCTGTGTGTTGCTGACCTCTATGACTGACCATAGTGGTCTGTGTGTTGCTGATGTGTGTGTTGACCGTAGTGGTCTGTGTGTTGCTAACATCTATGACTGACCATAGTGGTCTGTGTGTTGCTGACCTCTATGATGACCATAGAGGTGACTTTTCGGGAGTAAGTCAGAAATGTTTTCAGGGGTAAGTCCAAATGGCACCTGCTAGAATTAAAACTGCTCAGTTGAAAAGTGGCGTCTTAACGCTCAGTTCTTTCAAGCTATGCTGAATGGGTGTAAAAGGGCAGACTGGTTGTTTAATTGTTAATGAAGCATACATCCCTGAAAAACAGCATTTTCATGATGTTGGGAATAAGTCCATTTACTGATTGATTGATTGACCACTGATCAATTGATGGATTTCCTTTATTAATTGATGATGGAACAGATTGATTGATAAATGGATTGACATGATAGATTGTTGTTGGGGTTTTTTTATTAGATGGGTGGTTTGATTTTATTGATGGATGGAACTAGTAGATTAATTGGTTGATTTTTCAGTGAATTGACTGGACTTGTTGACTTTATTGAGTATTGGGATTGACTTTATAGATTGGTGGATTTGCTTAATGGTTGGATGATTGATTGGTGGATTTACATGATTGATTGACTAATGGGTTTACCTTACTATTTGATTAATTGACTGTGTTAACTCATTGACTAATTGACTTTTTTTTTTCAAACGGATGGATCAACTTTATTTCAGTTCATCGGAAGCTCGGAGCTGAAGATAGGCATGCGACTGGAGGCCTTGGACAGACAGAATCCCAGTATGGTGGCTGTGGCAACATTGGTGAGATGACCTGTCATATTATGACACTCTCCCCTCTCTCTGTGTCTGTCTCTGTGGATGCTGAGAGGCCTCTGTACGATCCTTTGACTAAGCTTGAGTTTATAGTGGGTTAGTAGAAAGAAATCATCAATGTGCAACTGATCAGTTCTTTCATGATGAGTCTTGCATAGCAGCAGCATTTTTCTGCTACCGTGTGTTCTTCATGTGCACACAACAGTTCTTGACACGCAGTTTTAGCATTTTGAATATATCAACAGAAAGGGCAAAACAAGAACTTTGCTTTCACAATACTTTCAAGTACCTTATAGCTAATATTACAACATTATTATGAAAAAATCGACTCTCACAATACTTTCAAGTACCTTATAGCTAACATTACAACATTGTTGTGACAGAACCAGTACAAACCACACACAAGAGAAGACAGTCTTCTTCTCGTTTGCTTGGTTAGCACGAAAACAGCAAAACAGTGGAGAAGGACAAATGTCATTCTTACCTTTAACACATATAAAAAGAAAAAGGTGTAGAGTAAGTAATCCAAGTCAAACTTTATTAATCATACATCTGCGTTTGCCTGCCTGACATGCTCCAGAGGCAGAAAATTCCTGGCATTTGTTTGGGTGTGTAGGAATTCTGAGAAGCAGACAGAGGTTGCCTTTGTTTTGAATTTGTTGGGATCAAAATGGTAATCTCTTTAGCAAGGAAACTAAAGAAATCTTTTCATCAACACCAGCTGCTTAGGACTATGTTTAGCTTTCTTGATTCCTGGCTGGGAAGTTGTTGGGTTCAGTTCCCATCAGAGCCATGTATTTTTAGGATTTTTCTGCCCCAACCAGCTCCTACCACAGTTGAGATTGCTATGGGCTCAACTGGGAAGATTGGAACCACACAGGCGAGCCTCATCACTCAGTGGGTGCGTCTCTGAGAGTGCTGCTCAAATTTCCTGACCAACACTGCAGGTGCCTGTATCTCTCAAGCCTGGTTGATGCCGGGACATACTATGAAAATAAATGTAGAGTGCAGCCCTGTCTGCAGTCTCAGACCGGAATGACCTCCCAAACATCATCTTCAACATCCTCATTGTCATCAGTCAGCTTAAAGAAAGTTTCAAGTTCTGTGACCCCTCATGCTCTACTGTCATGGTGATCTCAGTTTTGATTTCCTTTTCTGATCTATACTCTTATAGGATCGTGTCAAAGTTGCCATAATGAGCAAGTACATGGGTTCAGTTGTTGGTCGCACATGGTGGCAACCTCTAGAGGGGGCAGTTCATCCATGCTGGTTCCACAGCTGAACAATTTTTGTCATTGGTAGTCGGCTTAGTTGGTTGTATCCTACATGTGTTGGATCAGAACAGGTACCACTGAACACTACTACAGTGACTGGGCAAGAGAGCAGTATCTCCTCTGGTGGGTTGCCTCTTCATCACTGGACTGCTGCCGGTGGATCACTGGTGCTGAGGCTGCAGTGGGACAAGCCAGGGTGTAGTTGTGGACAAGGAGCCAGAATTAGCAGCTTGGGGTAATGCCACTGAGGTGGCGTGGAAGATGAGAAGTAGGTATCAACAAGTCGAAGGCATATTCAGCCTGTGGGACTTTCCAGCACAAAAAAAATCAAGACAGCCCATGATCATTAGCAGTTTTCAAAAAAGTAGGCACAGTCTGGGCAGCAGACTACATGGAAGTCACAGGAACCACAAACAAGGAGGTGGAAATACCAGTGGTGTCAGACATAGATTCGTCAGCAGACAGCAGGTGTTTGTCAGAAAAAGAAAAGAGAAAAAAAGGAGAAAAGAGATTACCTGTGTGTTTATGTTTGTTCATGAGTGCTCTTGCATGGATCTGTATACGAGCGGGTATTTCCTTTTCTTATGGTTTGTACTATATTGTGGAAAAAATGCCCATTTCAAGACAAAACAGTTCACTGAATTTTCAAGTGTCATAAAATGTTTACAGTAATTTTCTGACTGGTATCATCATGGCTTGCATGAATTTTTGAAATATGAACAGAAATGTCTCCCTTATTCTTTTCAGTGACAGTTCAAACTAACACAAAGACATAATCTTTTGCCTCAGCTGACATCAAACCAGAGTATAAGGGGAAAGGGGGACCACTCCTGATCCATTTTGATGGCTGGACAAACCGCTATGACTACTGGGCGGAGGAGGACAGCGAGGATCTACATCCTATTGGTTTCATGGCAGAAGTTGGTTTAAAGATCAACCGAAACTATCTTCCTTTGCAACCTCCGAAAAGTAAGTCTTGCGATGTGTGTGGATGTATGGTCTCTGATTTAACATCCCTAGCATTTGGCTATGTTGTTGAAGGGAAGCTCTTAATTGTATTAAAAAAATGTTCTTACTTTCTTTTTAGTGTGGACAGCACCATAGCTGTGTAGAGCCACAACGAGCTTCATTCTGTCTAACCTTCACTTTGGTGCTACGCTTTATTCATGGTGGGCACGTTGAAGCCAGAGCTTTAACGTATGATGGAAAATCCCCACCAGCAGGCCTGAGTGGCAGGCTGCTGCTGGCGGCACTGGGTGTAAACCAACACCATGGATGTGGCAGGATAAGACGAAGAGGGATCATGTCTATGGTAAATGACCTTGGTTTTTAATTCTTGAATTTCAGTAGCAGGACATAAGGCAATAATTGCTGCTGTGGTGAATGAAATCACTGTTTAGCGGCAACAAAGAATAAGAAAATGAAATGAGATTAGTAATTGAATTTCGCATTTGTTTATAAAAAACAAGTTATGGGATGTGTGTCAGTTATTCACTAGTAATTTTCTAAACTGATAACAGCAAAGTCAGCAAGGACAAATATGTCAAACGAAACTGGTAATGTGGTCATAACAGTCAGTAGAAGTTCAATGCATGAACATGTTCGTTCACTTTCTCATCGGCTAAACAAAATTTAAATCAGTAAGCAGTACCTGTGGCCAATACGTTTGTTGCTTTTTCAGCATTTGAACTGATGAAATATTGTTAATCAGTGGTAAATGGGAACCCTGGTGTGTGTTTGTGAGTGTGTGTGTGTTTGTATGTGTGTGTATGTGTGTGTGTGTGAAAACACGTGCATACCTGTATTTACATTCATGCATGAAGTTACGTGCTCACTTAACATGCAAATGTTATGCCACTCATGTTTAAGAGGCTTTTTGATTTCATTTGATTTTTATGTTTCTATGCGCACACACACACACACTTGCAGTCAGAAACACATGTACACACACGTATTCATGTCCTGAATATTCCACATGTTAAATCACAAAGTAGTCAAGGATTTGGTTGTGATCACATCAAAAGCATCCAACACCTGTGACCAATATTGTTCTTCTGACACTGATGTTGCTTTCAGAGTTACCTTTTTGTTTGATTTTTGTCAAGCTAGGTTTTCACTTTAATCGCGTACTGGTAGTAGTTTTTTTAATGTTCTGAATGCAACAGCACACATAGACATGTGCATAGTCACATGGTGTGGATTCATGTGCACACACACACACACACACACACACACACACACACACACACACACACACACACACACACACACACACACACTCACACACACACATACAGATGCTCCTGTCTCTTTCTGTATTTGTCTCTGTCTCTTGTCTCTCTGTCTGTCTGTTTTTCTCTGTCTGTCTGTCTGTCTCTCATATCATCTACTATCACACAATTTTATGAAAAGACAAGGAAAAAACAAAAACAAATATCACTGAAAGTACTGTTGCGTATTCACATTTGCACACAGTCTGAGTCTGTGATTCTTTTGTAGCTTTTTCTCCACATATGTTAGTGTCTGTGGGCTGTAAAATTGATATCAGACACCCATGGTACTTCACACTGATCAGTCTGTGTTTTCTGTAGATCATAGATCATTTAATTGGCTGACATACCTTCGGGAGCAGAATGCAGAGCCTGTGCCTTTCAGTTTCTTCACTGCCGTAAGTGCCTTGTCTCCCTTTGTTTCTTCTTTCATTCCTGATTCAGTTCTTCCCCTTGACCTTTACTGTGTGTGTGTGTGTGTGTGTGTGTGTGTGTGTGTGTGTTCTGTTTTGTGTTTTGTTGCTTTATGTCTGTTTGTTGATGGACAAAGACATTAGTCAGTGGTTTGATTATTTAATAACTTTTTTTCTTTTTTTTTCGTTTTCGAGATGTCAAAAAATATGTTGCTCCTTGGCAAGACATACTATGAGAAGAAACATGATACACTCCTCTCATGTAGTCTCTAACCAGAAGGGAAATCTATCATATCATCTTCACTGTCAACATCCTACGAAAGAAAAAAGACTACAGTGTTATGGCCCTTAATGCCTTGCGCCCAAGGTGACCTCAGTTCTGATTTCCTCTCCATGTCCATACTGGTGGTGAGGTCGTGTCACAGTCATTGGTATCGGCAAGTGCACAAAGACCGTTACAGGGCAGGTACGATGATCTGGAGGAGAACGCTCACTGACTCTGGCCCCTGATTAAATCATTACTGTTGTCAGTAGGCGGCTAGGTAGGTGGTGTCCAGCGCATGTCAGAACAGGCACCACTGATCACTGTTGAAGTGACTCGGCAGCAGTGCAGTGTCTCCTCTGGTGGGCTGCCCTGTGACACCAATGAAACAGATCGTCCTCTGTGGGCTGAGGCTCTGGTATGGTGGCGGGAGAAATAATAATAATGAATACTTATATAGCGCCTATTCTCGGCTAGAGGCCAAGCTCTAAGCGCTTTACAATCAACACTGGTTTACACAACGGGCTGCCTACCTGGGTAGTGCCGACTGAAGAGCTGCCAGCTGGCGCTTCATTCAGTCGTTTCCCGTGTCATCCATTCAGTATCGTTCAATATCGATCACTCATTTTCCTTACTTCCTTCATTCTTTCCATTTCTCACGCAGGGTGCATGCTATGTGTAACGTGTCATCCATACCAACGGCCAAACTGGCCTACTCTTCCGAAAGTTGGTGATGGGATTTTACGTGTGTGCAAGATGTTATGCATGCGTTCACACACGGAACCTCGGTTTATAGTCTCATTCGAAGGACTGTATGGGGAATGGAGTCAGAACTAATGTTAACTCCGAGGGAAAAATCCCCCTGTACTGAAACGCCCCGGCGGAGGTTCAAACCCGCAACCCCAGGATCACCAAGATTACGAGTCAGGCGCTCTACCAACTGAGCTATTCCGGCTCAGGGTCAGAAAACAGGGTGTGGAGAAGCTGGAATGAGCGGCTTTCAAAATGAACAGCATTTGATATTGTCAGCAGGGAGAGAGGGTTGGGGGAGAGGGAGCACAGAGGATGGGACAGAAAAAAAGAAAAAAAAAGTTGCTTTTATTCATGTTGTCTGAAAGTTTGGTGTGTGTGTGTGTGTGTGAGTGTGTGTGTGTGTGTGTGTGTGGTCAGTACAACCTCGAGTTAATCTGACAATAAATTGGTTTCAATAAATTGGTTTCAGTGTGTGTGTATATGTGTGTGTATGCATGCATGCTTGTTATAGTTACATCTGTGTATGCATTGCGTGTTTGCCAGGTTTTGTTTCCACTGTAATTATTAGTGGTGGTTTTGTTGCAATGGCTGACTCAGGAACAGACCCTGGGCACCAAACCGGACAAGACGCTGGACATCTGCTACGCCCTGGGACTGTCGTCGGGTTCAAACGACCAGAAGAATTATCAGCACTGCGTTGCTCTGCCCTACAGGCATTCAGGTAGTATTTTGGTTGGGTCTGGTTTTGTCTTAAGCTGTCCATGGTTTAGCAGATGTGGTGCGCTGTGTATGGATAAGTCCACACGCTGCCACCACCATGGAGTAACTGAAACTGAAATGTATAAAAATAAACTAAAAACAAAACAACAACAAAAATACAAGAAATGTATTTCAGAACAGTTAAATTCTCATTTGGATCAAATGAAGTTGCAGTTTTACAATAAGGCATAAAGATGGACTCAGGATAAACAAAGATAGTCATTGACTGGAAGTATTTCCTTCATTTCTCATGGTCTTAATCAGTTCTGTGAAGTGGGCTAGCTGGCTGAAGCCTATGGGCAATTAAGACGAGCATCACTCTGTGGTGGGTTTTGGATGGTAAAAGGTTGTTTCCTCTGTCTTATTTCTGTTACTTCTTAGACCGACAAAACGAAGCCTCAACAGAGAAATAGGACAGAGAAAACTAAGCCTGGACAGATGTTATGCAGATATGTTTAGCTATAGGATTTTGCTGTGTATGATAAATATGATGAACTGAGAAAAATGAAAGAAAAATCTAGACACAAAGTTCTTAAGCATCACACTTGCAGAGTGTAAGCATGGTTTTGTTTGCATGTGCCAGTTAAGGTGCTTTGACCAAAGAGTAGCAACCATGCAAACTTTTGCACACGAAATGGCTTCTGGCTGTGTCAGCTTTTTTGACAACATGCAATTATGAAGGATCAGCTGTGAGGACTAACAGTCCTGGAAATTTGAGGAATTTTGGTCTTTGAAGGACACTGTAGTTAGTGCAATGTGATCGCTTTGCTGTGTGGCAGCAGGAAGGGAAATGGTCTCCCATACCCCATCCATCTCCCAGCTTTTATAAAACGTTGAAAGTTGTGGGCGCACGCACACACACACGTGCACACACACGCACACACATGCACACGCACACACACACACATGCACACACACACACACACACACACACACACACACACACACACACACACACACACACACACACACACACACACACACACAACACACACACACACACACACACATACACATACACATACAGACTCACACACACACACCATACACACTCACACACACACACACACACCACACACTCACACGCACACACACACACACACACACACACACACACACACACACACACACACACACACATTACTTTTACAAGGTTTGAAGATTTGTACACCCACTTTGTTCAAAAGACACTCATTTTTGTGGAAGAGCACAACAATCACAGTTCTGGGGTAAAGGGGTCTGGCTATGACCTTCCATCTGTCTGCAACCCTCACAACGTGAGACTTGCCACAACTGCCAACAGACTTCACCCAGCCAGCCCATTTCTCTTCACCTGACTGATAAAGGCAATGACAAATGGCTGAACTATGCCAAGCAAGTGACTGTCTTTTTGATCCACAGTCCATGCATCTAAATCTATCATGTGTAGTCCATGACCAAGTGACTTCTATTCATCGCTGTCTTTTTGATCCAGAGGTCACACATCTAAATTTATTATGTGTAGTCCATGACCAAGTGACTTCTATTCATCGCTGTCTTTTTGATCCAGAGGTCACACATCTAAATTTATGATGTGTAGTCCATGACCAAGTGACTTCTATTCATCGCTGTCTTTTTGATCCAGAGGTCACACATCTAAATTTATTATGTGTAGTCCATGACCAGGTGACTTCTATTCATCGCTGTCTTTTTGATCCAGAGGTCACACATCTAAATTTATGATGTGTAGTCCATGACCAAGTGACTTCTATTCATCGCTGTCTTTTTGATCCAGAGGTCACACATCTAAATCTGTCATGTGTAGTCCATGACCAAGTGACTTCTATTCATCGCTGTCTTTTTGTTCCAGAGGTCACGCATCTAAATCTGTCATGTGTAGTCCATGACCAAGTGAATTCTATTCATCGCTGTCTTTTTGTTCCAGAGGTCACGCATCTAAATCTGTCATGTGTAGTCCATGACCAAGTGACTTCTATTCATTGAAGCATCACTGCGTTCAGACCAGTTCATATATGCTACATCACATTTGCTAAGCTATGAAGACGCATAGAGCTGGAGTTGTGTCTGGAAAAATAAGTTAGGACAGGGCAGGAAAGAGGGATATGTGGAGGAGACATAGCAGAGAGATGATTTCTTCGTGTTGACCCAATGCGCTGGTCAGCTTTTTAGTGTAGGGAACATGGTTTGCACTAACACTGCAATTGTGTGTGTTTCTCTGCATGTGTGTGTGTTTCTGTGTGTGTGTGTTTCTCTGCGTGTGTTTGTGTGTTTCTCTGCGTGTGTGTGTATATGTGTGTGTGTGTGTGTGGTGTGCACTTACAAATACTCAAATGCATATAGGTTGTGTGTGTGTGTGCATGCATGTGAGCATGTGTTTGTGTGTATGCATACATATATGCAAGCACATACACATGCCTGAATATAGGTGTACGAACAGGCTCCTTTAGATGCAAATGCAAAGGCAGAAAGCCAACGGGCACATCTGTGTGGAATAGCAGTTCCAAAAGTAGTTGTTTGTCGAAAAACAGAGAGGAAAAAAAAAAAAGGGGGGGGGGGGGGGGGGGAGCAGAAGTACATCTGTGGCCAAGTTCCTTGTTTGTGATAACAGTCCCAGAAAGCAAGATGGATGTAAAATGAGCCATGGTTAGTGTCACAAGCCGGGAGATTGTGGTTTAAAGTCATATTGGTGACTTCTATGGGAATTGTGGTTTTAAGTCAGATTGGAGACTGATCCATAGGGATTGTGGTTTTAAGTCAGATTGGAGACAGTTCAATGGGGGGGGGGGGGGGTCCTTTTTTACTCAGATTTGTTGAGAGTGCTATGGGAAGACTGGAACCACACACTTGAGTTTTATCCACTTCATGGTTGGGTCTCTGATCATGTTTGCTGAAACTTTCTGACCAACAATACAGTTGTCAGGGTTGTTGTTGTTTTTTAACACCTTGTTATGCAGGCATCCATGCCCTGTCTTCAGAAGATCTGACTTCTCTTTGGGAGAAGGAAGTTTGTTATACAAGGAGTTTACAATAGCTGAAGACAATGCCCGCATCACACTGCATTCACAGCCTGGCCTGTCATGCCCCAGCCCTGGCACTGACAATGCACAGGAAACGGTCAGTGTCATCTTGAAGCAACCCACCAGAGGAGACACTGCACTGCCACTGAGTCACTTCAGTGGTGTTCAGAGGTGCCTGTTCTGATCCAACATATGCAGGATACCACCTGCTAATCCCCCCTGATGACAGCATTTGCTTAGTTGTGGGAGCCAGCATGAGTGAGCTGTCCTTCCGGAGGGCATGACCACAACCGTTATGTATACGTGTATGTCTGTATATCATGAATGATGTGACAATGAAAATAATGATCATAGTTTTCATGATTACATTTTTGTTCCTGTTGCTGTGAACAAAACAGATTTATGAGAAAAGGAACTTCCAAAATTTCAGCAGTTTGTTATTGTTGTTTTTTTTCCTTCAGAAAACAGGCGTCACAAATCAAGCAGAATGAATCACATACTTAGCATGCTCTGTTCTTGTCTGCCTCGAAGATGTCAACAGTTCAGCTTCAATTTTACAATTTGCTGTATGTTTATGTACACATATGATTGGCTGTATGTTTGTATACACATATGTTTGTGTGCCTGGCTTCGAGAGTGTCTCTCATCTCTCCTCTACGCCCATCATGGGCAAGAGAATGATGATGATGATGTTTGTGTGTGTTGTTTCTGTTCTCTCTGGCTAGACTCATGACTTTCTGACTTGGTGACGGCTTCAGTAAGGCCCTGCCCGATTATGAAGTGGGCGGTTAGCAGTAAAAACCTGACATTGTAGTCTGTATTTCAAAGTGTGCTGTTTGTCACTGTTTCCACCTTTCTGTTGGTCGCATCATCTCACAGCTCTGGAACAGTGGGCCAAAGCGCAGAAGAACAGCAACCAGCAGCAAGACCCGCTGAAGGTCGCAAACTTCCTCAAGGTCAACACCCGCTTTTTCTGCCTGCTTCCGTCCGAGCTGGATGTGATGTTCCTGCGGTACCCCAGCTTGGGGAACCTGTACCAGGTGGAGAAGCAGTCGCTGCACCTGCTGTGCCATGGACAAGGTGAGCTTTGCTGAGGGCCTTGACCCCATTTTTCCCCCTTCCCTCGGCTCCCCCCGCCTCCCCTCCCTTTTTCATTTGATCCTGTCATCACGCTTGATGCCAGAAAAGCCGCTACTGCAGACTGTCTCATGTGTCTGTATTTGTTTTGTTGGGAGAGGTTAAGGCGAGGTTGGATGATGCCCATGACCTTCCATCCCTACCCCCATCCCAACCCGTTCCGTTTTTTTTCCTCCCTATTCATTTTGAAGATGTACAAAGTCTGACATGCACTTAACGTGCCAGATCAACCCATTATCTCTGCTTGTCTGGCCTTTGTTCAGGAGAGATATAGATGTTCCATTTGCTGTGTCGCAGACATAGATTTAGTGATGACAGTGAGACTATCTATTGTCCCCCGACCTCCCTCTCCCCCTTCCCTCTATCCTCTCTTCCCTCATCTTTGAATTTGTTAACTTAGCATGAGAAGTGAACAGTACTGAAATAGAAGTTAAACCAAGGGTTAAGTTTGAAAATGTCTTACACACAACCTTTCTGCCTCCCTTCTATCCCTCCCACCATTACCTTCCCACCTCATACCTCCACCCTTCCTCCCCATACTCCTCTCTACCAGTTATATTTTGATTCGGAATCACTTTCTTATCTCTATGTAATAAATCTAGAGTTGTGATACCGGAAGAATTGCGGCCAACAGCAAAATCTGAATATGTGGAATACAAAACAACAGAAGTCTAAGCGTACTGCTTAAAGTAAATTGTTTAAAATTAACATTCCTACTTTTTAATCATTACTCAAATGAATGAATACACACTTACACACACACATTTACACACACACATACGCACACACACACACACACACGCACGCACGCACGCATGCATGCGCACGCACACACACTCACACACTCGCACACACACACACTCACACACACGCTGATACATAGTATATCCTTAACTTATAAGTTCGATCACCTTTTAAAATGATGCCTGCCCTTGTTCCACCAGTGTGTTTAGGGAAAGAACAACCTCTGACCTCTCTCGAAGTAACGCAGTAAGAGAGAAAATTACAAGAAAGGACTGCGTATAGTTCAGAGATCATGCAAATGGCCTATTTCATTTCTGCTAGATTGGAGCTTGCTTGGCATATTAAGAGAGAAAAAAAGAATCTGCATTCAGCCAAAGTTTTCACTTTGGCACAGTGCAGTGTGTGCATAGGGTGCCAAAGATACACATTTTGGCACAGTGCAGTGTGTGCATAGGGTGCCAAAGATACACACTTTGGCACAGTGCAGTGTGTGCATAGGGTGCCAAAGATACACATTTTGGCACAGTGCAGTGTGTGCATAGGGTGCCAAAGATACACATTTTGGCACAGTGCAGTGTGTGCATAGGGTGCCAAAGATACACATTTTGGCACCACATCATTGAGTTGATGTGTGGGGTAATTGTTTCAGATAATCTGTACCACCTGGTGGACCATAAAGGACTGAAATGTGCTGATGTCATCAACACCTACCAAGGCGTGGAAACCTTCCTGCAGTGTGCTTATGTGCTTCTCTCCCTATCCAGTGCTGTAGGTGAATTTGTTCATTTATTTACCTGGGCTACTATCATGACGGTTTGTTAGAAAGTGGGTGTGGGGGAGTTGGTGGCAAAAGAGTCTTTCACAGTGTGAGAAATATTTTCTCCAGGCAATTAGGTGTCAGCCCAGTTAGTGCCACCAAAGTGAATAAGACATTGTGGGTGTCCTTTGTTCCACACTACACCCACTACCACACCACTACCACCATACTCTTTTTTTTTTTCTTTCTTCATTTCTTTATGCTTTTCAAGATTTTGTTTAAAGGTATTACCATCATATTATTATCAACTGCCTCTTGATATGCTTCCTATTTGTCATTTGCTTGCTCCTCCTCGTGATAATCTTGGAAATGAATCTTTTTGTTAAATTTCCTTGTATTGTGTTCAGTGTCTTCATTTTTTTTTTTTTTTTGGTCTCTTCCTTGTCTTTTATTAATTTCTTCACATTTTTTTCCCTTCTTTCTCTTGTTTCTTTATGTTTATCCTCAGATTATTTGTTATTGCCTTTTTTCTTCTTGTAGATCCTCTTTTAATCCTGATTTTTATTTCCATTTCAGCCACCTCCTCTCCCCACCCCCACATTTCCTCCCAGTTCCCATTGTTACCACACCCTCCACGCTGAGTCCTGTACTGTAGAGAAAATTGATAACTTTTTACAAACCTTGTATGATCAGTACTGATAGGCATGCCTACTCTGCTATGCTTTTCTGATAGCTTTTGTCATTTTTTAACATAAATTTCTTCTGAACAGATATTTTATTCTCTCCAAAAAGAAAAAAAAAACACACACAAATAAAGTTCGTAAACGCAAAAATCCTCAATGTTATCAGTTTTTTGTTGTTGTTGTTTTTCAAAGTAGACTTTATTTGGAAAGAGATGGGGTTAGTTACCACCAAGGACATAGACAAACAGAGTACAGGGCTAGACACAATGCATTTCGACCTCTTGGGTCTTCTTCAGGTGAAAACAAATAACATTTAGGACAGTGACAAGAAGAACATGTAGTCACTTAGCTTCGCTTCTCCTGTTCGTCTCCAAAGTCCAAATAAAAAATAGCCACCAGACGGAAACCTAGCGCTGAACTCTGAAGCGATCAAAGCTCAGTGAATTTTTGTTATTTTATTCGTTTGTGTCTCACCTGAAGAAGACCTAAGAGGTCGAAACATGTTGTGTTTTGTCTTGTGACTCGTTTGTCCACATTTCTCTGGGCAGTTCACTAACATTTATTTAAGATTTGTTTGGAAACCTAAATGATATTTGTTTTCACCTGAAGAAGACCCAAGAGGTCGAAATGCATTGTGTCTAGTCCTGTACTCTGTCTGTGTCCTTGGCGGTAACTAACCCCATCTCTTTCCAAATTTTGCTTCATTTTCTGCCCTTAGTCACTCCATTTTGAAACTTAGATTTTATTTGGGTTTTTTTCCTCATACTTACCTGTCCAAACAAATGCCTTATCCCCACTTGGCATGGAACAACGTCATATAATCAGGATTTTAAAAAAAGAAAAAAATTGGGAGAGCAGGGAGCGAACTTCACCTCAACCAACAGATAGGCCAGCCAGAATGATTGCCCTTGATGAGTTCACACCAGTTTTCTCCTTTTCCTAGATCAAGGAGCATGCCTCTTTCGGCTCTTTTTCAGTCTTCGTTTCTGTTGATTATGGTTTCTCACAAATGCCTGTTCTAGTTAGCTCCCCCCTCAGCAGGCAGAGCTTCTCATCTGGGTTCTCAGGGGGGAATTTTGGCTTATAGTTCCCAAAAATTATGATGTACTGCAGCTTTTTTTAAACAAAGGTGTTCCATGTCTTTGTTCACCTTGTCTTTGTTCTCCCTAGTCAGCTTCAAAACCTGCTGTTTCGACGGCCTCTTGTGTTTGCTCCTCCAGTTGCAAGTGGGACTGTCAATGATTCGCATGAGAACTGCATCCCCTGTGCTACGTTTTCCCTCTTTGTGCCTTGCATGCCATGCCATAGTTGCTCAGGTAGAACATGGCATTCGGTGTCTGATTTCAATATTCGTGTCAACCTCCCTGCCACACCCATTCCAACATGTCACCGAGGCCGGTGGAGAGAGGCCAGTGTCTCCCTTTCTTGTTCAGTTCTGCACTCGTGACCTCTGGGCGTCTCGTAACTGAGGAGGAATGGCTCTGGATAAAGACCTTGGCAGGCCCCATGAGAGTGTGTGATGTTGCATGCTCTTGGAAAGCTACCAAGTGGGCACTTGTCCAAGAGGAGTTCCTGCTGCTGAAGGGCAAGCCTTGGTGGATCCTGGTTGGGAGGACTGGATGCTCTCGTTTTCTCATTCTTGCATGCCCAAACAAATGCCTGAATATCGAAAAGGATAATTGGAGTGTGCTCACCTGAGAAGAAAGACATTGTTTTTTTCTTCTTCTTCTTGTCATGTGAATGTGTACAGATTGTTTTTTTCTTCTTCTTCTTGTCATGTGAATGTGTACAGATTGTTTTTTTCTTCTTATTATTGTCATGTGAATGTGTACAGATTGTTTTTTTCTTCTTCTTCTTGTCATGTGAATGTGTACAGATTGTTTTTTTCTTCTTATTATTGTCATGTGAATGTGTACAGATTGTTTTTTTCTTCTTCTTATTGTCATGTGAATGTGTACAGATTGTTTTTTTCTTCTTCTTATTGTCATGTGAATGTGTACAGATCCCAGCCAAGAACTTGGTACCAGAGGCTCAGTTTTACTGCTGAAAACAGTTTTACCATATACTTACCTATCCAAACGCCAGGATGCCCCCCCCCCCCCACCCCACACCCCCCACCCCCCACCCCTGCTTAGTTGGAAAAGATGTGAAAATTGAACTAGTTCTAACATGGCGGAATGTTATGAACACACTAAGGGCGATCACTCTGGCAGATCTATTAAGGGATTAAGGCACAGTTAGCTCCCTGTACTCCCAATTTTTTTTTTGGGGGGGGGGGGGGGGGGAGGGGGGTCCTGAAAATATGGCGTTGTTCCACACGGAACTGGGATAAGGCATTTGATTAGACAGGTAAGCATATTGCAAAACTTCTTTTAGTAGTAAAATGCCTGTCCTTTGGTATTCAGCCGCCTTTGTGGTACAATGGCTTTTACAATGAATTGAATCTTGATTGTTTTGTTTCTTTGTTTTGACGTGAATGAATATCTTCATTTCAGATGACATTACCTATGGACATGAAAGACTTGTGCCAAGGGGTCACGGGGGTGATTTCATCTGACCAGGTATTTGTTTATCTGATTTTTTTTCTTTTTTTCTGTTGTTTCAGTGTGTGTGTGTGTGTGTTGTCCTTTCATCCATGTCGCCCAGCCCTTGTGACATTACTTCCACGCCACTCTTTCTGGCTCCCCATTATATCAAGTCATCATGAATCATCCCTGCCAGAGGAGACACTGCACTACTGCCAGGTCACTTTGACAGAGCTCTCTGGTGCCTGTTCTGATCCAACATACTCAGGACTCCACTTGCTAAGCTCCTTACTGACAGCATCAGTTGCTTAGTTGCCCAGCCAGTGAACATGAGTGTTCCCTTTCAAAGAGTGCCGCCACATCCATCTACCACCAGTCCCCATGAAGATGTCGGTGCCAAAAAATTCAATGCAAACTCATCAAAGGTATAGACATGGAAGGAAATCAAAACTGAGGTCACCGCTAGAGCATGAGGTCACCGCTAGAGCATGAGGTCACCGCTAGAGCATGAGGTCACCGCTAGAGCAGGAGATGAAGGACCACAGAATTTGAGACTTGTTTTTTTATGGTAACACAGAGGGGATGAAGATGATGCTACAGAGATCCATTCTGGTCTGAGGCAACCTGACAGGGCTGTATTCTGTGCTTTCATGATATATCTCGGTGTCAACCAGGCTTAGGAGATACAGGCACTTGCAGTGTAGGTCAGGAAATGTAAGCCATACGCATCTTTGTTTGGTTTGGCACAGCTGAACATCATTTCTTCTTTTTTTTTCTCAACAGAACTCTTTAGCGTTGTAGACAAAATAAACAATTAAAAAAAACAATGAGGACAATTCTTGTTGTTTTTTAAAGTTATAGTTACCAACAGTAAAGAATTGCTACTGTTTCAAAGGTTGTTTTTTTTAATTGGACTCTCTATTTTCTGTATCTTCTGGCTTTGTCTTTCTGTCCTTTTTTTCTGTTGATTTTTTAAAATTCCTGTTCATGTGGTATCTTTTTGGTTTGTTGCTTAGCAACCCAGGCTGGAGAAGGGGTTCCAGAGACTGTACCTGTTGTACCTGATGCTGTTCCGCTTTCTGCATCTGACCAACCCCAAGCCTGCACAGACTTCGGTATGTGTAAGGATATGTTGACCGCTGAGCCACGTTTGTTGGTTGATGACATGTTGACCACACTTTGGTATGTGCGTCTATGATGTATATTGACTGTATACACCTAAAACATGTGTTGAATGTGTGTTTTGATGACATGTCAACCACACTTTGGTATATGTGTTGATGATGTGTATTGACTGTATACACCTAAAACATGTGTTGAATGTGTGTTTTGATGACATGTCAACCACACTTTGGTATATGCATCAATGAAATGTATTGACTGTATACACTTAAACATGTGTTGAATGTGTGTTTTGATGATGTGTTGACCCACAAAAACATTAGTATGTTTATTGATGTGTTGACCACAAAAACATTAGTATGTTTATTGATGTGTTGAGCACAAAGATTTTGGTATGTCTGTTGACGATGTGTTAATCACAAAGACTTTGGCGTGTCTATTGATAATGTGTTGATCACAAAGACTTTGGTGTGTTTATTGATGATGTGTTGATCACAAAAACTTTAGTGTGTCTATAGACAATGTGTTGGTCACAAAGACTTTGGTGTCTGTTGATAATGTGTTGGTCACAAAGACTTTGGTGTGTTTATTGACAATGTGTTAGTCACAAGACTTTGGTATGCCTGTTGATGATGTATTGGTCACAAAGAGTTTGGTATGCCTATCGGCAATGTGTTCATCACAAAAACTTTGGAAAGTCTATAGATAATCTGTTTTTCACAAAGACTTTGGAGTGTCTATAGATAATGTGTACCACACAAAGACTCTGCAAACTCGATTGGTGATGTGTTGATCACATAGACATTGGTGTGACGATAGATAATGTGATGATCACAAAGACTTTGGTACGTCGATTGAGAATGTGTTGGTCACACAAGGCTTTGCTGTGTCTATTGATAAAGTGATGATCAGATAGATTTCAGCATGGATGTTGATGATGTATTGACTACAAAGACTGGCATTATGCTGGTGATTCCTTGGTATGTGTATCAGTGACATGTTGACCGCACAGTATTTGTTATGGATGAAATGCTCAAACACGTTGTAACTGCAGTTGAAAAAAGAAGATCGGCAACAAAATATGAATATCGAACTATGTCAGTGTGACAAAACATACATATGCACTCACATACACACATGCGAGCACACACACATGCATGTGGCATACATCAGCAGAAGACCTAGGTATGCTAGAAAATACCAGACATCAGTCAGTCAGGAAAAAACTAAGAGTCTTAAATGGTCGAACGTTAAGGGGAAAAAAATGTAGTTGAACGTTTGTTGGGAGATTGCAGTATTCGTGGTTTGTCTGGTCAGATTGTACACAGCCATAGGTGGAACAGAATTAGCCATAAATAAGAAAGAGAGAGTCTCTATACAGTCTGGTGTTTACTGGGAGATTTTGTCTGCAGTCGCTGGATGGAAATACGCAGATGAAACTGGTGGAAGCAGTTGGGAAGGTCACGGACTTTGGCAGTTATTTCTGCCACTCTTCCGACCTCACCAAGATCCGCTGCAAGGCGCACGAAGCTGCTATGTCGAACGACAAAGGACTCGACACTTTTCCTGAGGAGGTAGGTTAAAAATAGACAATTTATCTGTGCAGGGCTCAGCACATTGGCGTCCTGCTTTGTAACAAACACTTTTGAGGCAACTTTGGGAGCAGTGCAGTGTGTCCTCTGCTTGGTGGT
>CM031599.1:31631765-31639265 GCA_018398815.1 Conus ventricosus | reverse complement strand
TGTATCTCGCGAGCCTGGTTGACGCCGGGATATATTACGAAAGGAAGCGTATCAATTCTGTGGCCCTTCATGCCCTGCTCTCATGGTGACCTCAATTTCGATGTCCTCTCCACGTCTGTGGCCTTGGTTTGGTTCCGTCGGGGTCACCAGTATCGGTGAGTCCATGGGGGCTGTCGTTGGACGGACGTGGTGGCACCCTCCGGAGGGAGAGCTCACGCACGCCGGCTCCGCGACTAAGCAATTATTGTCGTCAGTAGGGGGCTTAGTAGGTGGTGTCCTGCGTATGTTAGATCAGAACAGGCGCCACTGAACACCACCGAAGTGACTCGGCAGCAGTGCAGTGTCTCCTCCGGTGGGTTGCCTCTTAACGACTTGACATTGACTGCTCCCTGTGGATTGCCGGTGCCGGGGCTGCGGCGGGGCCGACCGGGCTGTGGCTGCGGACGGGGTGTCGGAATGAGCGGCGTGGGTGCACTACCTCTGAGGTGGCGCAGAGGTTGAGACAGCAAAAAAAAAAAAAAAGACAAAGTTGTTCTGAAAACAGTAAGTCTTTGAATGAGGAAGCGTGGGGAGTTTGTCTTTTTCGGGTTTTATTAAGAGATTTGACAGCACTTTGGTCGTCAAAATAGATTTCTGTGTGGAATTTGGGATGCTTTTTCTGATGGAAATCACACTGCCACAACAAGCTATTTCCCTGTAACTAAGTGCTTATGTTTTTCTATATTTATCTACCTGTCAGACTGGAATTGTTCAGCAGACTTCTGCATGGGACAGATTCCTTGTTGCCTGGGGTTCTTTTCTCTGTGCACAGGACCTCCATTTATCTGAAGTATTAACATTTATCGTCGCCATTAAAAGTCCAGTACAGAGGAGTCAGAAAAGGAAAGGCAAACGAAAACATGTTCAGTGCAAGACTGGATCTACAAACCTGGCTTGTCCAACTTCCTAGGTGAATATGTTATCCACTTGGCCACCATGGCACTAACCATAATGTAAACAAGATCCAGAAGTAGAGAGTGATTGAGTTCGTAAATTCCACAACTCCGAAACATGACTGTGTATGGTGTGGTGTGATGTTTGTGCGTGTATAATCATTTGTTTTCCACATGTATGTGTATATGTTTGCATTTTGTTTCTACTTGCATAAATACATATTCATTCATTAATTTCCATGTTGAATTTATCTATTTATTGGTTTCAGGGACTGATTGCTGACAACACAGGAACCATCAAGTCTCTAGAATGTAATCTGCAGCATGAAGAAACTGAAGACAGTTTCCTTCAATTCCTGCGTATTGGCATCCCTTCCGGGCAAATTCCACACGTGCACACTGACGAGCCTCGATCTAGGAGCCATACCTCTCGTCAAGCCACGGTCATCATCTGGCATGGATCAGCTGACCATGGAATCGTTGATGAAAAGTTATGAGAAGTATACTGCAGTGTCACAGCTCCCTATGCAGGTAACAGATGGCTGTGTGCTTGTCTGCAGGGATGGATTATGGGGTGGGGGAAAGGGTGGGAAGGAAGGCAGTGATGTAGATTTTTTAATCACCCTATAGGACACTGTGTCCTAGAGATTAAATGTCAATAGGACACAGTGTCCTGGAGTAACCAGACTCGGAACAGGATTCATTGTGATAAATGTATTTTATTAACTCAAGGTCCGCCGACTAGAACTGGCTTTTTACCACTGTCGGATGTGAAGGAAAACAAACCACGCGCAGGCCGGAAATTCAACAAGAGTTACTCGCTCTTGCTGAATTCTAAGTCTGTGCTCCTCCGCCTATCGCATCGCGCTTCAGTCGGTGCGTCAGCCTCAGAGCTGTGCAAATTTTCCCGAACACACGATGCGCTTGGCTCTGCCTTTCAACGCTACTCAGTCTCGTACGCCTCCGCACAATAAAACGGCTGTAGACTTGTCGCGACCTCGCGAAAACGATAGGACATGCGACCGCTTCGCTTGTATTAGGATCGGACATTTGACCGGATGGAGGTCGAGCCGATCGGTCATTTTACATTTTTATCGGTCAATGACCGGAGACCGATGGAAATCTACATCACTGGGAAGGCAGGGTGTGGAGGTGGGGTTAGGGGGAGGTTAGTTGAGGAGTGGATGTGGGGTAAGGTGACAGGTTAGTTAATGTATGTAGAGAGTCCATAATTCATTTCGCTCACCCTCATTACCTTTTGTCTACAACAAAGGAGAAGAGAGTCAGCCCTAATCTGTTGGTTTAATTAAGATAAATCGATTGATGAGTAGGGATGACAACTGTGTGTGAGCAGATTTCCCTCGTTTGTTTGTTTGCTCAGGAAAGTCAAGGAGGGAAAAAAAGTTAAACACAAAATTTTGAAAAAATGATAAAAAAAATTTGCTGAAAGTACGTTGGAGAACAGTATGTCCTGATTTCTCCAGATGGAAGGAAGCAGAAGTACGTCAGGTTTTCTGGATTACAGGTTTTACAAGTAGCTTTTCTTTCTTTTCTTTCTGCGTACGCAGGCTGATACTCCTGCGGACACTCCCTGTATAGCCAGGCAGTGGAGTTTTGTGTGTATGACCCTTTTTTATCCCGCCATTAAGGCAGCCATACTCCATCTTCGGGGAAGGTGCATGCTATGTGTCACGTGTCATCCATACCAACGGCCAAACTGGCCTTCTCTTCCGAAAGTTGGTGATGGGATTTTACGTGTGTGCAAGATGTTATGCGTGCGTTCACACACGGAACCTCGGTTTATAGTCTCATTCGAAGGACTATATGGGGAATGGAGTCAGAACCAATGTTAACTCCGAGGGAAAAATCCCCCTATACCGAAATTCGAACCCGCAACCCCAGGATCACGAGTCCGGCGCTCTACCAACTGAGCTATCCGGCCCCCCCTACAAGTAGCTTAGTCATGATATTTTTTTCTTGCAGTCTTGTCTTCAGTGTAGCCCCAGGGGCATAATTTTCTTGGTGCACCCACAGCCAGCCTCACCCAGCTTCATCCTATAGCAGCCTCTGTACTTGTTGTACACATGTAGCATTATTGCATCATCACGAGACAACCCAAAGAGGAGACACTGCACTGCTCACAAGTCACTTCAGTGCCTGCGCGCATGCTTTCGTGCATATGTGTGTGTGTGTTTAGAGGTGCCTGCTCTGATCCAACATACTAAGGACACCACCTACTCTTCATTCTACTGACAACAGCGATTATTTAGAAGCAGAGCTAGCAATGAATGAGCAGGCCCCCTCTGGAGGGCGACACCACGTCCGTTCAGTGACAGCCTTCATGAACTTGCTGATACAGGTGACCTTGACCTTGCCATGGGCATGGATGTGGAGAGGAGATTGAAAGGCAGATGATCTCAGGGGTCATGTCAGATGAAGGTGATGAGGGTTGACATGCCTGAATGAGACAGAAGAAGTAGGCCTCTGTTTTCCTGTTCATTTTGTGTGCTGGTAAATCAGCAGTTGAGTACCACAACTTTTTACCTTTTTATTTTTTTGTTTGTTTGCTTGTCTCATCTTCTGTATCATTTTGACACAGATCTTTCTGGCTCCCCCCCTTACAATCAACCACTCTAAAACTCATTCTGTCACTGCTTCAGTGCCATCTATCCACAGGGAACAGTTAGGGTCAGACAACTCCTCAAAAAGAACATGTAGTGGGCTATAACAGTTTTGTTGAAGATTTTTTTTTTTTTGGTGGGGCTGTAGACTGTGAGAAGGGGGGTATGATGGTGATGGTAGTAAGGGGAGCTAGGCTGGCTGTTTGAAGTGTGTAGTTTGTTCACCACTGAGTGATGGTGTGCGCAGGAGAGGGCGGCTCTCTTTCTGATGGTTCCAGACAAGCCTGAAGAGGAGAATATCGCTGCCATCAATGAACGACTGTTGAAACACTTTCCTCGTCTGGGAGGTAATGACGATTGTGTGTGTGTGTGTATTTGAGGGAGGAGGGAGGGGAAGAGGGAAAGATGAGGGGGGGGGGGGTTGGATGGAACAGGCAAGAAATAAAACAAAAAAGACCCCAAAATGTTACTGTTTATTCACAGTAATACTTGTTTGTTCAGTACGACATATCTCAGGGTAGATCTGCTGACGTGTGTCTCCACGTTTTTGCACAGCAACGACTGTACTTAGAAAAAGTGATTTATACACACAAATTTCATACACTGTGTCCTGAAATAATGAAGAGGTGGACGCCTCTGTTTACTCATTCATCAGTCAGCCACCAGGTCAGTCAGACAGACCACCAAGCAGCGTGTCAGGACGCCAAGTGTCAGGATAACTGGATGCCAGTCACAACAGAACCAGTCGGTCCATCGGTTCACTGATTGCTCAGTTCCAGTTTGTCTCATCAAGGAAGCTGTCGCCAGTCGATATACACAGTACCATGTCTGCCGAGGCCTGTGACCCCGCAGTGTATGGGGTTTACTGGGAGATGACTATATACCGTAAAGTTCAGACCATAAGCAGTGACGTTTCCCCCTAGCTTTAAACCCTGCGGCTTAAACAACGATGCGGCTTATTTGCAGATTTTTTTCGATTCCAGGAGCATCTCGCCGTTGTCTGTTCTTAGCTTCTCTGTGACTCATCATATTGTGTTTACTCTTCATGAATTTTTTTACGAGCAAGCCTTGCTCAAGTCTGCCAGTGGATCCTGACCGCATGGGGTTAAGTCAAGCAGTCTACCATTATCAGTGGTTTTCGCAAGGCTGGGCTGTGTGCTGCCACAGATGACAGTGCAAGCGACGGAGCAGCAGCGACCTTCACCTTGCCTCAAGAGGAAAGCGACAGTGAAAACAAGACTGAAGTCAGTGACAAGATGGCGGAGGAAGCGCTACTATTTCTGTTCAACTCTGACACCGAAGAAGACTTCAGGAGGAGGATGACACTGAATAAATGTGATAATGCTAAGATTATGAACTTTTTTTGCTGTTGTATATATCTGTGGCTTATAAACCAGTGTGGCTTATTTGTGAAAAAAGTTCAGATTTAAAAAAATTTAGTAGGTACGGCTTGTATACAGGTGTGCTCAATAGACTGAACTTTATGGTTAATGATGAACTAAAAAGATAAACATTGGGAAAGAGAGTATCATGAGCAAGACTGAGCACATGCCTGATCTGCACATTCTTCCAGCGCCCTGGTCAGGCCTTGGACACCTAGCTAGTATATCCCATCACTGATTACTCTCTTGCACACTATTAGTCAGTGAATTAAACAGGCAACCAAACATTAAGCACATTACACACCAATATTGGATGAATTTTCAGCAGTTGATGACTTGGAAATGTACACATTGTCATAATCTTGTGACTGACAGGAAACTTGTACTGTTTGGTGTAAAGCGAAATATACAGACAGACACTGTTTTTATTTCATTATCTTATTTGTGAAATTTTACCTGTAGAGATGTAAACTGCTCAATGCATAACCATATCTACAAACCTTTGTTACATTATTGAAGGACGGGTATAACTTGGAACGTCACAAGGCAGTCATAAATGGAACTTGTATGCAGTTTGAACAAAAGTGGCTTCTGCGCAGTTCACTTCTGGAATAGTTTGAACTTTAGAGTTAGAAATAGAATGTATATATTTCATCTGTAATCTTATCACATTCATCAAGATTTACTCCAACTGCATGTTTTGGAAAATGGTTGAATAGTTGTAGGTGTATGATTTATGTTCTGCATGAGTGCGGTCGTGAACCCATCCCCATCCCCTGCCCCTGTCCCCCCCCCCCCCCCCCCCCCCACCCCCATTCCCTGCTCCCATCCCACTTTTGTTTTATGTGTATGGATATTTGATTGTTTGTTTTGTTGTTGATGTTGTAATCTATTGCTATATATGCAATTAGTTTGAAATGTATCATTTGTGTGTTTCAAAAATGATTTGTCATTAAAAATGGTCATTTAGGAGAAAAAAAAAAATTCCTGTCTGACGTCCGTTATCAACCTCCTTCACACCCCATCCGCTCCCAACCAGTCAAATCATGCGATGTTAATGAACTCTCCTCTTGCCCTCCCAGGACCCAACTTCCCACCCCAGTTGCTGCAGATGACGTCACTGGTGCGGCTGGACCTGAGCCACCAGGTATTTGTCACGGTGCCGGACGACATCAAGAACCTGAGGAACCTGGTGGAACTGACGCTGAACGGCTGCCAGAGACTGGAATCACTGTCTGCTCAGCTGTCTGCACTGCCTCTGGAGAGTGGGTGGTCTCTATGTGTTTGTGTGTGTGAGTCTCTGTGTGTTTGTGTGTGTGAGTCTGTGTGTGTGTGTGTGTGTGTGTGTGTGTGTGTGTGTGTGTGCGTGTGTGTATGAGTTTCTTTGTGTGTGTGTGAGTCTGTGTATGTGTGTGTGTGTAAGTGTGTGTGTGTGAGAGAGTCTGTGTGTGTGCAAGTGTGTGTGTGTGCCAGGGAGAGAGAGAGTTATGATTTCATCCTCGCCACAAATTTGTCTGTGAAATTCAGGGAGCTGTTCCCGGGAAGATCACAGTGTCATAGTATTGCACCATCTCAGTTTTTCTCCTTTGTTTTGTTTTGTTTCTTTTTTTTTTTTGCATACATTTATGTTTAGCTATCATAGTGGATTTTTCAACAGAATATTGATCCCTTCTTTCCTTTTTATGCTTGTCTTTCCTTTCCATTCTCCCTTCTGTTTTGATTCTCCTTTTTCCTTTTCTTTTTTGTTCCTTTTCACTTTCTCCATTTTTCATTCTCTTCTTGTTCATTCCCTCCATTCTGATTCTCTGTCTTTCGTTTCATTAGCTTCCTTCCATTTGACATCTCTCTTTTCATTCTCTCTAACTCTTAGTCTCTCCCTGATGTTTCTGTCCTTTGCATTTAATTCTTTATCTTCCTTGTCACTGTCCCTAATCACTCTGTTATCTTTTTCTTTTCCTTTCCTTCTCTGGTTTCCTTTCCATTCTCTCCTGGTCATTTTCTCCCGTACAGTTCTTTCTCTCACTTCAAATTGTTTCCCTTTCGTTTTATTTTCTTACCTTCCAGGGTTTTTTTTTCCTTTCACTTCATTCTCTTATTTCCTTTTTATGATTTCCATTCTTTTTCATTCTCTATTTATTTTCCATTTTGTGATCTCCTGTTTCATTCTACTCTTTTTTTATTCTTTCTTTTTGATTTCTTTTATTTCTCTTTCTTTCTATTCTCTCCCATTTTAAGCCTACCTTTTCTTTTCATTTTCACCCTTCCTTTTCATTCTCTTCTATTTTTGTTTTATCCCTTTATTTTCACACACACACACACACACACACACACACACACACACACACATTTTATAGATGAATAGATAGAAAGATGTAGATGTATAGATATAGATATACATGTAAATGTATAGATATAGATGCATGAAATTCTTTCTCTTCTTTTTCCTTATCTCCAAGCCTTTTGATTCTCTCCCATTTTTTTTTTTTTTAACATTTTTATTTGTTTTCATTGTTATTCCTCATACAAAGAGAAAAAGGAAAAAAAAGACAGACTCACACCCATACA
>CM031599.1:31566765-31629265 GCA_018398815.1 Conus ventricosus | reverse complement strand
TTTTTTTGCTGTCATTTGATATAAATGAGAGTAGGGTTTGTTTTGAATTGGTCTGTTAGCATCAAAAACAGACTTCACCTTTTTTTTTTCAATCCACCCCTCCTGATCCCCGATTTAATCTTGCTTTGAGCCCAGAAATGGCACCTTTAAGTCGGCTGGATTATAAACAAGAAGCACTGTTCCTTGTCTGTGCTTATCAAATGAACAGTATGTGCGGTAAATGAGAAGAATGAATGGCAGGAGAAAGTGACTTGGAGCCATTTGTTTCCAGTCAGCTTATCTCTCATCTGATGCCAGGAGCATCCCTGTATATAATCTCTATCATCTTCACCTTCCTAGCTTGGTGCGGTGCCTGAGGACTGGCAGGTTCTACGAGGATTACGACTATGAGGAAATGATCACCGACGGTATCGACATCTGCGAATGGGATGTGCCCATTGCGAATGAGGCTCAGCCACTGCAGTACTCAGTTTGGGACTTTGCCGGCCAAACTGTCTACTACAACACTCATCAGGTGGGATTTGGGGGACAAACAATGACAATGGCAATGATTCTTTATTTTATAACAGTAAAAGTACTGGTTTAGTTAGCCATTTTTCATACTTGCCATTACTATTCTACAAAGCTAGTACTGAATGATAGTATGCATGGAAGCATGATTATACAAACAAACAGCATCAAGCCAAACAAAGGAGGACAGAAATAATAACAAGATGCAAAGCATATAAACGTACTCCCAGTTTATCTTGAATACACGTGAGATTCAATAAAGAGGAATAACCATTTTGGCCCGTTATAGCCGTTAGTAACAGCTATTCTGGTAAACATCGGCCATCAACTGTGACCCATAATGAACATACCTACAAATTTTCAGAAAGATCGGCCATGTACTTTCTGAGATTTTCCGTAGAGAAGAACATTGTTATGGGCCATTATAGCCGTTAGTAACAACTATAACAGTTAAAATAACACATCAGACATCATCCGTGGCCCATAATGAACATACCTACAAATTTTCAGAAAGAATAGCCAAGTACTTTCTGAGATATTCTATAAAGAAGAAAAACCATTATGGCCGTTAGTAATGGATATAACGGTAAAATAGCATATCGAGCATCATCCATGACCCATAATGAACATGCCTACAAATTTTCAGAAAGATCGGCCAAGTACTTTCTGAGATATTCCATAAAGAAGGAAAACCGTTACGGCCGTTAGTAACAGCCATAACGGTAAAATAACACATGGGGCATCATATGTGACCTATAATGAACATACCTACAAATTTTCAGAAAGATCAGCCAAGTAGTTTTGTCTGGAGCAAGTGGAACACATTTTGACCACGGATGGACAGACACACACACACACACACACACACACACACACACACACACACACACACACACCACAAAAAGAAGAAAATAAAGGCAAGTATATGAAGAAAAACATTAAGAGGCTTCTCTGTCTCACATTCATACACATACATACGTACATACACACATAACAGACATGCATGCACACACACACATACACACACGCACACAAGCATGGGCAATGGCACAAATGCATACAGAGACAAAACTAGACATATGTTTTTTGAGTTGGATGAGAAGAGGGGAAGGGGGAGGGTAGGAGAGAACAGTGTGAAGCTTGGCTCAGAGGAGGCTGCAGGGTGTGGAACAAAGTGATATTTTTGTTTTTCTGTTTCATCTTCTTTGTCATCGCAGTGGTGTAACTCCCATGCCGCTTGTTCTGGCTCCTAATGCACAGCCTCATCCATCTTTGTTCAGTTGCAGGCCTGGCATGGGCAGTCCATAGGGAGCTCTCGGTGTCAAGTCATGAGGCAACCCACCAAAGGAGACAGTGCACTGCTGCCAAGTCACTTTGGCGGTGTTTGTTAATGCCTGCACTGACTCAGCCTTTGTAGAACACCACCCACTAAGCCCCTTTCTGGTGACAATGAAATGTTCAGTCATGCAGCCGCCATGAGAGAGAGTCCCATTTCAGAAGGCACCATCAGTCCATCAAACTATTGTTTCTATGATCTTTTTGATAATGACAACTTTGACACAAACTCCCCAAAGGCACAGACGTACAGAGGAAATCAAAACTGAGGTCACCCCAGGAGCAGAGCAAAAAGGACCACAGAATCTTGATTTTCTTTTTTTTTTTTTTTTTTTTTTTTTTGATCCATGGAGATGAGGATGATGAAGATGATACAGTCATTTTCATCAGTAGGGAAAGGGAAGGGTTGGGAGGGGGGGGGGTGTTAGTAAATGGCAAACAGCACATGCTGATTAAAACAGAAATCACTAAGTCCACGGAAGTTGGGTTTTTTTGTTTGTTTTTTGTTTTTTTGCTGTCCCATCTTCGTGCCACTTCAGTGGCATTGCACCCACGCCACTCATTCCTACACCCCGTCCACATCCACAGCCCGGTCAGTCCCACCTCAGCCCTGGCACCAGCAATCTACAGGGAGCAATCAGTGTCAAGTCGTCAAGAGGCAACCCACCGGAGGAGACACTGTACTGCTGCCGAGTCACTTCGCTGGTGTTCAGTGGCGCCTGTTCTGATCCAAATACGCAGGACACCACCTACTAAGCCCCCTACTGACGACAATAATTGCTTAGTCACAGAGCTGGCGTGAGTGAGCTCTCTCTCCAGAGGGCTCCACCACATCCATCCAATGACAGCCCCTATGGACTCGCCAATACCGGTGACCCCGACGGAACTAAACGAAGGCCCCAGACGTGGAGAGGACCACAAAACAGGTCGCCATGAGAGCAGGGCATGAAGGGCCACAGAATTTGAGACTTTTTTTTTTTTTTAAATGCTGATCGATGAGGATAATTACGATGATGCTATGGATTTCCATTCCGGTCTGAGACTGCATGAGAGGGCTGTACTTTACGCTTCCTTTCATAATATATCCCGGCATCAACCTGGTCCGAGAGATACAGACACCTGGACTGTTGGTCAGGAAATTTGAGCAACACTCTCAGAGACGCATCCATTAAGTGGATGAAATTCGATTGTGTGGTCCTAGTCTTCCCAACTGAGCCCGTAGCAAACTCAACTCTGGGTAGGAGCCGGTCGGAGCAGAAAAAAATCCCACTTGACTCTGATGGGAATCGAACCCACGACCTCCCAACCGGGAGTCCATGGTGCTAGCCACTTGCCCATGGCAGCTGGTAAGTCTGTGGAAGTTGCTCAGTAGCAGTTCACTATCTCCTCTTGTGGGTAGACTGTGTCAATCTAAACCATTGCTCTCTTTGGATTGCCAATGTCAGGGATGTGACAGGTTGTTCCTGGGTCTGGTTGTATGTTGTGGAGTTGGAAAGAGTTATGTGAGAGTGATGCTCCTGACATGGAAGATGATGCAGATAGGAAAAATGGGAAGCTTGGGTATGGGTGAGCAGAAGTATAGGTCTTTCACACAATATATTAGTTGTTGTGTTGTTGTGTATGTGTGTGCATGCGTGCGTGCATGCATGCATGTCTGTGTGACAGTTCTTCATGTCAAACCGAGCGGTGTATCTCCTGCTGTGGAACATTCGGCTGGGCTACGAACACGCAGGTCTTGACTTCTGGTTGAGCTCCATCGCCTGCCACGCCCCTGAAGCTCCAGTCCTCATCGTCGGCACCCACTATGACAAGGTGGGAATGACTAGAAGACGCTGGATTGGGGAAGAGCTGGGGGGGGGGGGGATGTGGTGACTGGGGGGGGGGGGAAGGAGGGACTTAGGTGGAGAGGGGACAGCAGGAGGAGGTTACTTGTGGAGTCCGTTGTGTTGTTTCCATGTCATGGATGGTTTTTGTTGGTATCAATGGGTGGAGTGGTGTTCATTTGCTTGTTCATATGTGTGTTTGTTTAGTGTGTTTTGTGTGTGTGTATGTGCGTGTGTGTGTTTTTTGTGTGCATGTTCATATGTGTGTGCGTGTATGTATGTGTGTAGTATGTGTGTGTGATGTATTCATCAAAGTGTTTGTGTTGTGCAGCATTTTGTATGATTTCTGCGTGTATGTGTATTTTGCAATGTTGATGTGGCACAATACTCTGTTGTGTTTGACTGATTGCGTGTTTGTGTTCTGTATTGCACCATGTTATGGTGGTGTGCTGTGGCATGTTGTTCTTATTTATTTATTAATATTGATTTCATTTCTTTCACAGAATTTATCTTATTAATAACAAACTAATGCAGCATGGACAATAGGACAGAGACATTTTTCTTATGGAATCTTGGCATGCAGCTTCAATTCCATTATTTCTTCCTTGGACATTTTTTCACACCCTTGTTCTTCATATGAATTTTAGGGTGTTTTTTTTCTTCTTCTCCAAATAGTGTGTGAGAGTGTTTGTGTGTGAGAGAGAGAGAGAGAGAGAGAGAGGAAGGCGCATGTACAGTAGACCTTAGATTCTTTCTAAAACTTATAATGAAAGCTTGTTTTGGTCATAAGGTCCTTTATGAAAAAGAAATTGTTTGCTATTTTCCTAATTTTTTATACCTTTCGGTACATAACTTTTCTTCTATTTATCGCATCTCTACAAACTTATTATACATTATATGATATTGTATTATTTGATACGTTATGACTGTTTTTATCTTACATATTAACATTTCTTTTCTGTTGTTTTTTGTCATTCTATTCATTCATTCCATAAATCATTTTATTATCTAGTTGGGTTTTTTTTTAATTCTAGGTCAAAAAGACTCACATTCCAGAACCGGAACTGAAGCGGCGATTTCCCCAAATTCATGGATTTCACTTTGTCAGCTCCTACACTGGCCATGTGAGTACTGGATAAGAATGGACAGTTTGTGGGTTCGCCTCCCATCAGAGGCCTATTTGTGATGGACTGTGGCCTCTGCCATGTCCGACCGACACCTCTGCGTGCTCTGGGTTCAAATGGGAAAACCAGAACCGTTCAGTTGACTTTCAGTCACATAATGGACATGTTTCTGGTATGTTGCTCAAACATATGGACCCACACAGCAGATGTCTGTATTTCTCAGACTTGGTGAACACTGGGATGTGGTATGGTATGAAGCCTTGTCAGGTAGTCTTTGACGAAAGGGAAACTCCAGAGCATTGTATGGATCATCCTCACTGGATCATCATTTGAAAACAGATCTCAAGTTCAGTGGCCCACAACACCTGTTATTGTAGTCATCTTGAGTTTCAATATCATGTCAGCATCCACGCATGTGGGGAATTGTGTCAAAGCCTGTAGTGTCAGCAAGTTCAGGGGATTTAATGGACTGGACTCCATTGCTCACTCACACTGGCCCTGGGACTTAACTTTCATCCCCACAACCCGGTTTTCCGGTTTGCAGAAATCCTGCCCTTCCTTTCTTCCTGCAGCCCGGAGAACCGGGCAGCACAAAATTTCTCCTTTCCTTCCTGCAGCCTGGAAAATCGGTTCTCGCGGTAAGCCCTTTGAACTTCGCACGAGTCGTGTCATCGGTACACTTCATGACCGGGTCGCTCGCACGGCAGTGTTTATGAATGGAATGGACGCCAGACGGCCCCTACAGTGTGGGAAAGTGGTCACCACTCTATACTGGCCTGTTTGCTACTGCATACATGGCAGTTCTCATTTACACTTTTTTTCTCTCTAAATCCAGGAATGAAGGAAATACTTGTATTATAGGAATCAAGGAACAAGAGGAAGTAATGGTTCATAGAAAAGTAGGAATGAAAAAGTTAACGATCATCATTGATTTAGGCTATGGTGTCCTGCATACGGTGGATCATAAAAAGGCCCCATCAGACACCACTGAAATGATTCGGCGGTAATGCCGTGTCCCCTCCTGTGGGTTTCCTCAGGACAACCTAATACTAATTGCTGTTTGTGGACAGCAGTCACTGATGCTGCAGCAGGATGTGAGTCTGGATGTTGACACATGTAGGGGAGCCATCTGAGGTGAATTGTGTAGGGGAAATAAACAGTCAGAGGGCAAGAAAGATGACCCAAAGGGAGGAAGAGGAGAGAGAGGGTATGATTGTGTATCTTTTGTTTTATTCGTTGAGGTCATCGTTATCATTACCATCCAATGACCAGAGGTCATAGCTCAATGATTGATGCTAGGGAAGTCATGAGTCTCTACTGCTCTGATGCACATCACAGAACATCCACTACTAGATTTTGTACATTTGGTGTGATTGAGATCTAACTTTTGTTTATCTTTATGGTGATTTTTAAAGCACCTTCCTTATTCATGTTTGATGACAATGATGTGCTCTTACTTTGGTGACGGTAAGAACAGTGACAGTTCCCCCTTTTTTTTTTCTTTTTTAGTCTCATTTTCCATCTTCCTCTGTAATATCACTCCCATGTTGCTCATTCTGACTGCCTCATACACATCCATGGCTAGGCGTATCCTGTTGCACCCCCAGTACCATAGTCCACTCGGATTTTTATATCTGGTCATAATGGGGAAACTCACCAGAGGAGACACTGCTCTGCCTCCAGGTCACTTGGATGGTGTTTGAAGCTACCTCTTCTGATCCCACATTACAGGACATCACCTGCCAAGTCCCTACTGATGGTAGTAGCTGCTCAGTCACAGAGCCGCTGAGAGTGGGCATCCCGCTGTGGGGGGCAGCACAACACAACATCAAGGGATCCAGAGAGGAAATGGAAACTGATGTCACCGTGGAAGCAGGGCGTGAGGGGGTTTCAGAATTTGAGACACTTTATCGGTCAGGAAGTTGAGCAGACCTGTTTACCCACACGATTTCGCCATATTTTGTACACGTTTGGCAAAAATATGATGAAGACAACGAACCGGGGGGAAAAAAAAGTCAAAATAAAAAATCTGGAGATGAAGTTCTTGAGCGGTAGTGGCACTTGCGGTGTGTAACCATTGTGATTGAGTGCTACAACCAAAGAGCGACAGACACCTCATGCAACATCGTGTGCACGAACTCGCGTCTGGATGACCTTAGAACAATAGCAGGGACCCCCTGCTTTTACAAAATTTAACAAATTTGGAAGCTGTGTACACACATTTGAAAGAAAATGTGCTCATTTTAATTGAGAAATACACCAGTAGCAGCTTTAGGGTAAACAGGTCTGGATGATGATGCAGTTCTCTCTAGTCAGAGAGCCTGCATGACAGGAATACCCTCTAAGCTTCTTTTCATAATATATCCCCAGGCTCAAGAGATTCAGATACCTGTAGTATTGGACTGGAAATCTGAGCAACATTCTCAAAAGAAATGCATTCATTACAGCCACAGCAGTGTTATACAAGTAAACAGCCCAGCTGCAATGGCAGGCTTGCTGTGACAGTGAGCTGGGATGCTTCATTCCATCTTTAATAGGTGGGAGGAAATGTTCTTATTTTAGACACGGGAACCATTAGATCAGATGTTGTAGCTTGAAGCAGACAAAAACTCAACTGCATGGTTCCAGTCTTCCAGGCTGAATCCTGAGCACACTCATCTGTGGATTAGAGCTGGTCATGATCAAAGGAATCCCCTAAAGAAAAGCCTGTAATGGGAATGAAATGAATGCACCGTAGTGTTGACAGGGGCATGGGTATCATTTTCAGCTTGGAGGTGTAAATCTGCCATTCAGAAGACAAGTAAGGGATCCCTTATTTTGAGGGAGAAATTTTTCTTCTGATGTTAAGATAAAATCACTCTAAAATCCTTCCTTCTGCCGCCTTCTTTCTCATGGTAGCAGTCATGATGTTTTTGGAGGAGGGGATGATGCACCTATTGATGACAGTAAACATAACAGCATCAAAAAGGAATTGAGGTGAACATTGTTGGTGACAAAAAGCGATGATGGCATTTCTTTGTTGCACTTGATGCCATGGATTGCCCCACACCATGTTGGATTTTGTTATTGTTTACTTTACAACACACATACATTTCCATTGGCAAGGGTCGTCCCTGTAATCATGCAGATTATGAGGACACAAGAGATGCTTCCAAGTGCATGTTTTTTACTTAGATGTTTTTCCTTGCACATGTGAGCTGCTATTTCCTTGTAACATGTGAGCTGCTATTTTCATAAGAAGTGATGTGTGATGGTGTGGAGGGGTAAGGGGTGTGCAGGTGAAGACAGGCAGATGGTGATATGCGCAGGAACCAAGGGACAGCAGCTAGTCAAGAAGACACTCAGGACGAAGCAGAGTTTTTCTTCTTTTATCTCTTTCCCATGGCAAGGAGCTCAAACCAGGAACACTGCCTGGGAACTCCTCTCTCTCTCTCTCTCTCTCTCTCTCTCTCTCTCTCTCTCTCTCTCTCTCTCTCTCAGCACTCAGCGCACTGAGCACTCTCTCACGACACACTCTCGGGCACACTCTGGGGAACACTCTAGGCAACACTGCTCGCACTCGACGCAGCGCCTCAAATATATACAGGCGAGCCGGACCGCAAAGCAGACAACGCAGCGCCGCACGCAAAATGAGCCTCGCGAGACAGCAAATTACAAAATTTGTGCTATCTGTCACAGCTTCTGCGTTGTCTAGCTCGCCGTCCGTTCAAAGTATGCAAACATATTTGATATCGATGAAAACCTCAGAACCCAAGGAATAAAATGCAATAAGTCACGCTTGACAATTTTGTGGCTGTGTAAAGTTATTGGTGATTTAAGTCCGAGATTGAACCCACTTTTAACGAGTTTACGTCATGTTTCCTTTTATTTTGATGAAAAATACCAAACGGCGCGAAATAATTGTGTAATGAATAAAAAGCTGGCATCTCGCTCTTTTTATACATATAAATTTCATTACCCAAGGTGCCGTCCAAGCGGAGAACTTTGCGTTTAAAATTTGATAGAAAACACAACTTGCTTTATCGTCACATGGCCGTCGCCACATGCTTCAATCACGATCTTCGATAAAGCGTTATTCCATTGAAATGGTCCATCGGATGATAATTTTTATATATTTTCAGTTGCTTCTATCATAGAAATGGAGTTATTAAAAAGATTTCGATTGGGAAGTCCGAATTTCATGAAACGACAATTTAGATCAAAACTCCGACAGTAAACAAAGAAGGCGACTCGCTAAAGGGACCGGCGCTGTCAGTCATTTCGTATAGTCACAAGCTTGTACAGAAAAGGTCATAGGCATGCAATACACGAAATGAGAGCTTATGGACTCTACTTTCAATGCGTATTCATGGATTCCTTGGATTCTCTCATACTTTTTGTGAAATCAAGAATTATTTACAGTTTGTTCGTCGGACAATTCAAAATGGCGCCGAGATTAATTTGGTCGAAATACCAGTCTTAGGGAAAATATGGGCTTCTCAGTCCAACACGATTATGATGAATAGAATACATTAATTTTTGTGACTTCAGCGACATATACACAACTATGTAGGTTCTGAGGTATTCATGATTTAAAGAATTTACACAATAAAAATGAGATTCAACCAAGGGAGGTAAGGGGGAAGATAACTCATTTACAAAATATCTCGTCTATGACTGGTGACCAAGAAATACACACTGTTAGCACCCGGCTACAGATGTATACAAAATTTTGGTGAAAAATTACCCAGGGATTTCACACCACTGTCAGTCTTTGGATTTAACCTACAGGATTATTAGTTACTGATATTTGCTAGCATTCTTTGTATTCTCTCTCTCTCTCTCTCTCTCTCTCTCTCTCTCTCTCTCTCTCTGTCACACATACAAACATACACACACACACACACACACACACACACACACACACACATGCAGTCATATTCACGCATAGAGAAATCAAGAAAAGAAACCTGAAGGTAAATATTGAAGGCTTGTTGCTGTCTCATTTAAGTGCAGTTTCAATGATTTGTTGCAACAGTAATGATGAAAGCTAGCTTTCAAGACCAAGTCCTTGCATCTTGTGGAGAGATTCAGGGGGGAAGAGAGACGGGCTTTTAGAGGATTTCAGTGATCACTGAGGGCTACTGAAGTGTTTAAAATATGTCTTTTTTTTTCTTATTATTATTATGAATACTTTTATAGCGCCTGTCCTTGTCTAGAGACCAAGCTCTAAGCGCTTACAGTCTACACTTGTTTACACAATGGGCTGCCTACCTGGGTAGTACCAACTGAAGAGCTGCCAGCTGGTGCTTCATTAAGTCATTTCTTGTGTCATCCAGTCAGTATCATTCAATATCATTCACTCAGTTTCCTTACTTCATTCTTTCCATTTGTTACGCAGGGTGCATGCTATGTGTAATGTGTCATCCATACCAATGGCCAAACTGGTCTTCTTTTCCGAAAGTTGGTGATGGGATTTTACGTGTGTGCAAGATGCTTTGCGTGAGTTCACACACGGAACCTCGGTTTATAGTCTCATTCAAAGGACTGTGTGGGAAGTGGAGTCAAAACCAATGTTGACTCTGAAGGACCCCCCACCCCCACCCCCCACCCCCGTACCGAAATGGCCCAGCGGAGATTCGAACCCGCATCCCCAGGATCACCAAGATTATGAGTCTGACACTCTTCCACTGAGCTATTCCGGCCCCTACACTTCTTTGCACCTGAACTCCTCTGGTGCCTGGGCAGGATATGGACCCATTCCTTCATTTTACTTGGGGAAGCTTTCATCCCCACTGTGGTAATGATGATAATATAATGATACCGGCAGACAAGTCAGGTGACGGTGGAGCTTTGTGATGTCATGCAGGGCATCCAGAAGCTGAAAGAGGACCTGAAAGCAGTGACTTTGACCCAGAAATACATGGGAGAGAAGATTCCTGAAGTCTGGCTGAACCTGGAGAAACAGCTGGCCAGGTGTGTATGTGTGTGTGCATGTGTGTACATATGTGTGTGTGTGTGTGTATGTATGTGTGTGTGTGTGTGTGTATGCGTGTGTAACTCGTGGCCTTTTGGGTTTAAAATTCTTTACTTCAGTGAACTTGAACTATTAATAACCCTCCCTTTTCTTGGGTTACAATTTTGGGTGAGGTGCGTGATTGTTAAGTGTCTTTGTTTCTAACTGCTCAGACGCAATTTCTAATATAACAGACTGGAGTCAACAAATAGAGTAAAGCGTTTATTTGAATAATAGGGACTAACTAAGCCAAAATAGTAAAGGAAAACAAAAGAAGCAAACTCTTCCCAGATCAGCCCCAAATACTTCCTTTTCAACATTATGGCCTTTCCATACACAACCACATGGACATGTAAAAAGCAGCTCAGAGATCCTGAGAACTTTTTAGAGTTTTACCAAATTCAGAGTTTCAACGTTTTCAAAGAATTTAAAGTGATTTTAGAAGTTTTAATTTTTAAGAGTCTTAAGAGCTTTTAGGAGTTAAATACGCACCAGTACCGAAAACCCAAAACACAAAAATCAAGGGTCTCGAGCCAAAAGAAAAATTGTCTCTGCTGGTAGTGGCAGAGAGCAGCCAAAAAAACCTTCTCGGCTTGTCCTGGTTCAGCAGCTGGAGCTCTAAGTAAAGTTTGGCTAGCATGTGGTTGTTCTTTTTTATACAGGAGAGACACATGGTCACTCAAACAGGAAGTCACATGGGCGTCTACACAGGAAATCATTATTTCTTTCTTCACTTTGGAAATTTCTTAAAAACATTTCTTTCTCTTTCAATGAGTAATCCTTAATAACTAAGAAACATTTACTAGAATGTTATAACAATAGAAATCCCTAACGAAAATACAATTTAGATTTATATTTTGTTTTTAATTTTCTGCGGGACTATTTCTTTACACTTGCTGATTTATTTCCTGCGGGACTATTTCTTCACACTTCCTGTTTAGTAAAAATTGCCACCAAAACTATACAAACAGCATCTGTGCAATTTTCTACTCTCTTTTTTTTGTTTTGTTTACACTAATGTTTTGCAGAACCAACCTGGCTGTACCCTACCACAGAAATTCCTTGTTTTATGTGGGGGGTTACATGTGTATGTGCGTGTGTATGTTTATGTGAGAAGTGGGAGAAACAGTTTGAAGTTAAATAAATCCACATGATTCTGAACGTGTCTTGCAGTGTTCGTAAAGAAGGCAAGGCACTTCTACCTTGGAAGGATGTGGAAAGTGCCGGCCATAGATCTGGCATCTTTGATGATTTGGAGGTAACATACTTTTGCTTGTGTGTGGACATGTGTGTGTGTGTGCGTGTGTGTGTGTGTGTGTGTGTGAATGAAATCAAGCATTATTTCTGAAATGAAGAAAAGCAAGTTGTGTGTGTGCACACGTGTGTGTGTGTTTGTGTATGTGTGTGCGTGCGTGTACATCTCTACAGATCTGTGATAATTTTGTTGATTTTTGTTCTTATTTGTACCTTCCTGTCTTTTTTTGTGTAGCTGACGCAGGCAGTTCAGTTTCTTCATGATCTGGGCTCCGTGCAGTTCTTCAACACAGAATTCCTTCGCTCCAATGTGGTCATTGTGCCCCAGTGGATCGTGGATGTGATGGCCTGTGTCGTCACTGTGCATGAAGGGCCCATCAAGGTATTTTTGGAGAAGAGGAGTGGGTTTGTTTATTGCGCATGTTATGATGCGTGTCGTCACTGAGAATAAGGGGCTCATCAAAGTATTTCGAGAGATTCAGAGTGGGTGTGTGGATTGCATAATTATGCTACAGTATATGTTTTCACTGTGCATGAGAGGCCTGTCAGTACAATTTGCGAGGGAGGGCGGGAGGAAGATGTTTTTGGATCATGCATGTCATTTGTGTGTGTCGCAATAGTGTGTGACTAGCTCGAAAAGGTATTTTGAGGAGAGAGAGGTGGGGAAGTTTTTGTTAGATTGGGGATGTCATATATTGTGTAAAGTGCTGGGCTTCTGTTTCACAGATTCATGTCATGGATTTTAACTTAATGTAAAAAATGAGAATTTGCACAAAGATATATATATATATATATATATATATATATTATATATATATATCTGTGTGTGTGTGTGTGTGTGTGTTGTTGTTGTTGTTGTTGTTGTTGTTGTTTTTCAATGAAGGAAAAAGGAGGGAAAATGGTTGTGGAATTTCACAGAGTCTAGGTCACATTTTTAGTTTGTTCTTATGGGACAAGTACAGCAGTGTGTTCATTCTCCATATAGAATGATGTGTTCATTGTACACATAACATGGCATATTTAGAATGATGTACAATGCACATGTAGAACAGTATGTTTATTCTTTATGTAGAAAAGTGTTTGTGTATGCATGGAACAGTGTGATTATTCTTCTAGTGGAAAGATGTGCTCATTGTACACATAAAACAGTGTATACATTTCCATGTAGAATGGTGCGTTGATTGTATACACAGAACAGTGTGTTTCTATCCATGTAGAATGGTGTGTTGATTGTACACATAAAACAGTGTATACATCTCCATGTAGAATGGTGCGTTGATTGTACACATAAAACAGTGTATACATCTCCATGTAGAATGGTGCGTTGATTGTACACATAAAACAGTGTATACATCTCCATGTAGAATGGTGTGCTGATTGTACACACAGAACAGTGTGTTTCTATCCATGTAGAAGGGCGTGTTGATTGTACACACAGAACAGTGTGTTTCTATCCAAGTAGAACGGCGTGTTGATTGTACACACAGAACAGTGTGTTTCTGTCCATGTAGAAGGGCGTGTTGATTGTACACACAGAACAGTGTGTTTCTGTCCATGTAGAAGGACGTGTTGATTGTACACACAGAACAGTGTGTTTCTATCCAAGTAGAACGGCGTGTTGATTGTACACACAGAACAGTGTGTTTCTGTCCATGTAGAAGGGCGTGTTGATTGTACACACAGAACAGTGTGTTTCTATCCATGTAGAACGGCGTGTTGATTGTACACACAGAACAGTGTGTTTCTGTCCATGTAGAACGGCGTGTTGATTGTACACACAGAACAGTGTGTTTCTGTCCATGTAGAAGGGCGTGTTGATTGTACACACAGAACAGTGTGTTTCTGTCCATGTAGAAGGGCGTGTTGATTGTACACACAGAACAGTGTGTTTCTATCCAAGTAGAACGGCGTGTTGATTGTAAAACACAGAACAGTGTGTTTCTGTCCATGTAGAAGGGCGTGTTAATTGTACACACAGAACAGTGTGTTTCTATCCATGTAGAACGGCGTGTTGATTGTACACACAGAACAGTGTGTTTCTGTCCATGTAGAAGAGCGTGTTGATTGTACACACAGAACAGTGTGTTTCTATCCATGTAGAAGGGCATGTTGATTGTACACACAGAACAGTGTGTTTCTGTCCATGTAGAAGAGCGTGTTGATTGTACACACAGAACAGTGTGTTTCTGTCCATGTAGAAGGGCGTGTTGATTGTACACACAGAACAGTGTGTTTCTGTCCATGTAGAAGGGCGTGTTGATTGTACACACAGAACAGTGTGTTTCTGTCCATGTAGAAGGGCGTGTTGATTGTACACACAGAACAGTGTGTTTCTATCCAAGTAGAACGGCGTGTTGATTGTACACACAGAACAGTGTGTTTCTGTCCATGTAGAAGGGCGTGTTGATTGTACACACAGAACAGTGTGTTTCTATCCATGTAGAACGGCGTGTTGATTGTACACACAGAACAGTGTGTTTCTGTCCATGTAGAACGGCGTGTTGATTGTACACACAGAACAGTGTGTTTCTGTCCATGTAGAAGGGCGTGTTGATTGTACACACAGAACAGTGTGTTTCTGTCCATGTAGAAGGGCGGTTGATTGTACACACAGAACAGTGTGTTTCTATCCAAGTAGAACGGCGTGTTGATTGTACACACAGAACAGTGTGTTTCTGTCCATGTAGAAGGGCGTGTTGATTGTACACACAGAACAGTGTGTTTCTATCCATGTAGAACGGCGTGTTGATTGTACACACAGAACAGTGTGTTTCTGTCCATGTAGAAGAGCGTGTTGATTGTACACACAGAACAGTGTGTTTCTATCCATGTAGAAGGGCATGTTGATTGTACACACAGAACAGTGTGTTTCTGTCCATGTAGAAGAGCGTGTTGATTGTACACACAGAACAGTGTGTTTCTGTCCATGTAGAAGGGCGTGTTGATTGTACACACAGAACAGTGTGTTTCTCTCCATGTAGAAGAGCGTGTTGATTGTACACACAGAACAGTGTGTTTCTGTCCATGTAGAACGGCGTGTTGATTGTACACACAGAACAGTGTGTTTCTGTCCATGTAGAAGAGCGTGTTGATTGTACACACAGAACAGTGTGTTTCTATCCAAGTAGAACGGCGTGTTGATTGTACACACAGAACAGTGTGTTTCTGTCCATGTAGAAGAGCGTGTTGATTGTACACACAGAACAGTGTGTTTCTATCCAAGTAGAACGGCGTGTTGATTGTACACACAGAACAGTGTGTTTCTGTCCATGTAGAAGGGCGTGTTGATTGTACACACAGAACAGTGCGTTTCTATCCATGTAGAAGGGCGTGTTGATTGTACACACAGAACAGTGTGTTTCTGTCCATGTAGAAGGGCGTGTTGATTGTACACACAGAACAGTGTGTTTCTGTCCATGTAGAAGGGCGTGTTGATTGTACACACAGAACAGTGTGTTTCTATCCAAGTAGAACGGTGTGTTGATTGTACACACAGAACAGTGTGTTTCTGTCCATGTAGAAGGGCGTGTTGATTGTACACACAGAACAGTGTGTTTCTATCCATGTAGAACGGCGTGTTGATTGTACACACAGAACAGTGTGTTTCTGTCCATGTAGAAGAGCGTGTTGATTGTACACACAGAACAGTGTGTTTCTATCCATGTAGAACGGCATGTTGATTGTACACACAGAACAGTGTGTTTCTGTCCATGTAGAAGAGCGTGTTGATTGTACACACAGAACAGTGTGTTTCTGTCCATGTAGAAGGGCGTGTTGATTGTACACACAGAACAGTGTGTTTCTGTCCATGTAGAAGAGCGTGTTGATTGTACACACAGAACAGTGTGTTTCTGTCCATGTAGAACGGCGTGTTGATTGTACACACAGAACAGTGTGTTTCTGTCCATGTAGAAGAGCGTGTTGATTGTACACACAGAACAGTGTGTTTCTATCCAAGTAGAACGGCGTGTTGATTGTACACACAGAACAGTGTGTTTCTGTCCATGTAGAAGGGCGTGTTGATTGTACACACAGAACAGTGTGTTTCTGTCCATGTAGAACGGCGTGTTGATTGTACACACAGAACAGTGTGTTTCTGTCCATGTAGAAGGGCGTGTTGATTGTACACACAGAACAGTGTGTTTCTGTCCATGTAGAAGGGCGTGTTGATTGTACACACAGAACAGTGTGTTTCTATCCATGTAGAACGGCGTGTTGATTGTACACACAGAACAGTGTGTTTCTGTCCATGTAGAAGGGCGTGTTGATTGTACACACAGAACAGTGTGTTTCTATCCATGTAGAACGGCGTGTTGATTGTACACACAGAACAGTGTGTTTCTATCCATGTAGAACGGCGTGTTGATTGTACACACAGAACAGTGTGTTTCTGTCCATGTAGAACGGCGTGTTGCGGCACGAAGACTTGGAAGAAGTGTGGCATGCATATCCAAAGGAGCTCCACCCTGGCTGCTGCGGCTGACCGAAGAGTTTGACCTGACCTTTGCCCTGCCTGACCAGCCCTGCAACATCATTCCCTGCCTGCTGCCAGAGACTGCGCCCCAGGTGAGGTTAGACTGGATTAAAGTCAGAGTGTAACATTGACACAACACCATGCAGGTGAGACTGCACCCCAGGTGAGGTTAGACTGGATTAAAATCAGGATGTAACATTGACACATACATGCAGGTGAGACTGCACCCCAGGTGAGGTTAGACTGGATTAAAGTCAGGGTGTAACATTGACACATACATGCAGGTGAGGCTGAGCTCCAAGTGAGGTTAGACTGGATTAAAGTCAGGATGTAACATTGACACATACCATACAGGTGAGGCTGAGCCCCAGGTGAGGTTAGACTGGATTAAGGTCAGGAATCAGTGTCAACACACATAACACTTGTGATGTGGTTGATTCAGCGCCCATCTTGCACTGAAGTGAATGAAGATTAGTGATTGCTCGTTCATTTTCGTTGTCCTGAGTGTTTTGTATCTTGCCTGAAGAAGACCTAAGTGGTCGAAATGCGTCATGTTTTGTCTTGTGATTTGTTTGTCTACATTTTCTTGGAGGTTCGCTGTTAATTACATTTACAAAATTTTTCCTATATAAGAGCTTGTGATAGCTGCTGATATGTGGGTAACGTAATTCAGGGACTTCGCAATGAAGAGGAAAGTATGACAGCCTATTCAAATGTCTTGACTTTTCAATTGAGCCAGGCAAGGATCACAAAGGAAATGCCCGTTCCAGGACATGGAGTTGCTGGTGTGATGCGTAAACCATCATTTTGATTCCTATCAGCAACATTAACTTTTAATGTCATACTGTAAAAAAAAAAAAGAAGAAAAAAAAAAGAAAAAGAACTCCACATTGAAATTCACATGATGGGAAAAGCTTCACCTGGAGGTTGGAGAAGATAGTCTCCACCAGGTGAACTCCATGGAGGTTAGAGCAGACAGTATCCACTATATACTATGAGAACCCCATGGAGGGAAGCTCTCACCTGGAAGTTGTGGAGGACAGTCTCCACGTTGTGAACCCCATGGAGGGTACATCCTCACCTGATTAAGTGGGGAGAATAGTCTCCACCAGGTGAACACCATGGAAGGAACACCTTCACCTGGAGGTTGGTTAGAGAGGACAGTCTCCGCTTTGTGAACCCTACACCGGGAACACCTTCACCAGAGTCTAGAGAGGACAGCATCCACCCCGGTGCTGTCCTGTCCCCACCTTTGATGGACGGAGGCACCACATACCACACAATCAGGTAGACCTCCAGACTGAAGAGATTGACAGGGTCACTGCAGCAGACTGCGGACTCGGTTCAAGAGTGAACAGCACAGTATAAGTAGGTTCAGGAAATGGTATCAATGTGCGCTGAGCTTTGTACAATATGCAGAGTACGCCGAGTGGTATAGCACAGCTTGGTTCAGGGAGTGGTGTCAGAGAACACAGGGTACATGTTGAATGGTGCAGTGTATTTTGGTTCACGGAACAGTGTGTGCAGGGTTAACATTGGACAATTTGGTATATTTCATTTCATGGGGCGCGGTGAACAGAGTATGATATTGGACAATTAGAATGTTTAGATTCAAGGCAGAGAGTGTGCACAGGGTAGGATACTGGACAAGACTATATTTTGGTCCTTGAAACAGAGAGAGCAGGATATAATGGTTGATAACACACTCCATTATGGTTGGTGGAATGGAGAGTGCAGACTATAACATTGGACAATACAGTATGTCTTTGTACATGGAGTAGAGTGCGCAGGGTATGACACGAAACAGTACTGATCTTGATTTACCGGGTTGGGTTTGTGTCCTCTCTGACACTGTTGAATTCATTTACTTGAAAGCTACAGTTGCCTGCTTTGGCAAGCTTGGAACATTTTTTTGCCCACATGTGAATTTTGGAGAGGAGGGTTCTTTCTTTCAGCGGACAAACCTATGTCTTACCTTACTATACTTTATATCCCGATTCTCTATTTTCCATCTATGACCTAATGGTATCTTTCCAAACTTATGTAGTTGGTTTTTTGTTTGTTTGTTTTTTCATCATGTGTTTTTTTTCATTTCGAACAAGGTAAAAAGAAGAGCAGTAAAATAGATATGGAGAAAACAACTTGTCTGTTACGAAGAAGGGGCTTGACAAAGATCTGTTCAAATGGAAATTATTGAAGTATTAAACCCTTCACCAATAGCAAGTGTGATCTGCTTGTTTATTAATAAGACATCACTTATCTGTTTATTGTTTTCTGCAGTTTGATTGGCCCAAGGTGAATCGTGACAGTGCAGAGAGGGAGATGAAGATGATTTACAAGTTTGATTACTTGCCTGCTGGTCTGTTCAACAGGGCTCAGGTGTGTACACGTACATGTGTTACGTTGCATTCTTTGATGTAATGTCTATCCACCTAACGGTGATCTTAGACAGACATACGTGTATGTGTGTGTGTGTCTGTGTCTGTGTGAGTGTCTATGTCTGTGTGTGTCTGTGTCTGTGTGTGTATATGTCTGTGTGTGTGTGTGTGTGTGTGTGTGTGTGTGTGCGTCCGTGCATGTGTGTGTGTGCGTGTGTGTGTGTGTGTGTCTGCCTGTCTGTGTGTATGCATGTACGTCCACAGATTGCATTTCATTTTACATTGTTCCATTATTAGTAATATTTAACAGGATAAAATAGGGTGTGGGGACTGTGTGGGAGATGCATGATTTAGATGTTCGGGCATGTACAGTGTATGCATGTTCATGTTTGCGCGTGTGTGTTTGTGTGTGTGTGTTGCTCCATCATTTTCATTTAAAGTTGGAAGGTTCAAGATGTCATAGTCCAAGGGCCATTGAAGGTTTAAGACATCGTAGTCCAACGGCCATTGAAGGTTTAAGACATCGTAGTCCAACGGCCATGGAAGGTTTAAGACGTCATAGTCCAAGGGCCATTGAAGGTTTAAGACGTCATAGTCCAAGGGCCATTGAAGGTTTAAGATTTCATAGTCCAAGGGCCTTTGAAGGTTTAAGATGTCATAGTCCAAGCGCCATTGAAGGTTTAAGATGTCATAGTCCAAGGGCCTTTGAAGGTTTAAGACGTCATAGTCCAAGGGCCTTTGAAGGTTTAAGATGTCATAGTCCAAGGGACATTGAAGATTTAAGACGTCATAGTCCAAGGGCCTTTGAAGGTTTAAGACGTCATAGTCCAAGCGCCTTTGAAGGTTTAAGACGTAATAGTCCAAGGGCCTTTGAAGGTTTAAGACGTCATAGTCCAAGGGCCTTTGAAGGTTTAAGACGTCATAGTCCAAGCGCCATTGAAGGTTCAAGACTTCATAGTCCAAGGGCCCTTGGGGCAGTGACCTATTAGAGTTCACCATGTCTGAGCATGGCACTATTGAAGGCGGGCCTTTCCCTATCTTTCCACTGTCCTAATCTTCCCTGACCTGAGTCAGATACCCATTTCCTGCTGGGTGGACACAGAGCATTTTCAAGCCATGAAGATACGACCCAAGGGAGGCTAAGACTCATGACTGTCGGCTCCACAGGCAGATGCTTTAAATATATTTAATTACCACAGGCCTCTCATATGGTATCTTTTTTAATGAACCAATTACACATACTCTGTAAGTCTTCATTATTATTATTATTTAGCATGGTGTTGATAATTAAAATAATTAAATTGAGTGTTTTTTCAAAACAAGTAAGCAAGGACCTTCTCCCATTTTACTATCCTGTACTTGCAAAGTCGACCAATGTTCACAGAAATCAAGACTGTAAATACCCGCATGCATACTGATATGAACATTTCTTCCTTTACTCCCTTACACACACTCACACACACACATATGCATGCATGCATGCATGTGCGCATGCACACACACACATACACACACACAAATGCATGCATGCAAGCACTCTCATGCATGCTCACCATGCATGTTTCAGCGCATGCACACACACACACACACACACACACACACACACACACACACACACTCACACACACTCACACACACTCACTCACGCACTCACGCACTCAATCACCCACTCTCTCCACACACACACACACACACACACACACACACACACAGACACTCGCTCACTCATTATCCCTCCCCATGATCACCTCCCCAATCCTCCCCCGTCCATACATACGCATACATATGTGTAGATGAACAAAGTGCTCTTGCAACATGGGAGCAATATGATTAGCGAGTGATATCTGAAAATAAAAAGAGTTCAATGCTGTCAAAACAAATGGGGTCAGTCTCCAGTGAAGACTTCAAAAAGGCCTTGGGGAAAAAAGTGTCTAATGCTGAAAAGAAGAAAATACTCTGGATGTTAGACCCATATAAAAAATGTTCTAGACTTTACCTTAAGCATGTGCACATTCACAGTGTATGTTAAATTCATGAAATTCTTGATGACTGTGTTCGCTACATTTACACAGAGTGGGCTTATTGACCTTCTTGTAATTTTCATCTTCTGATCACCCCCTTCTACTCTCTGTTCACTCCCAGGTACGCCTTCATGAGTTTTCAGACAACGCCATCATGTGGAAGAAAGGATCTATGCTGAGAAAGAACCGCCACTCCGCCTTGGTTCTGCAGACCAGGTAGGGAGCAATGTAACATATGGAGAGAAGTGTGTGTGTGTGTGCTATCTTCTTCAACAGTCTGGCACTGTTACTTTAATTGTGGAAGAATATCTTCATTTATAAACAGTAGATGCGGTGCTGCGGGTCTGACTGTGAAGAGAGTATCCTCAGCAACAGACTCTGGCTCTGCCTCTGTTGGTCTGATTCTGGAGCGGTATCTACTTCAACAGACTGTTGCTGTGGCACTGTTGATTGATTTAAAAGCAGTTTAGGGGCCGGAATAGCTCAGTGGTAGAGTGCCACACTTGTCATCGTGGGGTTGTGGGTTCGAATCTCCGCTGGGCCGTTTCGGTACAGGGGGATTTTTCCCTCGGAGTTAACATTGGTTCTGACTCCATTTCCCATACAGTCCTTCGAATGAGACTATAAACCGAGGTTCCATGTGTGAACGCACGCATAACATCTTGCACACACGTAAAATCCCATCACCAACTTTTGGAACAGAAGGCCAGTTTGGCCGTTGGTATGGACGACACATTACAAATAGCATGCACCTTCCCCGAAGTTGGAGTATAGCTGCCTTAGTGGTGGGATAAAAAACGGTCATACGCACAAAACTCCACTCCCTTTGTTGGGTAGATGGGATTAACCCTTGCCTTTCTATACAGGGGGTGTCCGCAGGAGTATCAGCCTGCGTACGCAGAAGAAGAAGAAGAGAAAAAAAGAAAAAGCAGCTCAAAGTGTTCAAAAGGGGACAGAAGACACCGTAATAGTCTGTAATGGAGATGTCACATTTATTTTGTTACTGAGGATCACTGATGTGAACTTTTTATTGCGCGTAATACGTTAGGTTAAATGTATGCACTTGGTAAGGAAAAAGCCTATCATGGTATCTTAGTCAATTATCATCTTTTGCCCCAAGAATATTGTTTTGCATTGAAACACACACATACACACACAAACACACACACACCCATGCACGCACCCGTGCGCTTGCGCACACACACACACACACACACACACACACACACACACACACACACACACACACCACACATATCACCCCCTCCCCCCTCCCTCCTTTGAGTTTCTTCCATGAGGTACTCTGTGTGATTTCAGCACAGTAGAGGTGTTGGTTAAAGCGCAGGGCTTCAAGCCAGAAAACGTTCTGTTCCTGGTGCACGAGGTGTTTGAGTGTCTGATTGCCGAATCCTACAGCGGCGTGCACTATGACTACTACATTCCTTGCATGGAGTGTCAGTCAACGGTAAGAACATATGTGTAGAAAGGATTTTCTAATGTCTCCCTCTCTCTTCCTTCCAGCACTCTTGGTTATTCCTTTTGAATCAAGAATCGCTCTTTTTTTTTTTTTTCAACAATCTTTTTTTTATCTAGTGTGGTCAGCATAGTCTTATTAAGATGGAGAAAGGTAGTGAACATTCTAAATTCTTTGTGGTGTGTGTTAGGGTGGACTGGGGGTGTATCTCCTTGGATAGTGAGTAGGAATGTGGAAAGAGTGGGGGTAGGGGTATGTGAGAAACGTCAAAGGAAAATGAATTCAAGCCCTAAACCATAGCACAAGGATTGAAAGTACATTGCGTTTTTGAGGGTGAATGGAAATGGCATCAAGGCAAATAATTAAGATGATGTATATATGAAGATGAAAATTAGCATCATTACTTCAGCTGTGATTTCCTCATAAACTGACTTTCCCAATGTATAGTGTCCAATGTGCACACACCCCAGTCCCTAGATGTGTTATGGCTCACTGTGTTGATCACAGTAATATGTTCTGGCCTGTCAAGCACACAAAAACAAAGGAAATCTTAAAGGAGGTAGGGAACAGTAAACAGTAAATAACAAACAAGTAGGGTAACTCTTGTTCCCTTGATGAGATGGTCGTATGCCCATAACTCTGAACAAATGCTGATTACAACACCAAATTCTCTAGCAATAAATGCCAAGAGGGAGCGCATAGAACAAACATCACACTCAAGGTTTGGTCACCTGGACACTCAGTTTACCTGGTTTGAAGATTAGTCTCACATCTAGCTGAAATGTAGATTGATTTTGACTAAAATATGCCTGTCGCATGCGTTTTTTCTGACACCATGGATGATTGACAGTGACATCGTTGTTCACTGTGATCACAGGCTTTCTATGCTGTTCCTGTGACATACAGTTCAAACTCAAGACACTTGCAAGAGAGAGAGAGAGAAAAAAAGTACAATAAAAAAATTCTTTTGAGTTGAATGAAAAAGAATCCTGAATCCTAAGATCAGGAATGTAGACGACAGCTCCAACCAGCTCTGGCAACAGACGGCAAGACAGCCAGAGACTGAGGCAGAACTGGAGACTTGGTTTCCTACACTGTGATTGTAACTGGTCTTGATATGATAAATTGTGGATCAAATGGATCAGTCCATAACTCCCTGCAGTTCTTTTCCTTGATTTTCGATCGCTGGTGATCATATCAAAAAACATGTTTTTTGGGTTATCAAATGAATGATATATTGAAAGACACCTGAACAAACACTTTTATCCAAAAAAAATTGTTGGAAATTGTTTTGGATATTTTTGCATAGTTGTTACTCAAAAAATATGAAAGACTCAAAAGCTGTTGAAAATTAAAAATCAAAGGACATGCGTAAATGTCCAAAGCATATTTTACTTGAGAAAAATAAACAAGAAGAGAGAGAGAGAGAGAGTTAGGGGTGAGGGGGGCAAGGAGGGGGTTTGTTCAACACTCCACTGATCTCCCCTTTGTCGCGTGATCTGGACAGCTGCAGTCGGAGCCCTGCATGTTCGCGCGGTCCAAGGTGCAGCGGGCGGTGGAGTTCAAGGCTCCTTTCCTACAGTGCGACTCCTTCCACATCATGTCCATTCCAGAAATACAGGGTAAGTACACAGCCTGTCAAGGGCTGCAATCCGACTCCTTCCACATCATGTCCATTCCAGAAATACAGGGTAAGTACACAGCCTGTCAAGGGCTGGTCTCTGTGACTCTTCCAGTGTCTACCTTTCTGATCATATATCTGTCTGTAGTCCATCCAGGCAGCATCAACCACTTGCATACACACGTATTTTGTCTGTGGCTTCGACTTTTGCCTTTGCAGACCTACATTGTGCAATAATCAAAATACAAAATCCATAGGCTTTGACAGATAGAGGATTTCATCAGTGTCTGAGAGTCCAGACAATTGTCATGTACACAGGGAGTGGCTTAGAAGTTCAGGGTTCTGCGAGTAGATGAATCTGTCGCAGTATGTCTGTGTGGCGCAACTTGTATCTTTTTGATGCAAATGGTACACCATGGTGATATTTGCTACTGCCTACCTGAGTGCCATGATGCAATATTTTCCACCCCTACACCATGTGGTCATCAGTAGAACTAATCAAAGTTTAAACTTGACCAATGAACGAAATTTCTTTTGTTTTGTTCTCTTGCTAGGGGTTTAAGCTTACAGTTTATAACCTTTTCAGAATCGCTCCTTTTCCCTCAGACAGATTGAGAAATGCTGTCTTGCTGCAACAGACTATTAGGGTTGGGTTCAAACCCCCTGTATCACCCCCACCCCCACCCCCACCACCACCCTCCCGGGATTCCCTACCACTTCCACTCCCCCTTGCCGTACCATTGACACACAGGAAATAAAATGTGGAATTGTAGAAAAGAAAACTGTTGACGGATATGGGGAGAGTGGCTTCACCACCTACTACGCGGCACACTCCCTATTTTGCAGGCACTGACCCGTCTCCTCGTTCTGCCCACAGTCCATGTTAGTACTCGGACACACTAGCCACCTTGATGTGGTGGTAAGTATCACAGACTTCATGCCTGGGAGGTCATGGGTTCAGTTCTCATCAGAGGCATGTGCTCGCAAGATTGTCAACTCATCTGGAGCGGAATGCGCTATGGACTCAGATGGGAAGATAGGGATCACACAGTCAAATTTCATCCATTGAATGGATGCGTCTCTGAGAGCGTTGCTCGAATGTCCTGTCCAGCATCTCGGGTGTCTGAATCTCTTGGGCCTGGTTGATGCCAGGATGAAGTATGAAAGAAAGACAGCCCTGACTTCAACCCAGTCATGTAGTATTTGGCCAGAATAGAACTCCATAGCACCATCTCCATTATTCTTGTTCTCATTGATTGTCATGAAGAAAAAAAGAAAAAAGATGTATGTATATGTATATATATATATATATATATATATATATATATAATATATATATATATATGTACATCATGAATGCTAAAACAAGTTGATCATCTTTTCCCACAGGGATGATTTTCTTGTTCCAAAAAAAGAAGATGATCAGCTTGTTATAGCATTCATTTTCTTCAGCAATACCTGTTGATGTCGTTTTGTTGTGGGGCAGAGTGGGCTTTATTGAGAATTTTGCCATTGAAGTTATATATATATGTTTGTATAAAATGCTGTATATAATGCTGTATATATATATATATATTTTTTTTTTTTTTTTTCACTGTGATTTTGTCCTTTTTTCTCTATAACAGCCATCATGCCACCAGACCACAACACAGACTTTGACGACCATTTACATCGCAGTGTGCATGAGCTTCATTCCCTGGAGGAAGAGCTGGTCATCAGCGTCTTCGTCTGCTACTCCCGCAAAAACGTGCCCTCCCTGGCGGAAGATGGGAAAGTCATTCATCCCAGCACCATCCTTCAGGACCTGCGACAGGCAGGATATAAAGTGTCAGCTGAGCGAACATTACTATTTTGTATTCTGTTGTGTTGTATGGCATTGTATTGTGCTTTGTTGTATGTTGTTTTTTTGTGGTCAAAACAGGTTTCTCTAATTAATTGCCTGGTCTGACTTTTTGTCTCTGTTTCTCCTCTTTCTCTCTCTCATTCTCTCTCTGTCTGTCTCTCTCTCTGTCTCTGTCTCTCTCTTTCTCCCTCAGTCTTTCTCTCTCTCTCTCTGTCTCTCTCTCTCTCTCTCTCTCTCTCTCTCTCTTTATCTCTCACTGTCATTCTCTCTGTGTCGCTGTCTGTTTGTCTGACTGTCTCTTTCTCTGTGTGTGTGTGTGTGCATGCCTCTGTGTGTGTGTGTGTGTGTGTGTGTGTGTGTGTGTGCGTGTGCCTGTGATGTGTGTGTGTGTATGTGTGTGTGACTCTTGTCTCTGTACAAATTTTCCGCTGACAGAGCAGGTAAAAAATTATTTTTAGTTCATATCTAACCAAGTGGCATCTTCAATCTGTGTCAGGGAAAGTTCATAGATCCACCAATCAGTAAGGGCCTTACACCTAGCTTTCCAGAAATAAGAAGCTGATTGATTCTTGCCATGATACTCCACACATTACAGCATTTGTGTGTGTGTGTGTGTGTGTGAAATAGAACATACGTCTTTGAGCATAAACTCTAGAATACATGCTAGTTATGGAGTCTCATGATCACATTCTCTTTAAGGTTCAGGCCTGTGAACTCATGACTCTTTATCTGATTTATTAATTTTTGATATGGCATTTCTTTTCAGGTAAGAGGGGGGGGGGGGGGGGGGGAGAGAGGAAAGTGAAGCTAAGCATGATTTACATTTTCTTAATGACATGATGTTAATAATCAGTGACATTCTCCATCCAGTCATGTGACATGAAATAAGAATAGCTGTTTTGAGGGTTGTTACAAGGCACAGAGTTCTGAAAATGAAAATGGTATAGAAGAAAAAAAATTCACGGCCTTGTGGTCTTCCTAGTCAGTGGTGTAGCCACCAACATACTTTCAGTAAGATTGTTTTTTTTCCCTACTCCCTCTTGCCCATCTTGTCTCCCCTTCTCTGCAGATCATCAGCTTTGTCTGGTTTGTATCTTTTCCCTGAGGAATTGACATGATTTGACCTGGCACTAAGATCTAGGGCCTTTGTTGAAGACCTGCCAATACATCCCCGTGTAAAGCCTCCTGCTAAGATTTCATATTGTGACCAGCTGCTGTGGTGTGGTGGTTAGTACTGTGGACTTGTGGGTTGAGAGGTCATTGGTTCGATCCACATCAGAATAAGTTATTAGAGGGATTTTTCAGCCTCTGGTTAGTTCCTTTCAAGAGGAATTAAGTGTGCAATGGGCCGAAAGGGGAAGACTGGATCAGGTTTGATTCCTCATCTATGTCCATGCCTGTACTGAGTTTGTGTGAAAGATGTTGGTGTTGGCAAGGTCATGAAGACTATCTTTGGATGTATGTGGTGATGTTCTCCATAGGGTGACCCTTACTCGTGCTGGCTCCACAATTGATCAGCAGTGAACTTAACAGGTGGTGTCTAGCTTATGTTGGATCAGAACAGGCACCACTGAACAGCACTGAAGTGACTCAGCAGTGATGCAGTGTCTCCTCGTGTGAGTTGCCTCTTGGTGGCCCTGTGCTGAGGATGCTACTGAACAAGTCGAGGTGTGGCAGTGTATGGAGCCAGAATGCGCATCATGGGAATGGTTCCACTGAGAGAACATGGATGATTGGACACCCCCTACCCCCATCCCCCAGAAAGGAAGGCTTGTTTGTTGGTTTGAAGGGAAACTGAGGGGAGGGCAACGCAGGGTGGCAGTAGTGACACAGGACTGTTGCCTGCTTGTTTCAGGTCCTTCACAGACGACCCAGAGACTGCCAACATGGAGGCCCTGACACTGTCCATGAAATCAGCACAGGTAGGGAAAACCATCATCTCCATCAGGACGTTTATGTGCTCACAGGGTTTTCTCAATAATGGCTCCCACAAATTCATAACAAGTGGGTCTTCAGTGGGAAGTTCTGCTCATCCACCTTTTTCCATTAATTCACAATCCACTTGTTCAGGATGATATTAGATCGTTCTTGTTTTTTCAGTATGGACTAATTAGGATGATAATATATATTGTTTTTTTTCAGTATGGGCTAATTGGACAAGTTGAATGTTAAGATGAAATATTTTGAGCTGGGAGCTTAAGGGTTTGTGGGCACCATTTGAAGTGTGCTTCAAAATGAGCCAAAAAGTGCTTGAATATCTTTTTATAACCTTGTATCGAGTTTGACTGGGGAAAAATGGTAAGAGACAGTGATAGAGGAGAATCCATTTTACACAATTGTGGCAGATGTAGGACCCAAATATCTCATCACTGACAACAAAAAAACTTGGACTTCAGTGCATACTGCAGGGATTTGTTTGAAATCAGTTCAAAGGAGTTATGTGACCAAGAGGTGGTGAGCTAGCATCAATGTTCTGATTGATTTTCTGGTCTTCACAGTGCAGGTAACTGACCATAGTGGTCACTTGGAGACTTCGATCAGCAGCATGCAGAGAGACAGATACGCATTCACTGCTAAATGTTTATACAAAGTTTGGTGTGATTCAAACATGCAAAGTTTGGTTGTTGTTTTTTTCTTTCTTTCTTTCTTTTTATTTTTGGGTGGGGGAGGGAGAGTCTTTAAAAACATCATGACTAGGGTGCTTAGTACATAGTGACCTGCACAGGTTGGTCTGAGAATTTTTGCAGATGGGCAGTTGAAATAGCAACTAAGAATAGATTTCAGCGTTTTATCTGCTTTCTGTCCTTGTGTGTGCATGTTGTGTTTCTGTGTGTATTTGCGCATGTGTTTGTGTGCGTGTGTGCATGCGTACACAGTCTGAATGCCAAAAAGGGGACTTCCTGTAGTCTTTTATTTTGGATATGAAATGATAAGATGAGGTCCTGTATGCAGCAAACACTTGGCAATGTAAAAGAACATTCATATCAAATTCTGTAGGAAAAGAAACCTTTGATACATCAAAGCTGTATAGAAGAAGGACCAGTGTCTCAACCTTTGGCTATTTGGAGTTCCATTGTGCACATTTAAGGCATTTACCGCTTCCTCCTATGCACATTGAAGGCATTTACCACTTACCTCTGACCTGCCTGGCTCTGTGTCTGCCTCAGGGTCACCGGTTAGTGTACTGTTCACCTCGCTTCACAGCTGATGGTGTCAGACTGTCAAGTTGGAAGCACATTCATGGTGGTTTGCATGTGGCCAAAGGTTATATGCAGGCAGTAGGCCAACTGTACTGTTCACCTCGCTTCACAGCTGATGGTGTCAGACTGTCGAGTTGGAAGCACATTCATGGTGGTTTGCATGTGGCCAAAGGCTATATGCAGGCAGTAGGCCAACCTCAGTGTACAGCAGACAACAAGAAACTTGCTTGCGTGGTTAACTGTGAGGGCACCTCTGCCAACTGAACACTTTTCTTGCCTGGGAGTGATTAGTTACCCGTGCAGGTGAACTGGACTCCTACAGAGGTGAATAGTTTGAATACAAGGAGAGGTTCTGATCATGCCTGCTTCACATCTTGAGATAGGTCAACAAAACCACACACACACACACACAGACACACACACACGCCGATGGCAGTGTACTTTGGCTCTTCTTGGGAAGAGTAACCCAAATCACACTCGGAGAAATCTATTTCAAACATTTTTTATTCGTACTTCCATTACCGTCTTGGTGGCATGACTCTCAGGCTTCCCATTCTGGCTCCCCTTTGCACAGCCACACCCAAATATGCTTCAGTCACAGTTCAAGCATCAGGGGCCAGAGGTAACTTGCGTTATTCACATTTTAAAAGGAATGTAAAGCAGATCCACCAGATAACAGGGAATTACAAAACAAATCATGATGCGTTTCTACCTCTTAGGTCTTCTTCAAGCAAGATAAACAACATTCAGGACAATGAAAAATGAAGAACAAGCAGTCACTTGTCAGATTCGGCGCAAGATCGCAACGTGTTTTGTTTTGTCGTGTAATTTGTTTGTCCCTGTTATCTGGCAGATTTACCTTATATTCCTTTTAAGATTTGTTTTGATTTCCGTGTGCAGTCGCCTCCCTTTGAAACTTGCGGTTTTCAGTTACTGCCAGAGTGGACCTATAATGCTTCTGACATGATGAAAAGTTATCGACTATACATTACAGTATGTGCCCTTGTCTATCTGTGTGTGGGTGTGGTGTGTTCATTGTGTGATGTGTTGTGCAGGTGGTGGTGATCGGCATCTCAGATGAGTTCCTGGCCAACCAGCAGTGCTACAGCCTCATCTTCTACGCCAGGGAGTCGCTGAAGAAGCCCTTCCTGCTGATGACGCTGGGCAAGACCCGCAACTGGCAGAAACAGGACATCAACTTCCTGCTGGGAAACGAGGTACAGTCAGCCATGCTGAATTCACGTTTTAAATGGCTGTTGTACTTTCTGATTCATTCTCCGATAAACATCCAAGTTTTTATGTTGGAAGAGTTGAACATGGAGCCAGCCTTGCCTTGAAGGAACTGAGGTTTTCTCAGGATGAGTTAAGGGAGCTTTGTGACCAGGTCAGACCCCTGGTTCTTTGTTTTCTGCTGTCTTTTTGGTCATCCTTACCCAAATTGAGTTCCGACACTACACTCTGCATTGTTACGTGTCTGGAAAATGTTGGCTGTAACTTTTTTTTTTTTCAATGGAAGAGAAGATAGGCTATCAGTTGAAAGAACCTTTCTGAATTACCTATGTAGGTTCTTTCGTTTTCTGTTCTCCATTGGGGCTAAATGTGCATAGAGCCAAATGGTCTGTCTGTAGCAGGACACTTATCAGACTTGAAATAGCCCTACCACTTGTGACTTGCCTAGCTCTGGCGCAGCCCTGTCATGTCTCCCAAGACTGACCATAAGTGTAGGCCAAAATATCCCACCTTTTCCAGCCTGTGGCAGCAGCAGGACCAGCAGTCTAAAGATAGAACTCTGTGAGCAAAGTCCAGTTCATGCTGTTCCCTCTCCTGCTGTGGCTTTATTACAGTTCATTCCTGTGTTGTACGCTGTAGTCCATCTAGTCGGATTAAATCTTCCAGCTTATATGCAGGCCTGTGTGTGCTATTCCAGTGAAGTAAAACTGAACCCACAAAATATTACTTCACACAAAACACATACCATAACATATATTATACTGTTGCTTGTTCAGAATATTGATGTCCATAATAGTAATTTCCGATTCACTGTGTGGTAGAGGTTGACATGTTGCAGATCTTGCTGTGTGCAGGTGTATGTGAACATGCAGGACATTTCACGCTACAACAGTAAAATCAAGGAACTGGTGTCGGCTGTCAAAACCAAAGCAGGGACGAAAGCAAAGGTCAGTTGGTTGTTTTTTTTTAATGTTTTCAGGACAGCCGAGTCTTCTGTGTACTGTGTTTACTTGTTTGCTTTGGTTCAAGAGAGAAAAGGTTTAAGTGTGTTTGAAAGAGAGTTAGTGTGTGTGAAAGAATAAAAGGGAGGGAATGGTGGGAAGGGTAGTGAGAGAGGTAGGGAGAGTTGAGAAAAGAAGAAAGGACAGGGAAAGACAATAATCGATAATAAATGAAGAGATCTGCCATGGAACTTCCTTATATCATGCAAACAGAATATTTGCAGGGCTCTGTCAGCTTCAGAAAGAAAAAAACTGTTTGCGGTGTGCAGACTTTCTGATTGGCATATATTGAATGGACGCTCTGGTTGCAGCACTGATGCAGAGGGTCTTTAGTAAAAAATATAAACAAATAAGGGAAGTAAGTTTTGCTCCCCTGGTGGACTGGAGTAAGTTTTGCTCCCCTGGTGGACTGGGTACGAGCCCATAACACCAAACTGATGTTGGGGAAGTTTCCTCGTTTGTCCTGTGTGTCTTGTGTTTGCCAGATGAATGGGCTGTGCAAGTAGCATTAATTTGGAGGGATAGGCAACTAATTGATTCACTATGGGAACAAAAGTTACCTCCCTTGTTATTTCCTGTAAGACCCTTTCCCCAGTCCCTCTGTGTCCTCATCTGTTCTCCTCCAGATCACTTCATATGTACTTCTTAGTTAAAGAGTTCAACACCAAACCTGAGATCAGACACACTCCCAATTGCGTTACAGCATGCTTTGAAATTATATGTCTACCATATATCACACACTAAAATGTGTTGTGCTGTTAAGTCAGATCACCTCAACCAAAGAGTGGGTATGGGAGAGGGTGTGCGTTCTGATTTGGTGCTTAGATGTTTACACAGCGGATGGGGAACAAATAGTTTTGCAACTGGCACCCAGTTCTGCAACATATCAACAGCCTGCTTATGAGTGTGCTCAATATTCCTTGTCTCTACTTCGTTCTGTGTCATGTGACAAGGTAGCGAAGGTGTATGAAGAAAAATGAAGAAGATGAAAAAGTCTGGGGACCATCAGTAGGTGTTTTTTTTTTTTCCTTAATCTTTTTTTTCTCTCCCAAATGCCATTGTACATGTACCAGTGAATTCAGAATGCACCTAACTCCGTTCCATCTCAGATGTAAGCTGCACGCCGTGCCTTCTATGTCAATGAATTATATTTAAAAACCGACTGGTGATGCTCTATTACAGGAAGGGTTTCCAGACTGCTTCATCAGCTACTGCTGGAAGAACTCGCTGACTGCGGTGAAGCTGGGTACCACCTCCGCCACCTCCGCTCTTGGGTGGGGAGACCCTCGAACACTCAAAAGCTTTCTGGACAGCAAGGGCGTGTCCTGCTGGCTGGATGTCGAACAGATGGGGCAGGTGGGTGCTCGGGCTGATGGGGGCTGTGCCATTGTGGTTGTATGACAGGAGGGAATGCGGAGGAGGGGAGGGGGGGGGGGATGAAAGAGTGAGGTCGTGGAGGATGTCAAAACACTGCTCTGCTGCTGAGTCATTGCAGTGGTGTCCAGTTATGCTTGCTTAGATTTAAGTGTTTTCTGCCATTGTGCTCGTTCAAGTCATAACTCAGTGCCCAAGTTGCCAAATGTCACTGTAGCACTTTCTTGTGAAGTCATTGTGCAGCACCTGAACTGTTTTCATTACACCCCTCTACAGAGACATGGAGACCTATTTCAGAACACACGCTGTCTTCAACTTTTTGAACTTATGTTTGAGAATTTTCTTTTTTTTGTCACTTTCTTTGGGACCATATTTTTACCTTCCTTTGTTGTCATTTTTTGTTTCTATTGTCATGGCCGTATGTCTTTGTTGAAAAAAATCTTTTATGCTTTCAGTCTATACCATTTTAGCTAAACTGTAGTGATTTGGTGAGTAGATATCAAGTGGGCATTAGCTGTCCATTCTGTAAGGTTATTTTTTCAGACTGTGTCTTTCTGTATTTGATAGCGCATTATCTTTTTTGTTGCAGAAATATATTCTGATTGATGTTTTAAAACTTATTTTGTTAATCTGTGTCAGAAACTCTAGCAGGATGGCCAAGGCATTCGAGCAGCCAGGTTTTATCTGCCTTAATGGTGTCAGCAGTTGAATTTCTGTAAATAGTTTCCTATTTAACATTTAGAGACATGCTTACCTTACATTTTTTGCTGTATTATTATCCCCTCCATTGACTTTTATTGGCATTTATGACCATTCAATTTAGTTACAGACGTAAAAACACCTGTGAATGTCTCCTAAAGTAATACAAAAATCACTGTCTACTCACACAATTTGCCAATACCTTTGAATTGCTGGCTATTTAGAAATGCATTCAACTGCTAGCCAGTCATCTGCATTTTAGTGATCAAAAGTCAACAAGAAGGCGTGATATTTTGGAAGTTTTATGATTTTTCTTCCTTCACATCTACTTATTCAGCACAGTAGCTAGCAGAAACCAACCATTTGAAAGGAAACTTGATCATGCCAAAGATTCCACCCACTCCAAGACAATGCAGCAACAGATGTTCTAGCCAGTATGTTCTCAACAGCATGCCTGCATCCATTGAAATTTAGTACAAGATCGGTCTGATCCTCTAGTTGCACATCATAACCATGGACTCTTACCTAAGGGGACACAAATCTTCACATGTATTTGATTGGTCTGTATGGATTGCCTCCTCTCTTCAGATGTTGTTTCCATCATTGTTGTTGGTTTATTCATTATTTTTGTTCTTGTTGTTTTTATATTATTCTTATTGTCTTTTTTCACAAGTTTCACTGCTGATTGGCACTGTTTTGTTTTCTTCACACCAGGAAGGGTTTTACGAAGACTTGGCTCGAGGTGTGCGTACCTCCAAGGTCATGGTTGCCTGTGTGTCAGATGAGGTGGGGGAAAATTGTGTGTTTGTGTGTGTTTTAGTGTATGTGTGTGCATGAGTGTATGTGCATTTACATGTGTGTGTGTGTGCTTGCTTTGCATGTGTGTGTGTGCACGTGTGTGTGTGTGCATGCATGCAAGCACGCTCTACATATATGTTTGTGTGTGTATGTGCATGTGTGTGTGTGCATATGTGTGTGTGTGTTTGCAGTTGCCTGTGACTCAAGACTCAGATTCTGACTCTTCCAATTTTCTTGAGAATCCCAAAGGATATATTGAGATCCTGGGTTATGGTTCTGTAGCTTGTGTAGGCTCATAAACAGTGCTGTTTGTGTCTTTATATGCAAAGGCAGTCGTGGACTTGTATGCCTTCATTGTAGAGCATTACACTGAGCATTTCATACCTAGATCCAATGTAACAAAACAGATTTGTTCTGTTGATTTTCACAGTTAACAGTCAATATCGAGTACAACTATCCAGAAGTTATTCTGGACCCGAATCACACCACATGCTGTGCATTTTCTGTCTTTTCTTAGAGTGTTTATGTATCTATGCCTCTCCAGTTATAGATTGCAAGCATTGATGTGAAATTTACAGGGCTGGTGTCTTTATTCAAAGTTTTTGTAGGTGTAAACTATATATTTCTTGATAGCAGCTGCTTGTAATTTGTTGTAGAAGTGGAGCTCCATCTTTTTGTGATGTACTTTTGTTCTGTCATCATAAAGAGTTGACAGATTGTCTCATATATTCCCATGAAAAGTGTCGCATAGCATTTCAGTATTTTTCAGCAGATGTGAGTATCTGTTTGAGGTAAGACATATTGGCTTTGTTGTATGCAGCCAGTGTCGAGCAAATTGTAGTCTAATAGTAAAGAAGCAGTTAATTTCAGTTCACTTTGCAAGATTCTTTGCTTTTCAAAGTAAGTCTTGGTGAGTCTTGCTGGTTTGTATCTTGGCTGAGGAGATCATATTTTCACCTGCTGTCTGTTGATCTGTTTGTATGTCAGCAAGATGACATGGAAACTACTGAACCAGTTGTAACAAAACTTTGTAGAAAGACGGAATGATCCCCAAGAAAAAAATGCATAAATTTTTTGTATCAATTTGTGGTGTGGACCCAGATTAAAGTGCATATCCAGGACCAGTTTAAACTTCTCTGTGGTGGTGTGCATTCTTCCAGGTGTCCTCTTTTTTTTATTTTATTGAGGAATGTTTGAAATAGGTTGTTTGAAAAGAGGAAGAATATACAAGCTGTTCCAGATATGAGTTGTTAAAGAAAACCAGTGTAATTGGAAACTCTTATCATGCGCTTTTCTGTGATATGTTTTACATGTGGTAATATTTCTGTGCTTTTCCATGATTTATGATACATGTGGCATTTTTACTGTGCTTTTCTGTGATTTAAGCAGGGCTGCCTACCGTCCCGGAGTATCCGTATTTGTCCCCCGAAATAATGAAATCATGCAGCCTGTCCCTGGAATCCACTTTTTTATTCTATGTCCCGCGAAAAAAAAAATGGGGAGAAAAAAACAACAACAACAAAAAAACGAAGTCGAGTTCGTCAGCTGATCACCGACTGACCGACTTCGGTCGTGGCCATCCTGACCAAATCCGTCGGAAAGACCCGAACATTGCCGAACTGACCAGTGCGCATGCGCATACACCGTCTTCCCGAGTTTTGAAAGCGAGAAAAATGGACGCGAAACGGAAAGCGTAAAAATGCCGACGGCGATCTCGACTATGGGGCTTCTCTCAAGAAGAAGAAACGTCGGCAGACATTCCTGTCAAAATATACGGAAACCTGGCCGTTCATCAAGCGTGGCAAGATTGAGACTTGCGCGTCTTGTGAAATTTGTGCGTGTGAGTTCTCCATCGGATCTGGAGGTAGGGATGAAATAACCCGTCATGTCGCCACTGAAAAGCACAAGAAGAACACAAAAATCCGTGAGAGCGAGAAATCTTGTAACATTAGCGGATTCTTTCAGCGCGCTCAGATGTCAACCAGTCAGGGAACTTTTGACGTCATAAGAGCTGAAACGATGATGGTTGACCTTGCAGCTGAACTGAATTTGCCGATGGCTGCGCTGGACAAGCTAAACAGAGGCGTTAAATTGATGTTCCTGACTCGGACATCGCAAAGAAGTTTCAGTGCGCTAGAAGCAAAGTAGCATTGTAGAATTTGTACATAGTGTAAATAAAGGTAAGCTTTCACTTTAATGTTGATGTGGTTGTGATATGTGCTACCGCTGCATGTGTCCCTGGAAATCAGTCAGTGTCCCTGGTTTTGAAAAAGTATGTCCCTGAAAGAGGCAGAAGGGGGTAGGCAGCCCTGTTTAAGATACATGTGGCATTTTCACCATGCTATTCTACGATTTATGATACATGTGGCATTTTCACCATGCTATTCTACGATTTATGATACATGTGGCATTTTCACTGTCTTTCAGTATGCACTGTCCAAAACGTGTCGCATGGAGTTCCAGTTTGCGGTGGCCAGCATTCGAATCCCCGTCATTGTGGTTGTGATGGGAACAGGGCATCAGTGGGAGTCATCAGAGGTTCGGTTCTCCTTCTTGCCATTCTCCTCTTATGTGTCTGCGTCTGTCTGTCAGTGCCCAGTCTTATCCATCTGTTTGTCTTTTTAATCTCCTTCTCTCCTTCTCTTTTCATTTTCTTTTTCCTCTACATTTTTTATATGTTTCTTCAAGATGCATTTTCCTTTTTTTTGTGGCATCGATTTTTGTGTGTGTTTAGGTAGTGTTCTTTTTTATTTTGATCTCTCTTTTGTTCATCTTCCTATCTAGGAAATATGCTGTCGAAGGGTTAGCTTGTTTAGTTATGGATCTGACAGATATGAGTTTGAACCAAGTGAGTTTGTGGGTTTGGATTTTTTCTACAAGGCTCGGCCAAAATACTCCCTAGATGACTGTCAGACTTTAAAAATGCACAAATGAACGCTGCCTTGATGGCTGACGGAGAAAGATGACGGCTGTCTGGGGAGTGCTGTTCTGCACACATCTTTTTTATGTCTGTCAGTTGCGATGTTTGAAGGAGACAAATTCACTCACCGTTTTCCAACTGTACATCAAACAATCGTTTATGTTGCATCTCATTTTGTGTGTTGATCAAGATTTTATCATGACCGATCGGCAGGCAGATTGATTGGTTGGTTACTTGACAAACGGCTTGACTGATCAATCTTTTCATTGATTAATCAATTGGCTGATAGATTGATCAATTAACCAGTCAGTTGACTGATTGATTTGCATAAATCCAGGCTGGCTGTGTATTAGGGTTACCGCAAGATCAGTCTTCATCTACAGAGTGAGGAAAAAAAACTTCATTCATTCAACGACTGATTGCCCTGTGTGCAGATCGGCATGCTGGCAATGGGTCACGGATGTCCCAAGGTGAACCTTCAGCTGGAGAACGCCGCAGGTCAGGAGGACATCCTGAAGAGAGTGCAGGAAGTGCTGCAGAAGTCTTCCCCCACCCCCTCCTCCACCTCCACTTCCGCCCCCATCTCCTCAAACGACCAACGACAGATCTCCTTCCAGGTAAGATGGGAGTGGGAGTGATGGCAGACTGATGGGAACTGTTCGGTGTAGTAAGCTTTTCTTACAACCAGAGATGGAGACACAAAGAAAGGCTTTAGCTGGACAGGTTATGACTGCTTCAGCATCCACAGCACTTTTTCATCTCTGTAAGAGATGAATCATGATGTAAAAACATGTGTGAATTGGATGATAAAACCTCAGCCACAGTTTAAAATATGCACATGAAAATCATGTAAAAGGTCCGTGCTACTGATTTATTAGTGTGTTCACTTTATTCAAGAAAAAACAATGTGAATGAGTGGTCTAGGTCACAGTATGAAATATGTACATAGAAGTAACATAAATGTTCATGCTACTGATTTATGCTTAAAATGCATTTTACATCAAAAGGAGAGAAAAAAGCAAATAACCAAACAAATTTCCTAAAATAGCGAGAAGCTTGTGAAGCAGAGTGCCTTAGAAGAAGAAGAAACTATTATCATAACAAGTCTTAGCACCAGCTGCCAAAATAATATACTGTAAAAAGAAAAATTAAGGGTCATAGCAGAAGAGCATCCAGATGTCATGACCTACACATGACCCAACTCCCATACAGTGTGAAGAGTTAACAGGTGGAGAAAAACTTTCATGATGTGAGGGAAGTGGTTGGGGAGGGAGACAGGTATGGGCTTTTTCTGTGAAGATCATCTGCTGTCCATCTGTTTCCAGAGTTCTTTCCTATTATATGCTATTTGTTCATGGATGCACTTTGCAAATTTTGATTTAAATCCAGTTGTGCAGACTCGGTGGTGGATGACTTACATGGTTATCTGCCTTTGCCAACAGGAAGCGCTGGAACTGACACAGAGGAAACTTCTGCGACAGCTGGTGATGTACAGAGCAAAGAGCGGTCATATAGAGTTTCCTCATCTTGTTTTTATTGACCTGATAGAGGGCAGCACTAAAGGTGAAGGTCAAGCTCAGGAGACAGAGGTCAAAAATGAAGAAAAGGAGAACGACAAAATGGAAAAGGTTTGGAGTCTTTTTTTTTTTCAGTGATTGTTTTCTGATGTTTTCTTTTAAGAACATGCTCAGAGACAAAATGAGTGTGGTGATATCATGGGGGCGAAGGCAGCAAAACGATGGGGGAACGCTAATTTAGCGTTCATTACACACACACGCACGCATGCACGCACATGCACTCACTATACTCATGCTGACAGGGAGAGTAGGAAGGATGGATCAGAATTTGTCTGCAATGCAAATAAATTACAAGACAGGGTACTCTAAAGTAAATGGGCAATGATCACTTTGATCACTGTATTGTCTGGTGGGGGGGGGGGGGGGGGGGGGTGAGGAAGGAGAGTGGCATTGAATGTGTGTTTTTTAATTTGCCATTGGGTTTTTTTTTCAATGTTTTTGTGTATTTGTTTTGTCGTTATTTTTAGATAGAAGAGGTTTGTTATCACAGTAACTCTTCGCACTTGTATTCAATTCATATTTACATTTGAAAAGTCATTCACCATGGAAAAGTTTCAACCATGAAATAGCCAACAACAAAAACCAAAACCCGTTTTTTTCCTGAACATTTACTCGCCACAAGTAAGCCTGCAGAATGGACAATGGACACAAAGTGAATACACATCCAGTGCGGTATCCATTAGAAGAAAAATGAAGACATAGCCATTGTCACACAAAGGTGTTTTGAGCTAAAACATGCCGTGCAAAGAGCACAACAGATTTAGAGCAATGATTCTTTTTGAAGCTGGTTCTTAGTAGCCAAATATAGCATGTCATGCAGTAAAATGCTGTTACAAGATGTTTCATGGTAGCCAGATATAGCATGTCATATATAGCAGCATGTGGTACAATGCTGGAACACAGCGCTCTCTGACTCTGAGTGCCTGTTTCTTAGCTTTGCCAGTCACATAATCAGGAAATCAGTAACAAAGAAAGCTTTAACCCTGTTCAGATCTTGAAATGAAATGGCTGCCGTTGTCCAGGTGTGGTGGTTAGTGTCATGAACCTGCAGGCTGGGAGATCATGGGTTCCATTCCCATCAGAAGCATTTATCGGTGGGATTTTTCAGACCCAGGCAGCCCCTACCCATACTGAGTTTGCTAAGGACTCAAATGGTGGGGGACAGGAGTCACACGGTCCAGTTTCATCTACCTCATGGACCCGTCTCTCTGAGAGTGTTGCTAAAAAATTCCCAGTATAACACTGCTGGTGTCTGTGTCTTTTGGGCCACTTAACTGTAACCCACCAGAACAACAACACGTTAAGGCTGGTAGCGAAAATGCCAGCATTGATGGAGAGCTACCACAGGATTTGAACTGGCTGTGTTAAACTGTGCCCCCCCCACCTCTCTTCATTGTGAACAATTCCTTCATGTGTATATTTCCGGTCATTATTCATTCTTAATACTTGTATTATTGAGTGTAACAAAACTGCTTCAGAGGGATCCCTGTTAGAGTGAGGTTTAGAATAAGTGACTTAGACTTGAAGAGTTAACACAAACAGATAAATAAAAGCAATGACTGCCAGTTTTGTCGAAGATTAAAAGAAACTTGACTGCATGTGTTTTGATTGTAAAGCATGCACTGCTGGAGATACCACAAAAGATGTCACAGCACATTGTTAGAAATCTAGATTTGTTATATTTATAGTCAGTGAAGGTTGTCTGATGGTAAGGAATAAGCACGTCTTTGTATTCATTTCTAAAATTCAGATTGCAAGAACATAATTTGAGTCTTGTGAGTGCCCAATACAACCTACCATGCATTCTCTCTTCATGTTGTAGTCTGTGTCTACATTTAGTTGTTTTGTAACGCATGCTAATTTTCTTGTGCTGATTAATGAGTGTGTACCCTATGAAAATGGGCAAAAGTGTAAGTTCATGAAACATTTTGTTTCTTGTTGGGTGTGTGTGTGTGTGTACACAGGAGGAGGGAGACACAGGAGAAAAAGAAGAACAAGAACAAGCAAAGAAAGAGGAGGAAGAAAAAACAGCTGAATCAGACCAGTACTGCTTCAAAGTACTTTGTGAATATGAACAGGTATGGAGTGTCTAGGAGAGAAAGAGTGACAAAGTGTGTGTGTGTGTGTGCCTGTGCATGTGTGTGTGAGAGGGATAGAGAGAGCGTGTGTGTAGTTTATGTGCACATGTGTTCGAGAGAGAAAGAGAGAGAGACTGTGTGTATGTTTGTGCAAGAGAGAGTGTTCATGTTTTTGTGAAAGAGAGCGTGCTAGTGTGTTTGTATGAGAGAGAGAATGTTTCCATGTGAAAAAACAGAGAGGGAGGGAGGGGGGTCAGAATCAACGAGAGAGAGTGTATCTTTCCTTGTGTCTGTCTCAGACCAAGAAAAGATGAAGAGAGACAAGGAAGAGTGTATGTATCCAGAGGTCAGTGAGAGAGGGAGAGAACGTATCTTTCTTTGTGCCTGTCTGAGAAGGAGGGAGACTAGGAAGAGTGGATGAATCTATGGATGAAAGGAAACCTATTTCAATGCTGTCAACCAGTTAATGTTTCTTTTTTTTTCCCAGGGTTGGCATGCTGCACCAAAGTCCATCCCCTTCCCACAGACAACAGCAGAAGATGACTCTTTCCTGAAAGAGGTGGCGCCATTCTGCGTCCGGCTGATGGCTGTGCTCAGACACACTGCCCTCCCCTTACCAGTCCTGACCTCACCACAAGGGGAGCAACTCTGCAAGAGCTTTGAAGAGGTAGAGGTCGCAGGAGAAAAGGCCAGAATGTATAGGGGAGGGATGTTGACCTGTTTACACTAACCATAGGAGATTAACTCATTCCAGACAACTTACGAGATAACTGGTAACAAAACGGCCTCCCCAGACCAAAGTAATAACATGCAAACATGCAGTAGTGATTATGGTCCAAATCCATGATTAAGTCCATATATTTTCAAGAAGAACCATGTCTTCTTGCTTATCTTCCATGTAAAACTTCCTTCAGAATGTCAAATATTGGTTGTTACTGCATTGAATTTTTTGGATAGTTGTTTGTGCTGAAGGCCACTCAAGGCCACAAAACTGATTTATTCAGACAACGGAGTCAGGTATGGGTTAACAATATCATAGCTGCCTTTGTCACAACAAAACTGTGCTTCAGATCTGTATCGGCCACAGGTCTTCTGAGCTTAAGTGAGGATTGGAAGTCAGAAACTTCACCAGTCAGAGCAGCGCATGCACATATTGACAGAATTTCAATACTAGTGAAGTGTATACAGTCAACACAGAAAATTATAAAAAGCGTTTTAAAAAATAGCCTACTAAGAGTTGTAATTACAGAAAAATGTTGAAGAAATCTTTTCAAGAATAATCCATCAACATGGTTAAAATGTCATGTGAAGTAGCAAGTCCTTGCCTTCTCCAAAAAAGTTATTTATTACAGAAAAATGTTGAAGAAATCTTTTCAGGAATAATCCATCAACATGATTAAAATGTCATGTGAAGTAGCAAGTCCTTGCCTTCTCCAAAAAAGTTATTTGTTCTTTTCTCCGGTGTGTGTGTGTGTGTTTTAGTGGAGTTCTCGGAACAGTGCTGAGTTCAAGGAGGCCTACCAAAGCCTCATTGACATGGCGCAGAGACAAGACAAGCTGAAGACTTTCGGTGGACTGAAGAGGTCAGGACTGGTGATTCTTGTATACACAAGTCTGTGGTGTGTGCGTGTGTTTGTACTGACGGAGAGGATGGATAAATTGTTAAGATAAACACTCGGAGTCATATCTACGATTGATGAATCCCTTTAGTTGTGTTTTGCCACCTTTCTTTTTTTTGCTTGCTTTCTGTAAAATGAAGTGGTTTGTTTGCCGTCTCTTCTCATGCCCTCTCAAATGGCACTACTCCTGTGTCGGGTGTTTCTCTGACTACCCCATACACAGACGTACCCAGGTGTGTGCGCTCACAGTCCCAGAATCACAGTTCATGGGGAGCAACTTTTCATTATCAGGCACACTGCCAGAGGAGACAGGGGCACTGACACCAGATCACGTTGGTGGTGTTCGGTCTTGCTTGTTCTGATTCAACCTGTGAAAACCACTATCTCCTCAGCGCCCTCCTGACAACAATGATTGCTTAGGTGTGGTGCTAGTGGGAGTGTTCCCTTCTGCACAGCACCACATCCATCCAGTCACATGCCCGTGAAATTCGTGCACCAGTGACTTGACAAAATCTCATCAAGGTAACTTGGTGGATTTGTTGTTGTTTTTGCTGTCTGTGGAACAATCTGTATCTGCACACACAGATTTTCAGTCGTTTTTGAGTCCTCAGCTGGACCAGTAGTTTATGTCATTCTTATATCGCTCATAGTTTGTATCATTCTTGTATCATTCTTAGAATTCCTTGTATCGAAATTGTGTTTAACCCTCTGCCTACCGCATGACTTTGTGCTATATGACTATGAGAATACCATGGCAAGAGAGCTAACTCCGCAACACATACACACTTGCCATAAAGAAATCTCAATAGAAAATTTGTTTTTAACTTATCTATTCTGTAAAAGTAATGAAAAAAATTCAAAGACCTCACTCCATCCAAAACAGCCATTTTCCCCCACATATAGTGAACTGGTACACGAGGAAAAAAAAACAAACGAACAGACTAACTGTACTTCGGTATTCTCAGTGCTAAAACAATTTTCCCTAAATTCACTGTACCCACAGAACATCATGGATAGGAGCACAGAGTAATTTTCCAAGTCTAAACAAAGTACTGAAACCTTCAGGAACAAAATAAAGTCATTCTGTATGGTATGCACACAAAATAATCAACTTTTGTTGTGAAGCAAAAAACAACAACCCAAACTTCAACAATTTTGTTAAACTGAAGGCATCACATACAAGAAGATTTGTCTTCTAACTACTGAGGGAAAAAATAACAAGAACAGATTACTGAATACTGGCTTTAGATTGTGATGGAATTCAACAAAAATGTGCTTTTGCACAAGTGCACTGAGCAACCCCCCCCCCCCCCCCCCCCCCCCCCCCAACACACACTGTGGTGATGATGTACCTCTTGTCCGGCTCCTCTTTGCTTTTTGATAAACAGGCAGTTTTTATTTCAGGCCAGAGTTTATGTTCATCCTTTTCTGCTTGCTTTTGTGCAGCAAATAAATTTGTTTCTCGTTAAAAGTCTGCCAAAATTCTTCTGAAATCAAAAGGCTAAAGGTGATGCGCCCACAGGCAAATCATGGGACACACCCTCTGACTGACCCAGTTTCCTGGCTATCAAAACAAGGGAAACTTTTGGGGGCTTCACTTCTTGTAGCCAACCACTCCAGTCAACAATTAAAGAATCTCTAGCAAGTTTTGTTTTTCAAATTTTCTTTTTTGGGGGGTCTAGGCCCAGCAGCAATGGGCTATTCGACGTCGTCATTATCATCGCCTGAATCATTATTGATTCCGGCCTCAAAATCAGTCAGCAGTCGATCTTTATTCATAACCAGGTCAAGATTGACGTCCGAATCGTCTTGCTTCAAATCTTCTTCAAGAGTGTAGCCCGCAAATACACTCTCTTCATCAATATCACTTCAGAAAATGAATTCTGCAAGTTGCAGTTACTTGATCCGCCATTTTCCCAGAAAATCTTCGCGAAAAAAAGCCGAACTTTGAAAATTCACAGCAGCGAAACTACTCCACCAAAACTCATGCAACAAAAACCAAAATGGCGTCCAGAAACGGAAGTACCGGAAGTCTCTTCTGTCGCAATTGCATTCTGGGATATGCGATGGTGAAAGCGAAAGTCGTTGACCGAGTATCAGCGGTCGATCTCGGTCGATCCGGTATTCAGAAAGAGGAAATCTCGCGGTCGATCTCGGTCGATCCGGTAGGCATTGGGTTAAATGGTCACCAGTTGGGTTTTTCTTGGTTAGTTTCTCTTTGGTGTAGTAAGGAGTTTAGCTAGGGACAGTACATTGTAAGAAATGGTAAGGAATGAAGACAGAGGAGAGTGAGTGTGTGCAGGCATGTGTGGTCATGTTCATGTCTGTCCACATGCATACATGCGTGGGCTAACGACAGTCAGTGATTTGTGGCTTTCTAGAGAAGAAGGTTCTTATAGCGCAAACAAAAATCCCCTGTTTATGACACCCTGTGTTATGGGAAAGAAATGTTCTATTTCAGATGCCATGTGACCAACGGCAAACAGTTATGGTTGTGCCCCAAACACAGCACCCACATGGAGAGTGTCAGTGGTGACATGTCCAATGCTGTCACTGCTGTCACCTATACCAAACCAGCTAATGCTCATGAGGACGAGGATGACAGTGATGAGGACTTCAAATTTGTTGAAGAGGAGGGAGATGCTTTGCCAAAGGGACAAGGTATGGATGGTGTTTGTTTTTTTTGGTTTTTTTACAACATATGAGACAGTAGGAGGTCTCAGCAGGTGTCAAGGTGTATGCATATAAGTTCATTTTTCTAAATTTTGTCCGGTTACTTTGCAGGTCCTTCAACAAATCAGAAAAAAACGCTCAGTGCTGTTCTGTGCCTTGGGGTGGGGTCTTTTGTATTTGGCATTGTTGGGTTATTTTTCATACACATTTTCAATTTTTGAAGTGCATCGTTGTTGAGATTGAAAGCCAGTACTCAGTGTGTATGAGTTCTGCAAGGACTGTTACCAGCCTGATTGAAAGAGCAGCACATTTAGCCCCTGCCCCAATTACTCACGTCCTCGTGGGTGTTTTTGTTTCATTTTTTAACACTTTCATATCACATGTATATCAGCTCAGTCGTTTGTGTTATCTTGGTATTTGTTCCTACTACCTGAATATCAGCTCGGTTGCTTGTGTTTTTTGGTAAACACTTTCTCATATGAACTGAAGGTCTGCTCAGTGGTTGGGACTGGACCCTTTCTCAAACTGCCTACACATCAGCCCCATCATCTGTGCTGTATGTAAACAATTTCTCATAACACCTGAATACCATCTTTATCGTTTGTGTTTTAACCGCTTTCTCTTCACACCTGAGTATAAGCTCTGTTGTTTGTTTTATCTAAACACTTTCTCATTCAACCTGAGCAACGGTTCAATGATTCATGCTTTATTTGAACATTTTGTTTTAAACCGCTTTCCCATCACACCTGAATATAAGCTCTGTTGTTTGTTTTATCTAAACACTTTCTTATGCAACCTGAGCAACAGTTCAATGATTCATGCCTTATTTGAACATTTCTCATTCTGCCTGAATATCAGCTCAGTTGCTATTTTATTTTGAACACCTCATGCTAGCAGAATATTAGCTTAATCATTTTTTTTTCTTTTTAACTGAACACCTCATACTTATGAACCTGAATATCAGTTCAGTTATTTTTGCTTTGTTTAAATTCTTACCTGGGCATTTCATTCCCAACAGCAGATATATATCTACAGTGCAAGGATCACAGGAAAAGATGCAAAACCAAAAATGCATGCATGTCAATAATGATTTTCTATATATGATTTTTTTTCTTTAGAGAAAGGAACCCAGAACTCGGTAAACCCAAAACAAAACTTAAAGCATCACACATTACAGACAGACAGCATGTCGGACTGAAAGGTTTCAAAAATTACAATTAAGTCAATGGAGGCAAAGGGTTAAAACACCTGAATACCAGTGTAATCATATAAAGTGTGTGACCATACAATGCCATCCTCCCCAAACCCTTTTTTTTGTTCCTAGAGGATATTTTATTAACCAATCAATGTGGATTTTTCCACAGAATCTTGCCTGGAAAAATCCCCTATCGCCATAGTGTCTTTCAAGTGCACTCCGCGCATGCTGCACTCAGGATCTTGCTTCATCCTCAGATCAGAAAGACTACTATTCAGCCCACTTAACCTTTCCCGTACGCCATGGGTCCCCATGGACCCACAGGGTAATTTTTAATTGATAAAAAAAAAAGTTTTAAAGCTGTCTTCACTAAATTTTATGACTTTGTCAATATAGCATAGCCCCACTTATGTACCAAAATTTCTTTGTTTTTGTCAAAAATCAAAAGAGTAAACAAACAACAAACGTCCCAGTACGTCGTGGGTCCGAGCGGACCCATACTTTCAAAGAACAAACCTTGAGCGCCATACGTCGTGGGTCCGAGCGGACCCATGCTTTGAAACAGAACAAACCTTGAGCGCCGTACGTCGTGGGTCCGAGCGGACCCATGCTTTGAAACAGAACAAACCTTGAGCGCCGTACGTCGTGGGTCCAAGCGGACCCATGCCTTCTAAAGACACAGAAACTGAACCTCCCATTCGCAATCCATTTCCCGCAAAGCGCTAGCCTCAGCAGAATGGCTGACATCACTGACATAAACACGCGACTGCTGCGCATGCGCATGTGGCCAAATTTTGCTACAGTGGCGGGAATCGCTCTCTCCACGTGTCTCTGGGACTGCAAGTCCGACGTCAAATTCATCAGATCTGCTTTCTAAATAATAATAATGAATATTTATATAACAGACTGCCCAGAAGACTGCTCTTTGTGCTTTACAAAAATGACAATACATGTATACATGACAACTAACGATTTTGAAAGCAGAGGTGCAGTGACCAATTCATCAGAGTACTGTGTTTTGGATTGTAGGCCTACACACTACTTGTAACGGTACTGTATCAGATACCGACGTCTCTTTTTTTTTCTTACCAGCAGCAGGCCAGACCTGGTAACTTAAACATCCTCCTGGTGCTCCAGCTTCTGTAGGCCAGTGTGAGTGGTGTGTGCGCATGTGCGCGCGATTGTGAGTGTGTCGGTGTGCATGCGGACGCAAACTTTCCTAATTTCACCATTATATTGTCTGCTACATACATGGAAATAAGTTATCAGCATTATCCACCTAAAAATCGAATTTCCTTTCAGTTCAATTCAACCCTATGGCTGAAAGAATGAACATCTTCGAGGCTCTGAACATCGCAAATGGCGAAGATATTGGAGAGGGTACGAAAGTTATCATTTGACGACTGTGTTGATCATTTTCTTTTGTCTACACTACATTGACATCCCTCAAAATTTTCAAATTTGTAATAGTTTGGACGAAAGTGTCCCACGGACACACTTCTAACGAAATGGGAACATCTCAGATTTTAATAGGTTCCTATGTTTAGGTTTTTCAATCTCTCTCTCTCTCTCTCTCTCTTGCTTAGAACAAACTGCTCCCTACCAATGTTTTTTCTCACGACACAACGACCAAATGTTCCCTTCCACGTACCACTGCTGTTAGCAATCGCCTTTTACATAAAAACAAAGGCGACTAGATATGAGCGCAAGCATCTAACAGTACCTGTGGATCGCAATGACATTTTTCCATGGATGGTGTGTGTGTGTGTGTGTGTGTGTGTGTGGTGTGTTGTAAGTGCGTGTGTGTGTGTGTGTGTGTGTGAGAGAGAGAGAGAGAGAGAATGTGAAAATGTGTGCGAGTGATTTCTCAGCCTACTGAACAAATTTAAGTCTCTTTACTAAACCTATAAACCATTGTTGACAGAAATGTACTTGTGTGTGTGTGCATGTCTTCCCCAGTTACAGAGTGAGTGGCCTTTACATTCTGTGTGTGAGACATATTGTTAGAGTGTTCCGTGTAAATTCTTCACTGGAGGCTCTTGTTATTGAAAATTAGGCTGAAACTATTTTTAGTATGCTAAAGAAGCATCAAGTCGGATACATGTAGGCCTACAGTCATTCCTAAACACGCGCTCCCTCTCTGCCGTGCCCATATTTTGTTAAGTCCACCACAAGCACACTTTCCTCTCATACATATATTCGTACATACTTGCACTCAAGATCTGCACTATCATACACAGACTGACGAACATACCTGCATGCACGCACGCACATACACATGCACTCGCATACACACAGCAACACACATACAAACTTGAAAACAACACACACACACACACACACACGCACGCGCGCGCACACGCACGCACACACACACACACACACACACATACACACCAGCGCATTTTCATTTTGTGTGTCACAGCTGGTTTGATTACCACAACGTGTGAGTGGAGTGATGTTCAAAAGCCAGATGTGTGCCTGAGTGAATGTGTGCTGGCATGCATGTACACATTGTCACCTCGATCGATGGTTTTTCACATTACCAAGCATTTTGAAACGAACAATAAAGTTCATTCTCTTGCACGAAAACTCTGTTGCTGCTTATAAAAAGAATGCTATTCCAATCCGTCTAAAACATATGACTTTCTTAAATTCCGTACACAAACACAACCTACGTCAAGGCTTTGTTCCTTCATGAAAAAAGCATGGGTCCATGCAGACCCACGACGTACGGCAAGGCTTTGTTCCTTCATAAAAAAGCATGGGTCCATGCGGACCCACGACGTACGGCAAGGGTTTGTTCCTCCATAAAAAACATGGGTCCATGCGGACCCACGATGTACGGCAAAGCCTCTTTCCTTCACTAAAAGCATGGGTCCATGCGGACCCACGATGTATGGCGCGCAAAATTTTAGGCGACGTACGGGAAAGGTTAAGGTCTTGTAGAGAGAGTGAAGGAAAGAAAACATTTTGCTCTGTGCAAGATTGGAACTGTGAACCTGGGATTCTCTCATTTGCTATGCATGTGTGCCACCCAGCAGCTCACTTTCTTCCCACGAGTTCAGTCAGAGCTGTAGGAGACGAGTCGTTTGTTCCAGAGCCATTTTTTCCTGGCTGATTGCTGTTTGTATTGTCACTTGCTCTGTAACTACTGGTTTTGTCTCTCTCTCTCTTCATATCTAATATGACCGGCTTGGACATTACTTTTTTTTTTCTGCAGCAGTTCCGGGTGCAAGTAATGATGCACCGTCTGTGAAGACACCCGCACCGCCATCAAGGTCCGGCAGGCCTAAAAGTCCAGAGAAAGTGGGTCGTGCGACCAGCCGTGCCTGTGTGGTCATGTGAGCACCAAGACACCAGACACCTACCTGTTTTTCTTTACTTTTGTTTTTGTTTGATAAGAACACTGATGACAACTAACAAAAGCAGTGTGTTCATAATGAAAGCTGAGCGAAGTAATCGGAGAACATACACCATTGTGACAAAGGTAGCAGAAAAGCCTTTGGCTTCAACGCTGATGACCTTTGGATGGGCATCATTACAGATGATTATATTTTGATATACACGATAATATGTAAATGATGTGATATGCACAAAAATGTATGAAAAATCTGTCAGTAGTTGAAAAGAAAATGCTAGGACAGAAGAAAGAAACTGGCTTGATTTTTGTAATGTGTGCATGTCCATTCACATGAATATAATCACAAGCGTGTGTGTGATATCAGAGTGTGTGTGTGTTTCCTAGCATGTATTTGCAAGGCCACTGAAAAGACAAGTAGAATGAGGATTGTAGAGTTGGTTGAAGAACTGTTCACCAAGCGAATCGCACAGGAGCAGGCCTCCATTGATGAAATGCATTGGTGCTGACACAACTTGCCATGGAGATGATCGACAGAGACTTGGAATTTCAACTTCACTGTATATTTTTTTTTATAGCAGTCACTTAGATCTCTATTGTTTAACATGCCTGAGAATACTTGGGATACATTTCGCTTTGGAGATCATTGTGTGTGTGTGTGTGTGTGTGCGTGCTGTGTGTGGTCTGTTATGAATTGTGTTACGTGTATTTTTTGTTTATTATTTTCATCTTTAATTCCTCAGTTATCACGAAACTTTCATTATGATTAAATAAAAAAACGTTTTGGTTGTAAGAAGTGTCTTTAATCAGATTAACTTTTTTTTTTTTGCTTGGGGGGGTTCTTTTGTTACCTAAAGTACACTAAAGATACCTCCTGAAGTATTTGGGCCAAAGGAAACACACTTTGTGCTTTGGCATATACATGTAAAAGTGGGAATTTCCATGTGACCTAGGCTGTTTCTTTTGAATTTGCCAACTCAGTGGTGATATTCTGTCACTGCCATTCTATAGAATTTTGAAACATAACTACCAGTGGTTATCTTTTTCCTGTTTTGGAGGGGGACAAAAGTAATAAGTGGTGGTTAGCTGTTTCTTTCTTTCTTTTTTTTTTGTGGGGGGGGGGGGGGGGGGGGGGGGGGGGGGAGGGGGAGCATAACAAGCTGTTTCTTGGTTTTGGTTAAAAAAATCTCAGGGTATTGTAATGCTTGTTCTGAATACTTTCTTTGGGTTTCAAGTTTCATGGATGATTGTGAACATTAATTACAGGTATTTATGATGTTTTTTTACAGGGGGTGGGTGTGGGGGGTGTCTATTCTGTTTTGTTGCTTTTGTACGTATTATCAAATTAAAACACTCATGCAATTTTTAACTAACTGTGTCGATTTGAAGTAACTAAATACATGATATGTGTTTAATACATCTCTGTTGGTTATAAGCTTCTTTTTCCTATGTGTTCCTGGCATTGGTCATGAATATTTGCAGTTCTTTATGTAGATTTTTTTGTATGTAACAGATTATGTTTTTGTTTCTTTGTGTATTGTTACTTATTATTAATGATTATTGATGTTTTCATGGTATTTTACCTTTCACTGTTGACGTTATATCACTGAACCTTTTAGGATTTTACTACCTTTCACAGTTGGGTGTGAATTTGGATTTGGACAATTTGTAAATAATGTATTATGCTTGATTATTTTCTCTTTTGTCTTGTTTTGTTTTCTTCTTATAATATGTAATACCCCATAAGATATTTCAGGTCATCTACATATTGTTGTTTATACATGTCCAGCTTTTTTTTTTTTTTTGTATGATTGACTTGTCAGTGATAATAATGAATATCTACACCATGGTACATATCATTAACAAACCATATCATTGTGGACAGTTTTCAAATATTTGTTGATTAGAAATATCGAACACTTTAGAATATGGAACTTGAGTGCATTTCTGTTGATTGAGACCATTTCCAAATCTTCTGATCTATATAAACTCTACTCTCCAACCACTGTTTGATTTAGGAAAGTGGCACTTGTCGGTAATCAGTAATTGGCAACCTTCAGAATTCCAAAGTGGCACCTGTCGGTAATCAGTAATTGGCATCCTTCAGAATTCCATCAAACTGGATCTTTAAATGAAAGGAGTCACTATTAGGAAGCAAAATGGATGGCGCCCTTTGGAGAGGGATTCCCGCACAGGGTTTTCAGTTAAGCTTTTATTGCCATTGGTAGGATGCTTAGCAGGTGCTCTCCTGGTTATGTTATAAATTACCCCCTTTCTTTGCAGTTTTAATGTATATATTCATGTGCTGATAAACCAGTTTGATAAACGAGCTAGTTCGACTGAATGCTGTTTGAGCATAGGCTGAGAATGATGTTGAGTGGCACCCGAACAGCATTCTGGCATTGGTTGAGTGAGATAAAGGGAAGGAATCTTCACTGGGCAGGAAATGTCATGTGGACATATACACAAATCTTCCAGGGGGGAAAAAATGTTTAAAGGGAGGTAAATCTTGTGTGGACGGACACATGTTCCAGAAAGAAAAGGTTTTTACAGACACAAATAAATCGGCACAAAAGACCCAGCAGGTCATTTATAAATGGAGTGTCTTTATTCATAAACAAAACAAGTAAAAGGCAGGGACGAAAATTTTTCCGGAGAGAAAGCTGTCTTTATTCAGATTAGTATGATATTATTTTCTTTGAAGTCACATTGATCTTGTGTGCGTGCTCAATGTTAGTGGGGCATGTTTGTTTTTTGGTAGAGTGGTGGTCGCAGGGGGGAAGAAAGGCTGCGTTTCGTGCCTACTTTTGGATTCAATGTATGCACAGTTTCTTTTGTTGTTCATTATTGTTGTTTATACATTTGTTGAACTCCAGTTAAGTTTGGACATGTGTGCTACATACATCCTTCAATATGATATTGACTACAACCTCATAGAACACTACTTTAGGACATACCAATGTCATTACAGGTAAAAGTACATCTGGTTTGGTGTATTTGAAGCTCTCCACATACCAATGTCATTACAGGTAAAAGTACATCTGGTTTGGTGTATTTGAAGCTCTCCACATACCAATGTCATTACAGGTAAAAGTACATCTGGTTTGGTGTATTTGAAACTCTCCACAATGTTTTGCAATATTCTGACCTCAGTAGCAGATTTACACTTACGGGAGCCTGCTAGTGTCAAGAGATATAATTTTCCTTCTTGACAGGAATGACTTTAATCGTCTAGAAATAAACTGGTCCCCAGCGATGTAATTTTCTTGTGATATTTGCAATTATATTTCTGTAGTGCAATTGAATTTTGATGTCAGAATATGTTGGTTGTAAGTTTTGCCATGGACAGACTTGCATACACATTAATTTGTTCAAATGTTTGTTGTTGATAATAAGATTTTTTTCTGAGCTTTGAAGCAGCAGTCTGCTTTTAAAAGCATATTCAATGTTATCAAGATTTTGTTGCAGTTAATTCAGGATTTGAAACCAAGCGTAATGTCATTGTGGTTTATGGTGTACATGTCACCCTTGTGACGTGAATCGCCGTGTATGAACATGTCTTCTTCGATATGACCTCAGCATGATTGCTTTTTAAAATGGTCCAGTGGCACATACCGTGTACAAAATGTTTGTCAACAAACTCACTCTTGTCGGTTTTGTTTGCTGTCTTTGAAAAATACACACCTGTAAGAGGACAGAATAGGTTGCCATTGTTGTATAATACCGTACCTATCCTGGCCACGCCTGTCGGTTGGGAGAAGGAATCATGGGCATTGACCCAGGCCTCCCTTCATGAGTGGTCTTCTGTGTGACCCTCCACAACCTTGACATCACCTTTTGACAATTTTCAGTCACTTACACCACCTCTTTGTGTTATTTTTCTTTTCAACATGGCAAACCGCACTCAACTTTGTGAATTGAAACAAACAAATGATAGTACAGAATCTCCCCTCCCTCCCAGCCCTGGAAGTATCCAAGGACTCTTTCAATACAAATTGTATTTCCCCCCCCCCCCCCCCCCCCCCCCCCCTCCTGCCCTTCTTTTGGAAATTCTGTACTAAATCATCACTTTCCCGTTTTTGTCTTGAGTCTGCTTGTGTGTTTATGTGTGGGTGTATTTGTTGTGTGTGTGTTCGTTTACCGTTATCTGGTTTTATGCCTTCATGGACCATTCTCTGTCATTGCCCAAGAAGCGTCTAAACACTTTTTTTAATCTGATCAGTTACTTTATAGCCAGCTTTATCATTGTAATCTGGCGAACTACAAACGTTTTTATGCTTGAAAAAGGAGTGAAAATCAAGCAAAATGGCTGGTGCTTTAAGCACAGCCAAGTTCCATACTTCTTAAGGATGTCGGTAGTTCAGCTACCATGTGTTTCATGTACATAGTCTTGGTTGGTTGTCTCTGTGTCATTAACGTATGTTGTCTAGGCTGGTTGATTCTTTGTCCGGATGAGACCTTCTTTTCTGGATGTGTTGACAACCCGTAGAGGTCCAGTGTGGCTGGCTTGGCTACAATAATGAAACTGAAACAGTGTAGAGGTACAGTCCCTTAAAAAGGAAACCCTCTCTATCCATCCTGTTTGTGGCCTGTAACAACTTTTTTTTGTAAATAGTTTTTAAGAAATGTCAGGTTTCTTGAACAGCTCTAGTGCTTCACTTATTTCAAACCCCCAGACTTCCAGCTGACCCTCACTTTGCCCAGTTTCATTTTTTGTACTAAATGTGATCTTACAAGACAATAGAACTTTTTTCTTGAAGTGTATGGGTGTATATGCAACTTGACATTTGACGCTTGCCAGTGGTGGTCTGAACAGGAATACGATTGTTCTTCCATGGATCAACAGAGCTCTTACTGTGGTAGGTTCTGGGCATTATCAAATTCTTTGAACTTCCAGTTGGTCTACCTCCTTGTAAGGATCTGTCTCAGCAAAAAATAGATTTTTATGACAATGTCAAGGTTGTTGTAGAAAGTTCTCACAGTTCAAATGAAGTGGGATGCATATCTTCCTCCATCACACAGAAGACTGAGACAAGGATCAGAATCTTTCAGCATCCCCAGGGTTCGTTCACACCAGCAAGTCGTTTTGAAATTTTCAAACTTTTCCCAAGCATTCACAGTCTGCTCACTCAGAATTTGCAAACTTCAAAATGTGCATTTGAAATGCCCTTCCTGATCCATGATGTATATTCGTCTTTTTCATTCCAAGCATCCCAAGACCAACAGACTCCATGTACTTTTGGATTTTTTGTAGATTTTTTTGCTGCTGCTGACCAGAAAAGTGAATAGAAAAATCAGGAGAGACACCAAACAGTGGCAGTGGATAGCAACTGAGAAAAGACAATGGACAAAGGCATCAGATGAACTGTTAATTGTTTTATTCATTTTGAATCCCCTAACCATTTGTGCTTTAAGATTGCATGGTATTTGCTGCAAAATTTGAGCAGCTTGTGAACTTTATCAAACTGTCCCCACTTTAGAAGCATTTCCCACTTTTCCCAAATTTGTACAGGTGTGGAAAATACCAGCTCAGTTTTTCCAAACTTTGTCCAACACTTCTAAAGACCGCTCAAACCCTGATCTCAGATTTCATCACAGACACTATCCAGTTGTATTTGTTGCTCAAATAAGAGTGTTCTTGGCACAGTCAGAATCATTTTGATGTCACTGGACGCTTGAATGTTACTATACCTGTGGATGGACACAAACTCCATCGAAATGAAATGTTGCAGACATACTTCAGGTGGTCCTATCTCTAGTCAGCATTAAGACTTCTGAAATAGGGACTGTCAGAGAAAGAATGCACAAAAAAGATGTGAGGCAAGAGAGAGAGAAAGTAACTGTAAAAATGTAATGAACAGAGCAAAAAGAGACAGAAAAATGGATGACAGTCAACTAGGCAAGTTCATCTCCAAAGTGATAAATATTCTTCTGTACATGGCGAGGATCCACATGGTGTATGGAATCAAAATGTCACTCTGGGAACTGTGGTCATATCACTAAAACTTTTTAACGGGTATTGTCACTTTTGCCCAGAGGAAATTTGTCTTTTTTTTTTAAAAGCACATATTGAATAATTGTTTTGTTTGCTTTTAAGTTTTTTTGTTTTATTGTATGGGTATTTTTGAATGATCAGACATATCTTAAATCTATACTGTTATTGTGATGTTAAGCATGCAGTTGCACAGAGCTGTGTGATGACTCTGTGTGTTTGAGCTGTGATACATTTTTGAATTTTTGTTTTTTCATTTATTTTTTTGTGTGTTTCAGTTATGAGGGAATATGTTGCATGGTTGTCACATTTTAAGCAAACATTTTTATGTGAGTGTGATTTTGTTTTGCATGGTCACATGATAATACACTTGATATTAGCATTCATACACACCAGAAAGAGAGACTGCACGAATACATGTAGAGTGCAGGCAGCCTATACATCCCTCCAATGACTGTCCCAGGAACCTGTCAACAAAAGCTCATCTCATTTTACCTGTTCTGTGTTTATTCTGTTTTCTAATAATTGTGAAGAGGGAGAATGAACAACATTGGCTATAAGCAGGCTGCATACTGTGGATCTCGGGTAAAAAATCAAACAAACACTCTCACTTGGAAGTCTCTATGTGTAGTATGTGAAAGAGAGAGAGGGAGTGGTATGTGGATTTCTCTTTTCCTTTTTCTTTTGAATGTTTGATACTGTTTAAGTCTCAGGTCCCCATCCCCATCCTATCTCCCCTTCACCTTTCCTTCTTCCCCCTCTTTGTTATGTTAACTATCAGAGTGTTAGCACCATAAGCCTACATACAATGCATGGTGACGGCTTACTTAAGGACAGGTTTAACTTGGATCAGAAACACAGATGAGAAACCGAGGCTTCATTGTGATCAAAATGCTGTAGTCTGCACAACTCCCATTTGCATAAAAGAAACTAGATTTTTTTCTCAAAAAAGGGAGAAACAATTAAAAGTAAAGAAAGGAAAAATTATACAGGAAGCCAGACAGTATTGTAGTGTTATGTCCTTACTTATCATCAGTTATGAGGAAGGAATTGCAGCTCGGGTTTTTTGTTTTTGTGTTTTCTTTTGTTTTTTTTTGGGGGGGGGTTTGCTTTAACTTAATCTATTTTCTAATCAAGGCTTGATGAAAACATGCTTTATCCTTCCTGTTTATTTGAATCTGTGTATAAAAGAAGTCCCACAGATAAGTCGTTGTCAGAGTTCTGTTGTAAAAAAAAATCAACTGTACCAATCTTTTTGCCCTCTTCAAGCCCTTCTTTTGTGTCCCACTATAGCTTCAGATGTAACGCATTGAATACATCTATACCAATATTTGTGCTGTCACTCACTCCCTCACTTGTTCCCTCTCTCTCCAGTGTCACTGGCATGATTTGTGTAAAGTTTTGAGTTCTTTCTCCTCATGACTACCAGAAATAAAATCACATAGGGAAAAGGGGAGAAATTGATATGAAAAGTCCTATATCATTTGTTTGTGTGGTGTGTGTACACTTGTTTTTAATCTTCACTTTTTCTGCTGAGAATTTGAACTTCTGCTCAGTGACTGATTTTAATTTATTAATTTTGTAATATATATATATTCTGTGCTGCTATGTTTTATTACTGCTTTCTCTCTCTCTCTCCCTCTCCCTCCCTCCCTCTTTCCTTTTATTTATATGTATATATATATACATACAGATAGATATAGATGCACCACACCAGCGATTCGTTTCGATCTTGCAGCTTTTCGCAAAGAGTCTACCAGCTCTCTGGCGTACAAGGCTTTGTATGCTGAGCTCTGTTCCAAATTCCCATCCTATCAAAAAGTTTTCACTGACGGTTCCAAGTCTGAGGATGGAGTGGCCTGTGCAGCCTACTGCCCTGGGGCTCCTTCTCAGATACTGTTGGAACATATACATTCAGATGCTTCTGTCTATTCTGCTGAACTTACTGCTCTGGTACTGGCTTTGAAGATAATCTCACATTCTTCGAAGAGAGACTTTCTGGTTCTGTCGGATTCGCTGTCAGCTTTGGAGGCCATAGCTGGCCGCAACCTTCAGCATCCAGAACTTTTACTTTTTTTAAAACTTTTTAGCAAGTTGAAGGCGGACGGTTACAACATTACTCTTGCTTGGGTTCCTGGTCATGTTGGCATCGGCGGGAACCAAATGGTTGATCGTTTAGCCAAGAACGCCACAAGAGAGAAACTGTCCAACACTTATATCCCCTGCTCAGATGTGAAACCCAAAATTAACGATTATGTGAGAGACCTCTGGCAGGAGGATTGGAACACACAGACGAGTAACAAACTCTTTCAGATCCGTCCAAACCTTAAGGACTTCCTCCCATCTACGTCGGGTGGTCGTAAAGAGGAAACGGTTCTGTGCCGGCTGCACACCGGCCATTCGTATTTTACCCATTCTTATCTTTTAAAGAGTGAAGAAGCTCCGTGGTGCATTCCATGTCATGCACCACTCACAATGAAACATGTTCTTTTAGAGTGTTGGGACTTGCACGATGTGAGACACAAACATTTTACAGCGGAGTCCATGAAGATCCTGTTCAGGGATGTCCCGCCAGACGTGATTCTTGAGTTTTTGAGAGAGATTAACATTTTTCATCTGATTTAAGATTTTACGGAAGAAAGATTTTTAACGAAGTTTCTGGTACGTTTCTAGACGATGTCATTTACTGAGATGTATGAAAGGTTGTTTTTTTTTGTTTTGTTTTTTCAAATGACTGGTGAGTTGATTTTAACGTGGTGACAGCCCTGATGTGGCCCTTTGCGGTCGGCTGGGCTATAAGCAACATTATCTTATCTTATCTTATATAGATACACAAATCATATTTTGCAAATAGAAACAGATATACTGTAAAAGTGCTTATTAAGCTCCAGTTTTGGAGAGAATGCTTATACAATCTTCTCCATTCTGGAAATAAGAAGTTCTCTCCATCCAGCTGAATATCTTTATTATGTTTCTATATAATAGATTTTTTGTCTTGTTGCCCTTGTGTTTTACAAAACTGAACAGGGAGCAAGGCTGAGTTTTGAAAAATAAAGGTAATTAATTTCTAAAGCAAAGGTGTGTGTGTGCATGCATGCTTGCGTGTGTGTGTGTGCGCGCAAACATCATTTACTCATGTAAACACATCTTTGAACACAAATTCTTTAGTGTTATTCCATCTTATGTTACATCAAAAAACAGATTGTGACTCTGATGGACTGTGTTAATTTGGATTATGGGGAGACAAAAGCTATTGAAAGAAAAATTTTTTTTCTTATTTACATATTCATTTGTTATGGATGCAATCCCTCCACAATAATAAAGAATAAAGAATGATGTCTTTGAGTCACATGAGTATTTACAGAGATACACTAAAGCTAACAGTGAAATAGAATACCCCAAATAACAGATTTTTTTACTGCAATAGGGAACACCAAAACTTAATCATCTTAAATGACGTACCTGAATCAGCACAATGACGCCCAAATGGGTACCCCAAACCAAAAAACGGTGCCATGGCAATGGGTCACCCCAAATCAAACATACTGACTCTTGAAAGGAATACCCCCAGCCAAACATGGCAATGAAACTGGGAACACAACAATTTCCAAACAAAAATGACAAGAAAAATAGGGTACTGCAAACCATACAATGGCACTAACATTAGGTATCCCAAATAAGAGACTATGAAAAGAGACACATACAAAAAAAAAAGCATCAACACTGAAATTGGATATCTTAAACCACATTATGGCATTAACGATGGGGTACTCCACAACACAGTGATACTGAAATGAGAAACTGTAAACAAAACAAGAACAAAACAGTGGGAGGTAGAGAGAAGGAACACAGAAAAGAGGATACCCGAATCAGACGCACTAAAACTAAGTGGGGATACCCAAACTGAACAATGATACTGAAATAATATATACCAAAAAAACAGGGAACTAAAAACCAAAGACCATAGAATTGCGCGCTGGTGACCTACTCGTTTTTGAGTGAACCAGTATTTTAGGAAGAAGAAGAAGGGAACCCTATTCAAACACACAAATACTGAAATGGGATGCCCCAAATTGAATTAGTGAATATGATACTGAAATGGGAGCCCGAAATTTTTTACAACATAACACGAAAATGGGGCACCCCAAACCACAATCGATAACATTGAAATGAGAGACCGATAACCAAACACTGACTCCGATTGCCTAAACTGAACACGGTAACACTGACATAGGCAGCCCTGAATGAAACACTAAAATAGATACAAAAACAAAAAAAGGTTGGGGTGAGCAAAACGGCACTGAAATGGAGAGCAAAGCAAAACAAACACACACACACACACACACACACACACTGAAATTGGGAGCTCGAAACCATAGTTACATCCCAAACCAAACAGTAATACTGAAATGGGGAATTTAAAATTGACTATGAAATACATTGGAGAATCCCAAATCAGAAACGTTGGGGATCCCAAATTCATAAATGGAACACTTCAATGGGTACCCGAAACCGAACACATTACAAGACAAAACATGACGCATTTGGTCCTCTTTGGTCTTCTTCCTGAAGGCAAGACCAAAAAAAACAAAAAACATTTTCATTGTCTTGAGTGTTGTTTGTCTTGCCTGAAGACCGAAGAGGTCGAAGCGCGTCGTGTTTTGTCTTGTGATTTGTTTGTCTCTTTCGTTCAGCGGAACAGTCATTTTTCTTTCAGGTTTGTTTCAGCTTCCGCCTACAGTTACCTCGCTTTGAAATGAAAACATTAACCCTGAATAAGGGAACTCAGAATCAAGCACAATGACACTGAAATGGGGAACCCCAAATAGAACACATTGACTGGGAACCCAAACCAAACAGATACACTGAGAAGCAATCACCACATCGGTTAAAAATGATTCCATTTCTGTAACAGGACAGCCCAGCACAGTCTACAGCACAGCACGGTATGATTACGTACAATGCAATGTGGCATGCAATGCAGTACAACAAACACACAGTGCTGTGCTACACTGTGCGCTAACACAATCCAGGTCAGAGTCCTCAAATCATGAACGTTGTTTCTGACTCGAGAAAGTCCACCATTCTGTTCTGCCGCTTCTCCTTGATCATGATGAAGGTGTAGATGAAGGGATTGATGGCCGAGTTGAGCGGAAGGACCACAATGCTCAACGCCGTGTTGATGTGATCAGGCATGCGCACTCCGTTGGACGCTATGAATCCCACCAGGCAGATGGGGAACCAGCAGAGGAAGTCTGTGATGGCGATAGCGATCAGCCGTTTGGCAATGGCCCGTTCCAGGGACATGTACTCGCTGTTGACACCCAGTGTCTTCCGTTTGGATTTCATGGCGCAGTAGATGAGAGCTTGTCCCACAGCAATGATGAGGAAGAGAGCAAAGTTGAGCATGATGAGCACGCCAAAGGAGTAATCCCGGCCGTCAAAGGACCGGGCGTTAGTGGGCAACGGTAGGCAGGTTCCTGTCTGTCCGTAAAACTTCCAGTGTGTTTCTATCAGGGGGATGGCAGCCATGAAGAGACCTGCAAACCAGGTCATCCAGCAGGTCAGCTGCGCAGACCTCTTCCTGAAATGCAACCGGCTGTTTGGAAAACGGAATGCCGCCAAGCGATCAATGGTCAGAAGACAGATGAAGAATGCCGACGTCTCACTGGAAAGCAGGGAGAAAAAGCCTGCGGCCTTACAGCTCGAGCTGCTCCTCCATTTGTCACTGTAGATAAAATACGTGGAGCTGTAGCTAGTGTCCGCCACGCCAATGATAACCAGATAGATCCCCATGAGGAAGTCGGACACACACAGGTGAGTGACCATCACCCCACAGCTGTGGCTTTTCTCATCTTTGTTGATGAACATACGGTATATAAAACTAACCAAGTTCCCACCAAGCGCCAGAGCAGCGAAGACAACGAGTAGGACTCGGTAGTAGTTGGAGTACAGCAAAGAATCGCAGGACGTCGTGGAGTTGTCCGGAGTGGAGCACACGTCCAGTTCCACACTGTCATGGACATTGCCCTGACAGCACAGTTTGGGGTTGGTTCCATACAGCTCTTTGAGCTGCGCCAGATGACTGAACGTGTCCTCTGTGAAGTCGTTCATGGGGCAACCTCTGAGATCCAGCACCTGCAGACTACCCAATGACTGGAAGCCTTTGCCAGAAAACACGTTCCAGTCCCGAGAAGGACAGGTTGAGGATGTGCAGGTTGTCAAGTTCCAACCCAGACAGAGCATGGCCGTCAATGGTCAAGATCCACACCATAGAGAGATCCAGCCGCTGCAGGGCCGACAGACTTGGCTGAACCTCACAGCGAAAGGGAACGCAAGGGGATTACTTCTCAATGATAGATCTCTCAAGCTGGGGAGTTTGGTGAGAAAATTGGCGCCAAAGTGTCTAAGCTTGTTTAAAACTCAAGTCCAGGGTCCGCAAGTTGCGAAGAACATTGGTTAAATCAGCCACAGTGGATATCTCACATGAAGCCAGGTTCAGGTACACTAAAGCTCTGTTCTGATTCAGGTCTCCCAACTGCATTCCTGAATCTTTGGCGTGCAGGTAGCGAAGACTGGGGTAATCCTTTCCAAGAAAGCAGTTCCGCAGGTGAAGGCATGTCCGTACTGGCAGGAGCAGGCTTTGGGGCAAGCCCAGTCACACAAAGATTCATCGTCACGGTGCGGACAGTGATACACACCATCACACACATTGCCCAATGCAGGCAGACTTTAACATCCATTGCCGTGGAACCATGACAGCGGTAATAACCTGGGCACTGGTAGCTCTCACAAGACACTTCATCCTCACCACGGGGACAGTCCCTCACCCCGTTACAACGCAGGTACACCGGCAAGCAGAACAAGGAACACCTGAAATGAGTGCTGGAAGGACAGGTGAAGAAAAAAATCTGGAGTTTTCAGCGAGTCG
>CM031599.1:31550424-31565765 GCA_018398815.1 Conus ventricosus | reverse complement strand
CTTCCTTCCCTTCTCCAGAGTTATCTCAGTGTTCAAACACATGACCAGCCTTCTTACCAGCCTTGTTAACTTCCTCAGTGTCACTTCACCAATGACCACATTCGTTTCTTGAATGCGTCATACTCAAAATTTATTTTGGGGACGCCCGCTACATGTCAAGCCACATGAATATTCTTCCTTTAGTTGTGGCACGGGGAAATGATTCATATCATTAACTACATGCGATGGAGCGTCACATGCCTTGATTGAGGCTACGTCACATGACACCAATCTTTAAATATGTTGTAATTTTTTTTGTTGTTGTTTGTTTTTTTGCACATCAGATCATTCATGATCTTTGCTTTTCCCTCTTACATACATTTTCAATATTTGTAGTTTATTCCTTTGGCAAAGTTTTAGTTAACATTTAAATAATGTGTCAAAAATGACTTAATTAACACGGCACAGAAAATAATTCAAGGCAAAGAATTGATCAGGACCTGGGTTAAAGCCGATATTTAGGCCTACACCCTGACAACACTAAGGTCATGGACTGCAGTTATAATGAACTAATCAAAAACAAGACAAGACAAAAAGAAACGTTTTGGTATATTGTATTGGAGTCTACATTTTTTCGTGCTAATACAGTGTGTGTGTGGGGTGTGTGTGTGTGTGTGTGGTGTGTGTGTGTGTGTGTGTGTGTGGTTTTCTTGGACTTTTTCCATCGGGAACACAAAAAGAGGGAGTACGTCATTAAAATTACAGATAGCGCATTACGTGTCATGCAAACGAAATGCTCCTAGTTTTACTACAGGCTGCCCACATTAGGCTAAAACATTCGTCCAAGACTCACTTGTTGTTTCCCATAACAGCCCTGGTCGCAGGCGAGGTAAGCCTGCATGTAATGGCCTGCCCCTGGGCAACGGACCAGCCTAGACAGCTCCCCTCAAGCGACTTTTTTCTCCGACCCTTGGACTGGGGAGGGGGTGTCAGTCTGAGGGGTCCCGCCTCTTTGGTGGGCCCTCTTGGGAGTGTTGAGAGTGCTGGCGTCTTTGTTGGGGAACTTGGCAGACCATCTGGACGGCGTGCACTTCACTGCAGTCAACACTGATCAGCTCCCTGGAGGACCCGTGGTTTATCAAACGTATAGTAGTAGAGGGGAGTAGCAGCAGCAGCAGCAGTACCAGTAATAGGAGTTGTGATGGTGATAGCGACAACAGTAGCAGCAGAAATAGAGGCAGCAGTAGTAGCTGCAAAGGAAGAGACCAAGACAGCAGCGTAAAAACTAGCAGCGGTAGAATAATAGCAGTACCAGCAGATTAACAGCAATAGTAGTTGCAGCATCAGCAAACAAAAGCAGCAAAATGAAATCGAGCGCCGCGGAAAACAGCAACTTCAGCCGCAAAAGCAAATGTCATCTCAACAGAGAGAGAAGCAGTTGGAGCAGAAAACGCACAGCAGTCGCAACATTGGTTGTGCAGAAAACCGGGAGAAGCGTGAACATAGTTGTTCAGCAGAAGAAAGCTCAGCACAACAGACGATCCTCGCCCCATTTGATATGATTTTAAGGTCAATGTCTCCAAGGGATATGTTTTCAGTTTTCTGTGAGCGACATGGATGAAATGCCTGGAAGAAAGCGGTACGCAAGTGAATAAAATGGCACAAATGCCTCTGACTCAACACAAATTCAAAGCATGCAGTGATCTGATCGTAACGGCTACCTGAACAAAATTACGGCATTGCCCGACAAGGGGACGCAGCTAAACATTGTGGAGGGAATGACTTCAGTGGGCAGGATTTACATTCCTTACCCAGACCCCCCCCCCCTCCTCCTCTCTCTCTCTCTCTTTGTTTTTGTTGTTTTTTAATCGCACTTTTTTATCTTCTATAGCCTCTTTTACATCGCTGCTTCTTCTCTCCCCCCCCCCCCCCCCCTCCCCTCTCCTCCTTTTTTCTGTTTTAATTACCATTTGATCGTGCGTGGTACAGCCATTACCAACACCTGTGCTTCCATGCCTTTGAAGTTCAGCGCAGATGGATCGATAGATGTCAGGTTAAAGTTGTGCTGAATACCTGAGCACATTTAATTAGTCATCGGGAGCAGCCAGCAACAGATCAAAAGCCGCCCGCAATATATGAGAGAGAATCCTCGTCCCATTTCACAGCGTGATTTGTGCAGCCAGTGTCTACATGGAGGCCCATGTTGGGTTTCTCAGGGCAACATTGACAAAATGGTGAAGAAGAAATCCCGGGAGGAAAACGAATGAAACGGCTCAGATGCGGCTGACTCAACGCCAATTCAGAGCATGTGGTGGTCGAATTGCATCGTCCGCCTTGATAGACAACAAAACGTTCCAACACTGTCCGACTGGGGGAACGCAGCTTTCATTGTGGAGGGAATGACTGCAGCGTGCGGGATTTACATTCCCAACTCAGATTCAGCTTTCTTTTTTTGTCTTTCCTTCTTTTTTCTCTCTCTTGTTCTTTTCTTCTTTTTTCTCTCCCTTTTTTCTCCCCTCCCCCACTTTTTTTTTCTTTTTTAAGTCTTCTGTTATTTTAAATTCACCTCTCATGCCACCCCCTTCCACTTTCATCACTAACTGTCTTTGCGGCGTACAGCTGTTACCACCGTGTGCGCTTCCGCGCGTTTAAATTCAGCCTAGATTGGTCGCCGAACGTCTGGCTACAGTTGTCGAAGGAATAAAAGAGGCCCAATTAGTGTGATCACAATGCAGTCTTGCATTATCATCATCTCTCTGTCTCCGTCTCCTTCTCTCTACCCCCCCCCCCCCCTCCTCTCTCTCTCTCTCTCTCTCTTTCTCTGGCTGACTCCATGCTTGAATGAGAGTTTACTGGAGATCGTGTGTGAATGTTTAGGAGCGCACGAAGAGCTCTACAGAAATTCTTAGTTGTTTTGCTTTGAATAACGGTTTTCTTTTCAAAGGAGGCTGCAGCCCCCGTACATTTAATGAAAATACGTGCAATTTTGAAATGCAAGCTATGAGGAAAGTCCGAATGCCGTAGCCGCGGTCCGTGCCCAGACGATGAGACCAAGCACAAGTCAAAAGCGGTTGTCGTTGCTGTAAGGGGGCAATATTGCATTCGAAGTTCAGCACATGCCTTTTTTCAGAATGTGTGACGCGCGTGCGACGGGAGAGAGTTCACTGGATGTCGAGCGGACGTGTTGTGCAGGTTCTGTGGTATTTCGCGGTGTTGGTGTGGTTGTTCACTTTCTTTCAGCTTTGTTTTGTGCAGGCAAGTTGGTGGTGCAATGCTCTCTGCGACTGCATAATTTTGTCCGTGTGGGTAGCAGAACTTATGTGGAATCAGCGTGTTGTGTTTGAATTTCATATTGTTTCTTTTTTCATTTGCGTGGATCGCCATGTTTTAGATACGTGCCTTCTCACACGTTTCACGTGCTTGTAATCATCCGTCAGGACAACTTCAACACTGTAGTAGGGAGTGCAGCTTCTGTGTGTGACAGTGTTGAAGTTTTTTCTTCAAAGTCGGCAGTTTCACGGCAAGACTTTATCAGAAGTGACACAAAGGCCAGTTTTCTCTAAATGTTTACAGCCGGGTCATCTCAAACACCAGTGCCAGAATCTCGTCACTTAAAGGGAGTGTCATCAGAGCGGTCACAGACGTACAGACCCGGTGTGTGGTGCCTCTCCTAATCATCTGTGCCCGGAGGATTGTCTGTATGACGAAATGACTTCTGACCACGGCAAAAAGGACAGGCTTTGAAGTTTCTCTCCTTTTGTCCCACGCTGTTGACCATTCACTGTCTACCCTCGACGAGGCAGAGGACGCCTTCCGAGATTCGCAGACAGATCTCGTTCCAGACATACAACTTCCTGCAACTGAAGAGACAGAAGAGCTGCAACATGTGGAATTAAAAGACACCAATCCTGTGTCACCTCACCAGAAAAATGACTGTGTGAACACCGTGGAACAAAGGGAACCAGTCCGACCTGACACCGGTTACAGAGGTCGGATTCCGTCACTGCAGTGAGCAGGTCGGTGAAACAGTTCTGATCATTGACAGGCCATGTATTTCAGTTTAGTTTCGTGTTTTTCTTTCTTTGTTTTGCCTCTCTCTCTCTCTCTCTCTCTCTCTCTCTCTCTCTCTCTCTCTCTCTCTCTCTTTGTTGGCTCGCTTGCTCACTTTTCCTTTATTCTTCCCCCTCCACACCATCCCTCATACCAGCTGTCAATTTCCTTCTGCCCTTATTTCTTTCCTTGTTTTGTTCCTCTCGCTTTTCTTGCTTTTTTGTCGTTTTTTCCTTTTTTTCTTTTTTTTGTTGTTGTTGCTTTTTTCTTTCTTTCTTTTTCCTTTTTTTGTTCGTTTGTCTCATATCTATTCTTTCTGCTATTCTCGCCGTCTCTGTCTCTCTCTCGGTGTGTGTGTGTGTGTGTGTGTGTGTGTGTGTGGTGTGTGTGTGTGTGTGTGTGAGTGAGCGAGTGTTGTGTGTGGTGTGTGTGTGTGTATGAGTGTGTGTGTGTGTGTGTGTGTGTGTGTGTGTGTCTGTGATTGCTAGTGTGTGTGAGGATGTGTGTGGGACAGGGGTGTGACTGGCTGCTCGGCGGCTTCTGAGATCGTTTCAGCAGTATACGTAGGCTACTTTTGTTTAAAGCTGCACAGGCGCCTTTCTTAAAACAGTGCAGGTGCCTTTGTTAAAACAGTGCAGGTGCCTTTGTTAAAACAGTAAGGTGCCTTTGTTGAAACAGTGCAGGTGCCTTTGTTAAAACAGTGCAGGTGCCTTTGTTAAAACAGTAAGGTGCTTTTGTTAAAACAGTGCCAGGAGCTTTTGTTAAAACGGTGCCAGGTGCCTTTGTTAAAACAGTGCAGGTGCCTTTGTTAAAACAGTAAGGTGCCTTTGTTAAAACAGTAAGATGCCTTTGTTAAAACAGTGCCAGGTGCCTTTGTTAAAACAGTGCAGGTGCCTTTGTTAAAACAGTAAGGTGCCTTTGTTAAAACAGTGCCAGGTGCCTTTGTTAAAACAGTGCAGGTGCCTTTGTTAAAACAGTGCCAGGTGCCTTTGTTAAAACAGTGCCAGGTGCCTTTGTTAAAACAGTGCCAGGTGCCTTTTGTTAAAACAGTGCCAGGTGCCTTTGTTAACAGTGCAGGTGCCTTTGTTAAAACAGTGCCAGGTGCCTTTGTTAAAACAGTGCCAGGTGCCTTTGTTAAAACAGTGCAGGTTCCTTTGTTAAAACAGTAAGGTGCCTTTGTTAAAACAGTACAGGTGCCTTTGTTAAAACAGTACAGGTGCCTTTGTTAAAACAGTACATGAGCCTTTGTTAAAACAGTAAGGTGCCTTTGTTAAAATAGTACGGGTACCTTTGTTAAAGCAGCACAGGTACCTTTGTTAAAGTAGCACATGTGCCTTTGTTAAAGCAGCTCAGGAATCTTTAATAAATCAGCACGGGTATCTTTGTTAAAGCAGCACAGGTACCTTTGTTAAAACAGTACAAGTACTTTGTCAAAACAGCACAGGCGCCTTGTTACAGCAGCACAGGTGCCATTGTTACAGCAACACAGGCGCCATTGTTACAGCAACACAGGCGCCATTGTTACAGCAACACGGGCGCCTTTGTTACAGCAGCACAGGCGCCTTTGTTACAGCAGCACAGGCGCCTTTGTTACAGCAGCACCGGTGCCTTTGTTACAGCAGCACAGGCGCCTTTGTTACAGCAGCACCGGTGCCTTTGTTACAGCAGCACCGGTGCCTTTGTTACAGCAGCACAGGCGCCTTTGTTACAGCAGCACAGGCGCCACTGTTACAGCAGCACAGGTGCCTTTGTTACAGCAGCACAGGTGCCTTTGTTACAGCAGCACAGGTGCCTTTGTTAAAACAGCATAGGCGCCTTTGTTAAAGCAGTACCTTTGTAAACGCAGTATAAGTTCGTCTATGAAAGCTGCACATTATGTTTGAGAGACCCGTAAGTCAACTTTTCCAGCGGAGCTGATGGTCGTGTGTTCGGACCGCTCCTTGGGGCGTGATCTTTCTGCTCTTTGCCCCACCCAGCAGTAAACGGGTACCTGCCTGAAGGCGGCGAAAGGAGAGGGAATGGCTCCGCCTTCCATCGTACCATGCCCCAGACACAGTGAACCTGTGACACGTTCACTGTCCCCGTGGCCATCAAGGCTATGGGACTTTAGATCTTAACAACACTTAACGGAAAAAATCCTAACAGCACTTAACAATGAGAAAAAGAGCTTAGCAGCACTTAACGAAAAAGATCCTAACAGCACTTAACGAAAAGATCTTAACAGCACATAATAATGAGAAAGATCTTAACAGTGCTTAATGAGAAACATCTTAACAGCACTTAATGAAGATCTTAACGGCACTTAATGAAGATCTTAACGGCACTTAATTAATGCAAAAGCGGCACGGATACCTTCCTGAGAGCGGTGCACCTGTCCCCCTCTCTGACACGAGCATCACGGAGGAAATAGGCCACAGAGCCGTCGTCTGACCACCGGCCCAGTCCCTCGTACAGCGGGATTCCTTCGTACCTGCCGCACCGCACCATCATAAGCAAAGGAGGGAAGAACGGAAGGCAAGGAAGGAAAGAAGGAAGAATGGAAGGAAGGATGGAAGGAAGGAAAATTAAGGAAGGAAGGAGCTCAACAATCAATAAAAGTAGATAAATAGCTTAAGTAAACAGAGCCTCCCTGATATGCCCCTGTTTGATCAATAATGAACGACCATTTCTGCGTCTGCTACTGATGACATCGGCGACAGCAGCAACAACAATAATAGTGATAATAATGAGAGTAACAATAATAATAATAATTTCGTACTGCTTTTAAACATGTCAAAAAGCAGGACTGACCCATGGTAGTCAAAACATACATCACACACACACACACACACACACACACACACACACACACACACACACACACACACATACACACACACGCACGCACGCACGCACACAAACGCGCGACAGAGACAGAGCACACAATTATACACTCATACTTAGAGAAAGAGGGGGGGGGGGGGTTAGACAGAAGAAGAAGAAGAGAGAGAGAGAGAGACAGGCAAACGGACAGACAAAGACAGAGAAGAAGACGAGTGAGACATGCAGACAGACAAATAGACACAGAGAGATAAGAAGAGACATACTATGCAGTTATACACACTCATATTCTTGAGAGAGAGAGAGAGAGAGAGTCACGGAGCAAATAATATGATTATTTCTTTCTCTGTCTTTACGTCCAAGAGGCAGAAAAACACTGACAGACGGATGTGTTTATTTTTATGTCATTGTTTTCGTTTTCTGACAAGCTATTGTGAACTGCTGCATCTCTCCTCCTATCAGTAGTAGACAAACGAGCCGTCTTGAGACAAATCAATAGATCGCATGTTCAACATTAGTCACCATTTCCTGTTGTATTTGGGGGAGGGGGGGGGGGGGGATGTGGGGGGGGGGGGGGGGTGCGGGAGAAAGCTGGTGATATCGTTAGCTTTACACCCATTGATTAAGTGGTCACAGCTTTTGGAGGCATGCTTTTTTTAATGTTGTTTATTAGCAGTAACATTATTTTGGATTTCGACTATTTTGAATGTTTTTGTGGGCTCGTGTTTTAGTATAGCAATACACTTCATTTGATTTTGTATAGTTTGTGGAATTCAGCTTGGAGGCGCTTTTGTTCTCTGAACAGCAAAGCATATGATCAGATTTTGTTGTTTTCAAGCCTTTTTCTTTCTTGGTTCTAATATACTTCAGGTTGTGTGTGTGTGTGTGTGTGTGTGTGTGTGTGTGTGTGTGTGGTGTGTGTGTGTGCGTGCGTGCGTGCGTGCGTGCGTGCGTGCGTGCGTGCGTGCGTGCGTGCGTGCGTGCGTGCGTGCGTGTGTGCGCGCGCGCGCTTGCTTAAGAAATGGATCGGGTATTTCAGAGGGAGCACGGGGACTAATCTGTCCATTTCAGGTTTACCAAGGGGAGCAATGCATATCTGAGAGTTCGATGGCCTTTATTAATCCATGGCTGAGGGGCTCAGACATGTCTGTAGCAGATTCACGTCTCTCGCCTTCTTTTCAGTGTTATAGGGTGCATACAGATGTAAATTTAACATCGTCCGTGTGTACAGCCACAAAACCGGAAGTCGTGGTCCGTGAAAGAACAAAAAGCATTGACGAACGGAAACCGGGCAATTTGAAGCCTGGCTAGACCCGACGACATCGAAGAGGCTGCACGCAGTGTCTTAAGCGGCTTGCTTCCTGCTGTGTGTGTTGTAGTGAAGATAAACACCTATCACCTTCTAGTCGCTGAATTGTTCCATTGAGTGAATGAGCCACACGTTCCAACGAACCAACACCACTCGACCACATGACTACACGTGGCGTCAACCGACAGGATCGGAACAAGAGTGACCCTACAACACACACAGCAGGATGGAAGATCAACAGCCGAACCCCAGTTATCTTCCTGTGGTGGCATCTCCCACCTCCACAAGGAATGAACCTCAGTTATCTTCCTGTGGTGGCATCTCCCACCTCCACAAGGAATGAACCTCAGTTATCTTCCTGTGGTGGCATCTCCCACCTCCACAGGGAATGAACCTCGGTTATCTTCCTGTGGTGGCATCTCCCACCTCCGCAGGAAATGAACCCCAGTTATCTTCCTGTGGTGGCATCTCCCACCTCCACAGGGAATGAACCTCAGTTATCTTCCTGTGGTGGCATCTCCCACCTCCACAGGGAATGAACCTCGGTTATCTTCCTGTGGTGGCATCTCCCACCTCCGCAGGGAATGAACCCCAGTTATCTTCCTGGGGTGGCATCTCCCACCTCCACAGGGAATGAACCTCAGTTATCTTCCTGTGGTGGCATCTCCCACCTCCACAGGAAATGAACCCCAGTTATCTTCCTGTGGTAGCATCTCCCACCTCCACAGGGAATGAACCCCAGCTATCTTCCTGTGGTGGCATCTCCCACCTCCACAGGGAATGGACCTCAGCTTTCTTCCTGTGATGGCATCTCCCACCTCCACAGGGAATGGACCTTGGCTTTCTTCCTGTGATGGCATCTCCCACCTCCACAGGGAATGAACCTCGGCTTTCATTGCTGGTCATGACATTTGCACTCTCACGGACAATGCTATGCCTCTCAGGCTCTCTACCCTTTGTGTCCTTTTCCTTTTAATACAATTATTAATCGTTATTAATGTTGGAAAAAGCAAACTGAAGAAACATTTTTTAAACTTAGGTAAAGCGTTTATCCCCTTTCTTTGTTTTTGTCTATGAAGAGAACACCTACAAGAATGATTTGACTTTGTGTTCATGATAACTTCGCAGAAGTGGCAGGATTGCAGCCATAGAACCATCTGCGAACAAGTCACACCAGTACCCGGCAGCAGAGTGGTTTGTACCACGACAGTTTTGATGAGAATGTGTCTGACTATATAAAGGGCACAAAATTTGGAGAAAGAACCAAAAGATTTCAGTTCACCTTCTTCAGTATGCACTTACCTGAGCTAGTTACGCTGAAAGCCTACGGCAAGATAAGTAACTCTGTAATTTGAACATGGTTACCCAAATTAAAAATTAATTTAAAAGAGAGAAAAGGAGATATTGAAATGAAAATAATTTATAAAAATTCATAACTCAAGAACTACAGCATGTATCGACTCGTGTTTTTTTTTTGCAAACAGAAGTGGATGGCTACAGGAAGGAAGAAGTCACATTCTCGCAAGACTTCCTTTCTCTATCAGAAAACATGGCAGCGCCCATTGTTGCCACATGTTTTTCCGGGCGCTGGCAGGCGCTCAGCCTTATGTCTGTGATGTCCGGCTGGGCACTAGCGGGCACGTGCTTGTCAATAGAGTTAAGGGAAGCAAGTAATGGCTAGTTTTATCTAGAAAGGCCTACATGGACTTGTTGAAGGTATTAGTTTTGCTATAATTTCATACAAAGAGATATTAATTACCTGTTCGCCCATAATAAATCCCGTCAATGTTCTCCATACTATACTGACTGTACTTTGGGAGCTGAGGATAACTATTAGTCTACTCCCAATGTAAATTTTCTATCATTCATTGCTAATGTTAACCTGTTTGGGTCGGAAACTAATTTCGACATTAGCAAAAGGATATCTTTGGGAGCAATGGGGACATTGCGTTCAAAAGCAAGGGGTGTGTGTTATAGGGTGCATACAGATGTAAATTTAACATCGTCCGTGTGTATAGCCACAAAACCGGAAGTCGTGGTCCGTGAAAGAACAAAAAGCATTGACGAACGGAAACCGGGCAATTTGAAGCCTGGCGTAGACCCGACGACATCGAAGAGGCTGCACGCAGTGTCTTAAGCGGCTTGCTTCCTGCTGTGTGTGTTGTAGTGAAGATGAATAAACACCTATCACCTTCTAGTCGCTGAATTGTTCCATTGAGTGAATGAGCCACCGTTCCAACGAACCAACACCACTCGACCACTTGACTACATCAGTATTCAGGCATTTGCTTGGGGAGATGAGACAAACAATACTACTACTTAATTTTTTTTAAAAAGAAATACATACCTGTCCAACTTCTGGGTGTCTTGTCCAAACTCTCGGACACCCACCTCTGCGTTTCATCCATGAAATGTATAGAAACTGTTCCCCAACGAAAGTGACGTGCAATTAAGAGGCACCTACTTTCGGGGCGGTTTGGATCTGGCGGCATGCTTAGCTCCTTTGCTTTCCCAAAATTTTATGCGCGAGGGGCTCTAGTTTAAAGACGTCTTAATTCATGCCTGGTAGGATTCAGGAGTTTCTTTGGACAGGTAGTTGTGAAACTATCATACATAATAAAAATCCTATACGGTTGCCCGCATGTTAGTAGGTTTTTATCATCTTCATGTAGTAGTAGTAGTAGTAGTGTAGGGACGTAATCAATACATAGGCCGTTAAGCCTTTCAATGTCCCCTCGTGTTATTTTACTTTTATGACAGGGTTGAAAATGCATGCAATATAAATTTTCCTTCTTATTCATCAAAGCTTCTAAACTTTACTTTAAATTTCAAGTCTTCATCCAGCAAATTCTTAAAAACATTAGTATTTTTAGCAAATTTAAGTGCAGTTGTCAAACTGTTCCAGTTAGTAATAACTCTGTTACTGAACTTGAATCTCCCCATGTTAGTATGAAACTGCTTAACAAAAATTTTGCCTTCCGAATTTCTTGTTCTATCTATTTTAACAGCCTCAAAAAAGTAGTCCCACTGTATGTCCGTTTGCTGGTGAAATATTTTGAACACTTCAATCAAATCCCCTCTAATACGTCTACCTTTTAAAGAGTGCAAATTTAAGTAATTTAATCTATCTGTATAAGACATGTTTGTACATTCTTGCAAGATTTTAGTAGCTCTTCTCTGTACTCTTTCAATTGCTATTGACTGTCTTTTCAAGTGTGGGTACCAAATTATATTGCCATATTCAAGATGCGGTCTAACCATAGCTTTATATAACTTTAAAAACGTTTCTTTATTTAGGTAAATAAAAGTTCTTTTTATTAATCCAATCATTTGGTTTGCTTTATTTATACATTTTTGAATGTGAATATCAAAGAGTAAATCTTTATCAAAGATTACCCCCAGATCCTTTTCTTCCTCACATTTCTGTACCAGGCTATTTCCACCATCTATTTTCATGTTGTATTCATGTTCAGGATTCATGTTGTAGTGTAAGCTTGTGACATAAAAATGAAGTAATGTCAATAGAAGTAGATCGATAAATGAGTAGATAAATGAACGAACGTATGTAATGTAAAAGTGTTTGTGCACAATACAGTGCATGTGTGGACTTGCCCAGTGTGCGCGCGCGCGCGCGAGCGTGTGTGTTTGTGTTAATGTATGTATTTGTGTGTCTGCGTATGTGCATGTGTGTTTGTGTGTGTGCGCGTGCGTGTGTGTGTGTGTGTGTGTGTGTGTGTGTGTGTGTGTGTGTGTGTGTGTGTGTGTGTGTGCGTGCGTGCGTGTGCGTGCGTGCGTGTGTGTGTATGTGTGTGTGTGTGCAAGGTGCGCCGGCCTATGCCTTACTCTTAACACAAACTTACCCATGCGGACTGTATCCATCAAAGCGAAGCCCGACGTACGCTGTGACTGATCTTGGGCCTTCTTCGAATCCACTTTCGTTCGTCAAGTCCACCAGGGCCTGCCACTCTCTCGGCGTGGTTAGGGAAGGGAGAGAAGCGTTCTGCTCACGACACGCTTCTTGCATCGTAGTCCAGCTTTTCTTAGGATAGTTTCCCTTCGTGTTGATGACTCGTAAGCACATATCCCCCGTCCATGTGACTCCTTCTCCTTGGCAATACCCCGGTGGTGTCTGGGGCTTCGTAAAATCAGGCCACGGCCAGTTCTTCGGAAGCGGCCTTTCTTGTAGACCGTCTCCACTTCCTGATGCCTCATCATTCCCTGCATCAAAAAGTGTCAGCCATAGTCTGAAACCTGCAGCGTACACTACGGAGTCGTAAGTGGTGTTCTTCGTAATGAAGCGGAAATCGACAGCGCGTGCAGCTCGAACGGTAGGAAGTGGCCTCTGACTACGACAAGCTGTCCAAAGCAGAGTTGAAGAGGACTTTTGAACCAGGTATGCTGACAAGGTGTCTTGGCGGAGCGAACTGCAGTCGTGGCTGCTGCTGATGGCGGTGGGGAAAGGGTTGTAAAAGGTTGAGGTGCTGAACAGCGACGCGGACGACTTTCCCACGGGGAACCTCCAGTCTCGCACTGACGTTAAGTCCAGGTGGGTAAGTTTCCCCCGTTTCCCCATCCGGGAGACTGCAGATAAGCTGACGTCACAGAGAGAGAAGAGAGAGAGAGAGGAGAGAGAGAGAGAGAGAGAGAGTGGGTCAGTTGAATACAATTCAGACAAACGACTGTTTCAATTGAAATTCATCCCAACATTATTGTAAGGATTTAGTCATTGCCCCATAAATGTATTAAACTAGTCGTACCCCTGAAAATCACCACGACAGATAGTCGTTTAGAATTAAAAGTTTCAGGTGACTAAGGATTTTAAAACCTCCTACCTTATTTAAAGAACTCGCAGCCAAGCATCATTATCTTTTAAAACGTTCAGTTTTTGTTCGAATAATCTAAAATGTATGCTTAGATTTACCAGCTTCTTCATTGCTTTCAATCACATTTTAAAGTGCAGACACAAGATCCAGACCTGATTTCGAAGACAATATAAATGCAGGTTTTATGAATGAATCATTACTGCATTTCAGTATATTGCTTAACCACGCGGTAGTATGTTATCATATGATCTTGATATATAAAGTAAACTGCTCGATCATTCGATCTACTAAATTGTGGTATTGCAGTACTGAAATTTTACTCGTCATTCCTGGGGGGTTTGTGTCCTACGAGGTTCAGCCTGGAAATTAAATACTTTGTCACTCTTGTTTTCTCTTACCTTGTACACTGAATGAGTAAAACTGTCTAAAACAATACAGCAACGAAGCAGACGCCCCAAAGAATATACAGACTAACAAGCACGCTCGATAGAGAAGGAGGAAAAGGGCTTCGAAGGGGGAGGGGGGGGGGGGGGGGGGGGCAATGCAGAGAGACAAGAGGGACGTAAAAGAGACACGCAGCTAAATCGAACACAACACTTGCCTTCAGTGGGGATACGAACTTGATGGCGAACCTCCCAGACGAGTTCAGCTCCTCGCCAACACCCTTGTCCTCCGATGACCTTGAACCCCTTTTCTGCCGACCCGGCCTCATGGCGCGATGTCTTGACGTCACTTCTGACGTTCTTTGTACCGCTGCGTTGAGCAGAACCACCATTCTGCATAGACTCTGGTGTCCGAACTTTTTTCATCCGTTCCAGCGTTTTCAATGGCGTCATCCGACTGCAACGCATCCCACAATTTAGACGTCGCTTCGTCCGTCCTTGATTGGTCTCGTTCAAATCTGCTTCCTGCGTCAACAGGAATTTGTGGATTGGCGTCATTTCCTGTTGCTGTTGCGAAGCGTTTTTGATTTGGTCCAGGGTTTTGGTCTTTCAAGGCGTAGACAGCGTTGAGAGACAAAGAAGGATCTAAATACAACCGCGAGAAGATGTACGCACAGAAATCGGTGACCAGATTTGTCTGAATCTTTTCGGCATTGTGGAATGGCTTTAGTAACCTGCAGAATAAAGCGATCATTAAGAAAAAAGACTTTTTTTTTGCCTTTTTCTTTTAAAATCAGAGAAACACTGGCAAATACTGATAGTCATTTTTAAATCAGGGCAAAAAAACCTATTGTTCTCCTACCTCTGCCAGTCTACTCCCCCCCCCCCCCCCCCCCCCCCCCCCCCCCAAACAAAGCACACCTATTCCCCCTGCCTGCCGCTCCCCCTTTTCCGCCGTCACCTGTCCCAAGCCTCTCATCGTTCCTCTGCACCCGATCCGCTCTCTTACGTACCATCCCCTTTCCCACTTGGATCTTTCCAGCTTCAACACCTCCGCTCCTCACCCCCCCCCCCCCCCTCCCCACCCGCCTCCACCTCCATCTTTTCGCCCCCCAGCTCTGATATGGCTTTCCCAGTCGGTTGAATTCTGAACAGTATGAACTGATATCAGCTTTTTTTCTGGCTCCTTCTTCCTCCATTTTCCCCTCCTTATCTCTCTCTCTCTCTCTCTCTCTCTCTCTCTCTCTCTCTAGCTCGCTCGCTCGCTCGGATTAGACCGCATACGTTAAATCAAATGGTGTAAGTGCAGTGATAAACATTACAATTACATCACTGCTTTCAGCAGTGATAAACTCCCACCCAAACGATCTTCGTTCTCTCGAGAACCGGGAGGGACATTTTTCTGAACACGGAATGTGGGTGCCAATGCAAAGAAGAATGAATTCGATCTCTAGAGGCAAGTGCGCCCCTAAACTTGCGAAAAAAATGCACCCAGAGCCTCAGAGAGAGAGAGAGAGAGAGAGAGAGAGAGAGAGAGAGAGAGAGCATTACAAGATCGTGTATCTATATGAAAAGAACAAATTGTTGGCGAGAAATATCCGGAATTGGTTTTTTCAGACATACCAGCATATAAGGTGTGGAGAATCTTAATAATGTTATGTATGTCATACTTTTTTTTTTAAAGTACAATTCAATACCTGTACGGAACGATGCTGTTTAAAATAACTCGCTTTAGGGAACTTCTGATAAGGGAAACTTTTTTTTATTTTTTATTCCTGGTCGAAACTGTTCTTTGTATGACTAATTTTACATTGGATAAGGAACACTCTGATGGGGAAAACTTCGGTTGTGGGAAACCTAATTTGTCTGTTTCACACTCGGATAAGCGAAACTTGAATCGGAACATACGACGTCAGATTCGATTTTTGTTGGTCTCGGTAAATATGAAAACTCGATAAGGAAACCATTTAATAAACA
>CM031599.1:31538895-31549424 GCA_018398815.1 Conus ventricosus | reverse complement strand
GTTAGGTTAAGGGAAGAAGTAATGGTAGTTTATCTAGAAAGGCCTAATGGATTGTTGAAGGTATTGTTTTGCTATAATTTCATACAAGGTATTAATTACCTGTTCGCCATATAAATCCGTCAATGTTCTCCTACTATACTGACTGTACTTTGGGATGAGGATAACTTTAGTCTACTCCCAATGTAAATTTTCTATCATTCATTGCTAATGTTAACCTGTTTGGGTCGGAAACTAATTTCGACATTAGCAAAAGGGATATCTTTGGGAGCAATGGGGACATTGCGTTCAAAGCAAGGGGTGTGTGTTATAGGGTGCATACAGATGTAAATTTAACATCGTCCGTGTGTATAGCCACAAAACCGGAAGTCGTGGTCCGTGAAAGAACAAAAAGCATTGACGAACGGAAACCGGGCAATTTGAAGCCTGGCGTAGACCCGACGACATCGAAGAGGCTGCACGCAGTGTCTTAAGCGGCTTGCTTCCTGCTGTGTGTGTTGTAGTGAAGATGAATAAACACCTATCACCTTCTAGTCGCTGAATTGTTCCATTGAGTGAATGAGCCACACGTTCCAACGAACCAACACCACTCGACCACTTGACTACATCAGTATTCAGGCATTTGCTTGGGGAGATGAGACAAACAATACTACTACTTAATTTTTTTTAAAAAGAATACATACCTGTCCAACTTCTGGGTGTCTTGTCCAAACTCTCGGACACCCACCTCTGCGTTTCATCCATGAAATGTATAGAAACTGTTCCCCAACGAAAGTGACGTGCAATTAAGAGGCACCTACTTTCGGGGCGGTTTGGATCTGGCGGCATGCTTAGCTCCTTTGCTTTCCCAAAATTTTTATGCGCGAGGGGCTCTAGTTTAAAGACGTCTTAATTCATGCCTGGTAGGATTCAGGAGTTTCTTTGGACAGGTAGTTGTGAAACTATCATACATAATAAAAATCCTATACGGTTGCCCGCATGTTAGTAGGTTTTTATCATCTTCATGTAGTAGTAGTAGTAGTAGTGTAGGGACGTAATCAATACATAGGCCGTTAAGCCCTTTTAATGTCCCTCGTGTTATTTTACTTTTATGACAGGGTTGAAAATGCATGCAATATAAATTTTCCTTCTTATTCATCAAAGCTTCTAAAAATGTACTTTAAATTTCAAGTCTTCATCCAGCAAATTCTTAAAAACATTAGTATTTTTAGCAAATTTAAGTGCAGTTGTCAAACTGTTCCAGTTAGTAATAACTCTGTTACTGAACTTGAATCTCCCCATGTTAGTATGAAACTGCTTAACAAAAATTTTGCCTTCCGAATTTCTTGTTCTATCTATTTTAACAGCCTCAAAAAGTAGTCCCACTGTATGTCCGTTTGCTGGTGAAATATTTTGAACACTTCAATCAAATCCCCTCTAATACGTCTACCTTTTAAAGAGTGCAAATTTAAGTAATTTAATCTATCTGTATAAGACATGTTTGTACATTCTTGCAAGATTTTAGTAGCTCTTCTCTGTACTCTTTCAATTGCTATTGACTGTCTTTTCAAGTGTGGGTACCAAATTATATTGCCATATTCAAGATGCGGTCTAACCATAGCTTTATATAACTTTAAAAACGTTTCTTTTTTAGGTAAATAAAAGTTCTTTTTATTAATCCAATCATTTGGTTTGCTTTATTTATACATTTTTGAATGTGAATATCAAAGAGTAAATCTTTATCAAAGATTACCCCCAGATCCTTTTCTTCCTCACATTTCTGTACCAGGCTATTTCCACCATCTATTTTCATGTTGTATTCATGTTCAGGATTCATGTTGTAGTGTAAGCTTGTGACATAAAAATGAAGTAATGTCAATAGAAGTAGATCGATAAATGAGTAGATAAATGAACGAACGTATGTAATGTAAAAGTGTTTGTGCACAATACAGTGCATGTGTGGACTTGCCCATGTGGCGCGCGCGCGCGCGAGCGTGTGTGTTTGTGTTAATGTATGTATTTGTGTGTCTGCGTATGTGCATGTGTGTTTGTGTGTGTGCGCGTGCGTGTGTGTGTGTGTGTGTGTGTGTGTGTGTGTGTGTGTGTGTGTGTGTGTGTGTGTGTGTGCGTGCGTGCGTGTGCGTGCGTGCGTGTGTGTGTATGTGTGTGTGTGTGCAAGGTGCGCCGGCCTATGCCTTACTCTTAACACAAACTTACCATGCGGACTGTATCCATCAAAGCGAAGCCCGACGTACGCTGTGACTGATCTTGGGCCTTCTTCGAATCCACTTTCGTTCGTCAAGTCCACCAGGGCCTGCCACTCTCTCGGCGGTGTTGAGGGAAGGGAGAGAAGCGTTCTGCTCACGACACGCTTCTTGCATCGTAGTCCAGCTTTTCTTAGGATAGTTTCCCTTCGTGTTGATGACTCGTAAGCACATATCCCCCGTCCATGTGACTCCTTCTCCTTGGCAATACCCCGGTGGTGTCTGGGGCTTCGTAAAATCAGGCCACGGCCAGTTCTTCGGAAGCGGCCTTTCTTGTAGACCGTCTCCACTTCCTGATGCCTCATCATTCCCTGCATCAAAAAGTGTCAGCCATAGTCTGAAACCTGCAGCGTACACTACGGAGTCGTAAGTGGTGTTTCTTCGTAATGAAGCGGAAATCGACAGCGCGTGCAGCTCGAACGGTAGGAAGTGGCCTCTGACTACGACAAGCTGTCCAAAAGCAGAGTTGAAGAGGACTTTTGAACCAGGTATGCTGACAAGGTGTCTTGGCGGAGCGAACTGCAGTCGTGGCTGCTGCTGATGGCGGTGGGGAAAGGGTGTAAAAGGTTGAGGTGCTGAACAGCGACGCGGACGACTTTCCCACGGGGAACCTCCAGTCTCGCACTGACGTTAAGTCCAGGTGGGTAAGTTTCCCCGTTTCCCCATCCGGGAGACTGCAGATAAGCTGACGTCACGAGAGAGAGAAGAGGAGAAGAGAGAGAGAGAGAGAGAGAGAGAGAGTGGGTCAGTTGAATACAATTCAGACAAACGACTGTTTCAATTGAAATCATCCCAACATTACTTGTAAGGATTTAGTCATTGCTCCATAAATGTATTAAACTAGTCGTACCCCTGAAAATCACCACGACAGATAGTCGTTTAGAATTAAAGTTTCAGGTGACTAAGGATTTAAAACCTCCTACCTTATTTAAAGAACTCGCAGCCAAGCATCATTATCTTTTAAAACGTTCAGTTTTTGTTCGAATAATCTAAAATGTATGCTTAGATTTACCAGCTTCTTCATTGCTTTCAATCACATTTTAAAGTGCAGACACAAGATCCAGACCTGATCTTCGAAGACAATATAAATGCAGGTTTTATGAATGAATCATTACTGCATTTCAGTATATTGCTTAACCACGCGGTAGTACTGTTATCATATGATCTTGATATATAAAGTAAACTGCTCCGATCATTCGATCTACTAAATTGTGGTATGCAGTACTGAAATTTTACTCGTCATTCTGGGGGGTTTGTGTCCTACGAGGTTCAGCCTGGAAATTAAATACTTTGTCACTCTTGTTTTCTCTTACCTTGTACACTGAATGAGTAAAACTGTCTAAACAATACAGCAACGAAGCAGACGCCCCAAAGAATATACAGACTAACACGCACGCTCGATAGAGAAGGAGGAAAGGGCTTCGAAGGGGGAGGGGGGGGGGGGGGGGGGGCAATGCAGAGAGACAAGAGGGACGTAAAAGAGACACGCAGCTAAATCGAACACAACACTTGCCTTCAGTGGAGATACGAACTTGATGGCGAACCTCCCAGACGAGTTCAGCTCCTCGCCAACACCCTTGTCCTCCGATGACCTTGAACCCTTCTCTGCCGACCCGGCCTCATGGCGCGATGTCTTGACGTCACTTCTGACGTTCTTTGTACCGCTGCGGTTGAGCAGAACCACCATTCTGCATAGACTCTGTGTCCGAACTTTTTTCATCCGTTCCAGCGTTTTCAATGGCGTCATCCGACTGCAACGCATCCCACAATTTAGACGTCGCTTCGTCCGTCCTTGATTGGTCTCGTTCAAATCTGCTTCCTGCGTCAACAGAATTTGTGGATTGGCGTCATTTCCTGTTGCTGTTGCGAAGCGTTTTTGATTTGGTCCAGGGTTTTGGTCTTTCAAGGCGTAGACAGCGTTGAGAGACAAAGAAGGATCTAAATACAACCGCGAGAAGATGTACGCCACAGAAATCGGTGACCAGATTTGTCTGAATCTTTTCGGCATTGTGGAATGGCTTTAGTAACCTGCAGAATAAAGCGATCATTAAGAAACAGACTTTTTTTTTGCTCTTTTCTTTTAAAATCAGAAACACTGGCAAATACTGATAGTCATTAAAATCAGGGCAAAAAGCCTATTGTTCTCCTACCTCTGCCAGTCTACTCCCCCCCCCCCCCCCCCCCAACACACGCACAACCTATTCCCCCTGCCCTGCCGCTCCCCCTCTCCCGCCGTCACCTGTCCCAAGCCTCTCATCGTTCCTCTGCACCCGATCCGCTCTCTTACGTACCATCCCCTTTCCCACTTGGATCTTTCCAGCTTCAACACCTCCGCTCCCTCACCCCCCCCCCCCCCCCCCACCCCGCCTCCACCTCCCATCTTTTCGCCCCCCAGCTCTGATATGGCTTTCCCAGTCGGTTGAATTCTGAACAGTATGAACTGATATCAGCTTTTTTTCTGGCTCCTTCTTCCTCCATTTTCCCCTCCTTATCTCTCTCTCTCTCTCTCTCTCTCTCTCTCTCTCTCTCTAGCTCGCTCGCTCGCTCGGATTAGACCGCATACGTTAAATCAACTGGTGTAAGTGCAGTGATAAACATTACAATTACATCACTGCTTTCAGCAGTGATAAACTCCCACCCAAACGATCTTCGTTCTCTCGAGAACCGGAGGTACATTTTCTGAACACGGAATGTGGGTGCCAATGCAAAGAAGAATGAATTCGATCTCTAGAGGCAAGTGCGCCCCTAAACTTGCGAAAGAAATGCACCCAGAACCCTCAGAGAGAGAGGGGAGAGAGAGAGAGAGAGAGAGAGAGAGAGAGAGAGCATTACAAGATCGTGTATCTATATGAAAAGAACAAATTGTTGGGCGAGAAATATCCGGAATTGGTTTTTCAGACATACCAGCATATAAGGTGTGGAGAATCTTAATAATGTTATGTATGTCATACTTTTTTTTTTAAAGTACAATTCAATACCTGTACGGAACGATGCTGTTTAAGATAAACTCGCTTTAGGAAACTTCTGATAAGGGAAACTTTTTTTTTTTTTTATTCCTGGTCGAAACTGTTCTTTGTATGACTAATTTTACATTGGATAAGGAACACTCTGATGGGGAAAACTTCGGTTGTGGGAAACCTAATTTGTCTGTTTCACACTCGGATAAGCGAAACTTGAATCGGAACATACGACGTCAGATTCCAGAATTTTCTGTTGGTCTCGGTAAATCAAATGAAAACTCGGATAAGGGAAACCATTTAAATAAAACACACACACACACACACACACACACACACACCACACACCTTTCTCTTTTCCGACGTCAGATGACCTAAACATACGGAACACACGATGTCACATTCCAGAATTTTCCATTGGTCTGGGTAAATCAAACAAAAACATCTAATAATCGAAAAAAAATTCCCTGGCGGTTTCGCTTATCAGAGTTTGACTGTACAACATACCTAATAGCTCTGACTTGTCACAGGAACATTTTTACCCTTCTAAAATAGATTTTTCATGGGTCCAACGGTATAGGGCCTAGCGTAAGGCCTCTCGACTTGTCTGTCTTCGCGTCATGCGCCTATGTTTTCAAGAACGTTCCATGTGATGTCATATTTTATTGATTTGCGTCACTTTCTAGCTTCTACGCAACCAAGCCAAATTCCGGAATTTCCATTCGTCATGAAAAATAGAGAGTTCAAAGGTCATAAAGGGCCGTGACCCCCTATCGTCAGCCAGGTCGGGCCACGTCACTTTCAAAATGGAGAAGCGGAAACCAAAAGCGCCGTCTCTAAAGAGAAAATGGACATAATTCATGAGGTGGAGAAAAAAAAAAACACAACAAAAAAGGAAGGTAATCGCAGAAGCCCACCAGATTGCAAAGTGCACCTTGACGAGCATTATGAAAAATAGTGAAAAATAAAAATGTACTTTGAAAGTGTAACTGATGTGACAAAGAAACGAGTTCGCCAAGCCAAGAACCTGGAGGTTGACCAAGCTCTCCTTAAATGGTTTAGCTGTGCAAGGTCGATAACGTTCCATCAGTGGGCCACTGCTAAGCAAAAAGCGGAATTTTTTTTTTTTTAAAGAAGAAAAAAAAAAGAAAAAAAAGGCATACAAGACTGGCGCTGCTGCGATGTTTGGCTACATAGATTCAAAACAGGCATGGTATGGTCTTTATAAGAAAATGTCTGGTGAGCGTGAGTCGGTTGATGAACTAAGCACAGACGCATGGGTGGAGCAAGTTCTAAAACACACACTTACCCGTTACAGGCCAAAAGACGTGTTTAATGCCGACGAAAGCGGTCTACTTTGGCGTCTGTTGCCTGACAAAACCCTTGCTTTTAAAGGAGAAAAGTGTTTTGGCGGTAAAAAGTCAAAAGAACGATTGACCTTTCTCGTTTGCACAAATATAGATGGCACAGAAAAGATGCCTTTCTTGACAATTGGACGATTCCAAAAACCTCGCTGTTTCGCAGGCGTCAAATCCCTGCCCACTCAGTATGCAGCCAACACCAAAGCATGGATGAATGCAGAACTCTTCAGAGACTGGCTGACAGCCTTTGATAAAACCATGCATTGTCAAAAGCGCAAGGTGTTGCTGGTTGTGGATAACTGCTCGGCACATGAGAAGTCATTAAGTTGAAGGCTACAGAGCTCTTGTTCAACCACCCAATGCAACGTCAAAGTTGCAACCTCTCGATCAAGGAATTATACAAAACATCAAAGTACACTACAGAAAAGCAACCCTTTTGAAATTGATCGCGCACATAATGCAGGAATGGCAAGGGATGAGTTTAAAATCAGCATCAGCATCCTTGACTCTTTGATGATGCTAAAGCGAGCATGGGATCAAGTTAGTCCAGCCACCATCGCAAACGGCTTCAAAAGGGCAGGCTTTGTGCTTACTGCATTGACTGGCAGCGACTGTAAAACTACAAGTGCTGACATTGCTGCTCCAGAACCACTTCTCTCCAGGCTGTTCAAAGAGTTGAACATTCTGGATGAAGACAATTTCAACGTGGATGCCGATTTTCAGACATCAAGTGATGACATCTCACTCACCGCCCCATCAACATCACCATCAACAGCAACAGTCACCAATGAGGCAGAGACTGACGACAATGATGACTGTGGCGAACCTGCAAAGGTGATCACCAGCAGATAAGTCTTAACTTGCGTGCAAACATTAAACTCCTACTGTTTGCAGGCTGGCGCTTCCAGTGTCTCTCTCGTTCATCCACTTTCTGTGTTCACAGAAGCCCTTCACATACACTTGGCTAGTGCAAAGACTCAAACCACAACCCCCCATTTCTTCAATAAGAGGAGCAATCAAAAAGATAAGAAAAATGGGAGAAAAGACAGGGAGGATAGTGACACAGGAAGACAGAGTGACACAGGCATGCAGAGTGACACAGGAAAACAGAGTGACACAGGCATGCAGAGTGACACAGGAAGACAGAGTGACACAGGCATGCAGAGTGACACAGGAAGACAGAGTGACATAGGCACGCAGAGTGACACAGGAAGAAAGAGTGACATAGGCATGCAGAGTAACACAGGAAGATAGAGTGACATAGGCATGCAGAGTAACACAGGAAGACAGAGTGACATGCAGAGTGACATAGTCATGCAGAGTAACATAGGCATGCAGAGCGACATAGGAATGCAGGGTGTCACAGGCATGCAGAGTGACATAGGCATGCAGGGTGTCATAGGCATGCAGAGTAACATAGGCATGCAGAGTGACATAGTCATGCAGAGTAACATAGGCATGCAGAGTGACATAGGCATGCAGAGTGACATAGGCATGCAGAGTGACATAGGCATGCAGAGTAACATAGGCATGCAGAGTGACATAGGCATGCAGAATGACATAGGCATGCAGAATGACATAGGCATGCAGGGTAACATAGGCATGCAGAATGACATAGGCATGCAGGGTAACATAGGCATGCAGGGTGACATAGTCATGCAGAGTAACATAGGCATGCAGAGTGACATAGGCATGCAGAATGACATAGGCATGCAGAATGACATAGGCATGCAGGGTAACATAGGCATGCAGGGTGACATAGGCATGCAGGGTAACATAGGCATGCAGGGTGACATAGGCATGCAGAATGACATAGGCATGCAGAGTGACATACGCATGCAGGGTAACATAGGCATGCAGGGTGACATAGGCATGCAGAGTGACATAGGCATGCAGGGTGTCATAGGCATGCAGAGTGACATAGGCATGCAGGGTGTCATAGGCATGCAGAGTGACATAGGCATGCAGGGTGTCATAGGCATGCAGAGTAACATAGGCATGCAGAGTGACATAGGCATGCAGAGTAACATAAGCATGCAGAGTGACATAGGCATGCAGAGTGACATAGGCATGCAGAGTGACATAGGCATGCAGGGTTGTCATAGGCATGCAGGTGTCATGGGAATGCAGAGTGACATAGCATGCAGGGTGTCATAGGCATGCAGGGTGTCATAGGCATGCAGAGTGACATAGGCATGCAGGGTGTCATAGGCATGCAGAGTGACATAGGCATGCAGGGTGTCATAGGCATGCAGGGTTTCATGGGAATGCAGAGTGACATAGGCATGCAGAGTGACATAGGCAGCAGGGTGACATAGGCATGCAGAGTGACATAGGCATGCAGGGTGACATAGGCATGCAGAGTGGACATTGGCATGCAGGGTAACATAGGGATGCAGAGTGACACAGGAAGACATAGTGTTGATAGCGACGATGCAAACGTTACGGGTTTTTGAGTCTCCTGAGCCACAGGTATTTACACCAACAAATGAAAGATGGCGTCTCAGATATTACATTGTCTTCGTCTTCCCGTACCCCAGTTTTAGCCATTTCGACCCTCAAAGCCCGAGCTCTCCAAACCGCTCTCAACCAATAGAATCATTGGGACGGCAATTGTTTTTATAGAGCAATTAGTTTTGAGATCTGTGGCACAGAAAACTACCACCCTGAGATTCGAGCCAAAATCGTGGATTTCATGTGTAAAAATGCAAAGGCGTTCTCTAACTATGCCAACTTGGACCTTGCGATTATCTCAACACTAACGAAACCACTGTACTGAGATCATCGGCGACTGATGTCGAGATTTACGCCGCAGCAACCCTTCTCCAAACGACGATTGTGGTGTACACTGTGGTAGATAAAACATCCAGGGGTTGGTTGCCCCACCATCCGCTTTTTCCCGTCTTTGGTTCAACTCCCAACAAAGAGAACATTTATTTGTCCAACCTTTGTAGTCACTTTGAGCGGGTGACAGATGTTATTTAATTTTTATCTGTTTCATTAACTTGGTTCAACTACCAACAAAGGGAACATTTATCTGTCAAACCTTTGTAGTCACTTTGAGCGGGTGACATGTTATTTGAGTTGGTTTTTTTTTTTTAGTTCATTAACTTGGTCAGTCATTGACAGCAGAGAACGGTCTTTTTTCAATTTTTTTTTGTCGTAGTTGAAAGTCGGAATGAGAAGAGAGAGAGAGAGAGAGAGAGGGGGGAGAGAGAGAGAGAGAAGAGAAGAAGAGAGAGAGAAGAAAAGAGAGAGAGAGAGAGTTCTAAGGTTGGCTGCTCCTATACCTACAATGACGAAGAATATAATTAATTTTGGTTTTATCTTTGTTTCTTTGTCGTCTTTTGTTCTTCTCATTTCCATAATTTTGTTGTTGTTGATTTTATTAAATTTGTGACTTTGAACTATTTTACGACTGCAGAATCTAAAAAGTGTGAGCGTACGTTCTAGTGCGTGAGAGCCCTCTAATGTTTACCACTTTTTGTTCAGCAAGCTATAAGATTAATGAGTTAATAAAATTAAAAAACAATGATAAATGGCAAATAATTTTTTCCTCAAAGAGAAACAAACAAACAACAACAAAACCCTTGACAATCAAAATTAAAGGGGTTAAAATGACTTTGAACTGGGTTTTTTTCCCTTCAAAGTGTTCCACATTAGGAGACTAGTCCTGTAATTTGTACCACCCTGTCCTTGATAAAGAATCAATGGTCTTAGTGAAGTATGATCCATATGTGTGTCCATTTCTGCGAAAATCAGGCTTATGCCCCACAATTCTATTTTCTTCTTACTTTGACTTTAATACGGTCTTTAAGTGATTCCACACTTTATGGAGCCAAAATCTAAAAATTGAATTTTTGGGGTATGAGACTGATTTTCACAGAAATGGACACATACTATGACAGGCACGCCTGTGTATGTTAACGTTCAAGAGCAGCCCCTCTCTCCTCTCTCATCTTCTCTCCCTC
>CM031599.1:31529220-31537895 GCA_018398815.1 Conus ventricosus | reverse complement strand
TCACTGAATCTCTCTCTGTCTCCGCATCTCTCTGTCTCCACATCTCTCTCTCTCTCTAATTATCTCTGACTCTCTGTCTTTGTCTCTCTCTAATTATCTCTTTCTGTCTCTCTTCTCTGTCTCTTTGTCTATCTGTCTGTCTGGTTCTTCTCGATTTCTGTATTTTGGCAATTTCAATGATCGTAATTTAATACAACTCTGAACTCTGAACATTTTTATTGTACTTTGGCTTAGGCCAGGGGGTCCTGGCCCCTAATGCGGAGGAGGGATGGAACGAGGAAAAAAATGATTTACAAAAAATTTTATTTTGACGCATAAACCTCCCCATATACTCAGGGACTCAGGAATTTTAACGTAAAGGGCACCAACCGTATAGCTATGGAAACACGCGTTTTACTGACACATTAACTAAAGAACTGTAAATGAACAACAAATTTAAAGAGTAACAATGATCCTGTCACCAAATACAGAGAAAAACAAAGCAAAGCGAAGAAAGGATCAATACAGCTTGTAACAATTAATGTGTTCGTCTCTTCTCTCGGGTTTAAGCATAAAATATGAACATTGCAACATATCTAGTCAGGATACAACTTGGATTGTCTAACAAGTATGACAATCCCGGGCACGTACGATACGAGGACACGTACGGCAGGTAGGTAGGTGGTGGAACATAGACCCGGGGAAATATGGAGGTGGGGGAACATAGACCTGGGGGAATATGGAGGTGGGGGAACATAGACTGGGGGAATATGGAGGTGGGGGAAAAATAGACTGGGGAATATGGAGGTGGGGGAACATAGACCTGGGGGGAATATGGAGGTGGGGAACATAGACCTGGGGGAATATGGAGGTGGGGGAAACATAGGGCCTGGGGGAATATGGGGGGTGGGGGACATAGACCTGGGGGGAAATGGAGATGGGGAACATAGACCTGGGGGAATATGGAGGTGGGGGAACATAGACCTGGGGGAATATGGAGGTGGGGAACATAGACCTGGGGGGAAAATGGGGTGGGGGAACATAGACCTGGGGGAATTTTGGAGGTGGGGGAACATAGACCCGGGGGAATATGGAGGTGGGGAACATAGACCTGGGGGAATATGGAGGTGGGGAACATAGACCTGGGGGAATATGGAGGTGGGGGGACATAGACCTGGGGGAATTGGAGGTGGGGGAACATAGACCTGGGGGGAAAATTTGGGGGTGGGGGAACATAGACCCGGAGGAATATGGAGGTTTGGGGAACATAGACCTGGGGGGATATGGAGGTGGGGGAAAATAGACCCGGGGGAATATGGAGGTGGGGAACATAGACCTGGGGGGAAAATGGAGGTGGGGGAACATTGACCTGGGGGAAAATGGAGGTGGGGGGAACATAGACCTGGGGGAATATGGAGGTGGGGGAACATAGACCTGGGGGGAAAATGGAGGTGGGGGGAAAATGGACCTGGGGGAATATGGAGGTGGGGGAACATAGACCCGGGGAATATGGAGGTGGGGAACATAGACCTGGGGGGAAAATGGAGGTGGGGGAAATAGACCTGGGGGAATATGGAGGTGGGGGGAAAATAGACCTGGGGGAATATGGAGGTTTGGGGGGAAAATAGACCTGGGGGAACATAGACATGGGGAACATAGACATGGGGGAAAATATGGCGCCTCCTCTAATGGGGCCTACTGACATTATCCAGTAGTGATTGCGCTACACCATCCCCCTACAAACGGGCCGTTGTCACTATTTTTCTTTCTTTCTGCTGTAGAGCAAACGGGCATAGCGATATAGGGCACGTAGTTCTAGAGAACGCGAACATGAATAGCTCTTTCGATACATGGTCAATTGTAGTGATATAGACACGTAGTTTTAAAGGGTCGTATGGTTTACGACACGTAGATCTATTGGTCGTAGGGCTAATAACTGGTAGTGCTTTAGATACGTAGTGATTGCGCTACGCACCCTTTTTGGGGGTGGCCAACTGCGGCAAGCACACTTCGCTGAACCTTTTGTGAACTTGTGGAGAGGGTCGTTTCGACAAGGGGAGGGGGGGGGGGGGGGGGGCACGTTTCGACAGGCGTCGGGAAAAGTTTTTTTTTTAGTCATCAAGTTTGCAGCGTGGAGTGTATAGATCGTCTCAGGCCAGTGGTATATTCGCAAATGAAGAGGGGGGGGGGGGGGGGGGGGGGGGGGGGGGGGGGCCTTGATTATGAAAACAGGCCATCTGGTAAAAATTTAACAGACAAGTGTCATTTCTGATGCGTCTTATTTTAGTATGATTGTTAGCAATGGCAAGTAAAATATTTCGCAAGAAGACTGAAACAAGCTGTAGTATTGTTGGCAACGATCCAAAATACAAACACAGTATTTTAAAACACGAACCTGTCACACGATGCGAGCAAATCGTTACTCTGCCTGGGTTGAACATGTTATCGGAGCGATTAATCTGTAGGTTTGGCCATGCGCGGCCGGGTCCGGGTCCACTATGCACGTAGCATTAGGCAGCCGCCGAGAGCCTGCGTGGGTGCCTGGTCATACCAGCAGGTTAACAGATTACTGGAACAATTGAGAAAAAAAAAAAAAATTGTGATTATGTTGTGGAAAAGAGGCCTAAACAGATAGATACTGGTGACCTTACCTTCTACTGCTGTTATGTAAGGCAGTTGTTTGGTGACGATCCCCCTGTGTGAGTGTGTGTGTGTGTGTGTGTGTGTGTGTGTGTGTGTGTGTGTGTGTGTAAGTGTGTGTGTGTGTGTGCACGCGCACATTCACCTATTCAAACGCACACACACACACGCACACGCACACGCACACACCACGCACGCACGCACGCACGCACGCACGCACGCACACACGCACGCACGCACGCACGCACGCACACACACACACACACACACACACACACACACACACAACCCCACACACACACACACACACTCACTCACTCACAAATAACAGCGCCCTCCCGCCCGCACTCATTCACAATTCAATGTAATGAGGTTTTGGATGTGTGTTTTTACAGCAACATGATCGATTCCTTCATCTCTCCCTGTGGCAACTGCCGTCAAGTTCTGGCTGAAGTAAGTATGGTGTATCTAAAACATATAGAATATAGCATAGTGATTGTATTATCAGTCAATAGTAAAAAAAAAAATTAAAACAAAAAAAAAGTTATTCTAAGTGTTCGTAGAGATCAGCAGGTATATTAAATACTATAGATTCACTATGTAAGCGTGCAATTGTTTAAGAGAGAATTTTTAGAAACTCCCAACCTCAGTGGAACAAGGTTGGATGCAAAGTGAGACGACTGCAGGCGGAAATCTAAACAAATCTTTGAGAGATTATGTAATGAATCCGTTAGACACGCACAAACGAATCACATGACAAAACAGTTGGATTTAAACGCCGATCTTGCGCCGAATTTGACAACACAAGTGACTGCTTGTTCTTCGTTTTCGTTCTCCTAAGTGTTGTTTATCTTGCCTGAGGAGGGCCTAGGAGGTCGAAACGCGTCGTGTTTTGTCATGGGATTCGTTTGTTAATGTTTGGCGGATTTATTACATAAACTTTTAAAGATTTGTTCAGTGACACAAATTACGTCCGTCTCCCAGACCGATTCTTTCACTACATTCAAGAAAAGCTTAAAAGCACATCTCATTCATCATGAGCAGTCTGTTTTATGCTTGCATTCTTTTAAGTTTGTGAAAGTAGGATTAACGCTGTGTGTTGTATGTACGCCCGCAGTATGCGAGACATGCGCTTGCCCGTGCGTAAGAGAAAGACAAAGAAGGGGGTGGGGTGGGGGGGGGGGGGAGGAACAGGGAGGGGGGAAGCCTACACACACACACACACACACACACACAAGCGTAAAGATATTACGGGTCATTTGAATTCCAGGGACTGATCTCATTGGACATAAACTTGATTTCAGTTCAGCCTGGACATGACGGTGTATCTGACCAAGCCGGATGGGTCCTTCCAGACCTACACAGTGGACGAGTTGCTCCCCTTGGCCTTCACACCCGCCAGAATGGCCGAACAAGAATAGACCAAGAACCGAAGGGCAAGTCCCGCTGATGCAAACATAATGACGACGACTACCACCACCACCACCACCACCAGAAACTGTCATGATCAGCACGGCTGTATTATAAATACTGTGATTCATAAACTGTTACAAACATAACTGTGATTCGTGCCGGTTCCGAATTTGGATTGTGACAGAAAGCAGCCTCGAGGAAGAATCAGTAAACACCTCGTAATTGGGTTGTTATGAGGAGAAAAAAAAAAGCTCAGCTAAGGAATCAGTAAATCTTTTGTGACCAATTTTTTTTAATACAAAAAATGCTATGAGAAGGAATAGGCAAATCGTTGGTGATTGGTTTACACAGCAATGACAAAGAAGCTGAGAGAAGGAATTGGTACATCGTTGGTAATCAGTTTGTTACAGAGAAAAGCAGGGAGAAGGAATCGGTAAATCGTCGGTAATTGGTTTGTTATTTTAAACAGCTTAGAGGAAAAACTGGCAAATCATAAACTGGTTTACTACTCAGAAAAGCATGAAAATGTAATCAGTAAATCGTTAATAACTGAGCTGTTATTCGAAGAAAACAACAACTAAAGAATGGATCGATAAATCTTCATAACTGGTTTGTTGTTCAGAAAAACTCGGAGGAGGAATCAGTAAATCGTACATGATTTTTTTGTCACTTAGAAAAGCTTAGACAGAGTCAGTAAAGCGTTGCAAAATACAGTGAAACGTTCCAAGAAAGACTAAGAATGAACATGCTAGACTCGAACAACGCATCAAGTACTGCCACGAACGAACCTACTCCCACCAGATTGAAATTCTAGTGTTGTGAACACTTGGTTACCGCAGATATTTCCCCCACGTTTCTTTCTCTAAGAAATGGTGTGTTCACATGGCTGTTGTATTAAACGAACGAGCAATAATAGAAAAAAAAGAAAAGAAAAGAACAAGAACAATAGCAAACAAGATGCGAAGCATATAAACGTACTGCCAGTTTTCCAAACCGCTTATAAATCGGCCAAGTGCTTTGTGAGATAAGAAATAAAGGCAAAATAACGGTTTTAACGGTTATTTAACCGATGTACACTTTTGAAACTGATATTTTAGCCCGTGCCCCAAAAGAATATCCTGAGAGGTCCCGCACGCTATAAAAGACAGATAGCGTGCCCCAAAAGAATATCCTGAGAGGTCCCGCACGCTATAAAAGACAGATAGCGTGCCCAAAAGAATATCCTGAGGAGAGCGAGAGGTTCGAAACAAGCTTGTTGATTTTAATACTTCATTTTTTAAAAAATATTCTTAATATTATATATATATATTATATATATATATATATATATATATATATATATATTATATATATATAAGATAACGGTTTAACGGTTATATAACCAATATACACTTTTGATACCGGTATTTTAGTCCTCACTGGGCTAAAGCCTGTGTACATATCAAATTTCATCCAAATCGGACAATATGTCAAGAATAACGGTTTTTAACGGTCAAATTTTGAAACACTATATAGAAGTGCCATTTGTGTGTGATAACCTTTCTATATACCAAATTTCATTAAAATCCACCTATATATAAGAAATAACGGCAGAATAACAGTTTTTAACGGCTGTTTAATCCATTTTCAGCATTACATCACTTACATATGGACAGAGGCTCCGATTTGTCACAAGATCATCCAAACCGCTTATAAATTGGCCAAGTACGTTCTGAGATATTCCATAAAGAAGAAAAACCGTTACAGGCCGTTACAGCTGTTAGTAACGGCTATGGCGGTAAACTAAAACATCGGGCATCATCCGTGGCCCATAATGAACATACCTACAAATTTTCAGAAAGATCGGCCCAGTAGTTTTGTCTGGAGCGAGTGGGACACATTTTGACCACGGACACACCGACAGACCGACAGACAGACAGCATTTCCCCGTTCCCATTCTAAAGTACTACCTGTTCTATAAGAACTGGGAGTACCAAAAGGGAAAAAAACCGTAATGCTCGCAAATCCAGGTTTGGGATGGGAGGTGTTCAGATGGGGATGAACAATGAAAGGTTATATCAGTGGATACAATAAGGTTTACGTGTAATGTCTCCAACAGTATATACACCCGTTGATCTTCAATCTTCACTCAGTGATGTCGGCTTGATCACAACTGACATTTATCGTCATGATGTGCGCGATGCCTTGGAGGGAAAAGCGACTGAACCAGTTTCATGCTTTCATCCAGGCCAATCCGACTACAACGGTGATGCATGGGACATGACCCCCACTGGCATTTCACCCAAGTTAATTTTTTTTTTTTTTTTTTTTAAATCTGGGACATTAGCACTAACCCCCGCCAAACCCCACTTCCCCATTGAAATACACCATGGTGGAAGCCTCCACCATTGTTGTAAGGGGTCGGGAAGGATGTCACGATGTTGATTTTTATTTTTTTTTTTTATTTATTTTTTTTTTTACGGTAGTTCTTCGGGATTTAAGCGTGCACAATATCACCCAGAGTGCAATGTACGATTACCGAGGAACGAAACGTGAAGTCATGCACAGTCAGAACAAAATGTCGCGTGGACATATTTTCATCGTCAAATGCATTCAACTTTTTTTTTAAAGTGATTTTTTGTTACATGCATCAAACCATAACCAGTGTATCAAATTTCTTCCCTTTGTATCTTGTACCGAGATCAAGACGCTTTTCGTGACATTGCATTTCCCTGTGTGATTGAGCAGGGCATGTAAGCAGACATGCCACTGATCCCTTTCCTCCGGCAACGCTCTCGTTTTAAACAACATGAAGCGAACTGAAGTGAACTGAAATGGAATCTCTGTACTGGGCCTTGTTACAATGTCAGCAGCAAGTCTTTGAATCAGAGCCGAGGCCCGTTTCCTTTGAGTCTACAGTGAGGTGACGTTGTCATGATTATTTTTGTGTTGTGTTGACTCCTTTCCGTCCTCTCGCAGCTGGCATTAATCCCATACTACTCCTTCAGGATCCCCCCCCCCCCCCCCCCCCCCCCCCCCCCCATACACGGCCATGTGAATGAGTTCCTATGAACTTGACGATACCGATGAATTTGACACGAGTTCAGTACGAAACCGTGAACATGGCGAAGACAGTGGAACTGGGGTCACCACGACAGTAGAGAGTGGAGGGCCACAGAGTTTAAGACACCGTTTTATGAGAGGATCGATGAAGGTGAATGATATTCTACTGTGGAGCTCCATTAGGGTCCGAGGCTACATGACTTTGCTGTCCTCTAGGGTTCTTTTCATGGTATATCCTAGCATCAATCGGGCCAGAAGGACACAAACAATTACTGTAAGGAACAAGAAGGTTAACTCTTGATCCCATGATGACATGAACACATGCCCGTAACTCCAAAACGAATGCTGCTTACGACAGCGAATCGCCTAACAGAAACGATAACACGGAGCACAAAACACACACACACACACACACACACAAAAACCGGTTATACTCTGGACATTAAGGCAGCACTGTCAGACAGATACGCATCCATTGGAGGGAAACGAACTCGACTTCGTGCTTCCAGACTTTTCCATTTGAGCCCATCCATACTCCACTCGCTTGGTCCCAGCCCAATAAGATAAAAATTCTCAAATTAATGCCTCTGCTAGGACTCAAACTCACGACCTAACCAGCCCACAACCCGCGCCAATGCGGTTGGTTCTAGGGTAGTATCCGACACTGAGATGACATCTGATCGATACAGAGCTGACCTTTGACACTGAGGTAACAGTCTCAGGAGAGTGCTGCTATTTATCCGACTTCAGACACAAACATTCTGCTGCTGATCCGGTAAAGATCTCTTTTTGTTCATATTATATCTAGCTCACTGTTTTTGTCCCTATTTTGATTTGATTCCCGCATTAATTCAAGAAAACATGTTTACTCAGTCTTAATTTCAATTTGTAACCAGCAAAACGTTTTAGAATTTGGTTTGCGTTGATTATTTTCTTAAGATTGGACTTTCGTTAATTGTTAAGTACATTAGGGGGAAACTCGGCCATTTGAACGGTTCTAGCAAGTTCGACTCCGGTGACGAGTTCAAGGTCTTTACATTCAGCAGGTTATTCACTAGTCCTGATATGACCATCACCAACGCTCCCACAATGGAGACGTCTCCATCATCTTATTAGTTCAATCTCTTAATTTCTCTCTTCTTTTTTTTCAACCCCAAACCCTAATTATTCGTAGTTATGAAATCGGAAGTTATAGAAACATGGTGGAAGACAGCCATTCAACAAACATGGAATATTCCAGACAGTTCGAGAGTCATGACGTAATAGGCTATATCAGACTAGAAATGACGCAGAACAACCAGTTTTTTAAAACAAAATGTACGGCACATTCAAGAAGTTTCTGAAAGGTTCTTGCGCTTTCAAGACCATTTTGGGACTTCAAAGACATCCGGAATTAGTACGTTATCTGAAAATTTATCATCTGATGTACGAATATCATGTAAAAAAAAAAAAAAAAAAAAAACCAAAAAAACACACACACCGCATCTACAGTAAAAATCAACTACGCAGATCTGAATAAACAAATGTGATAGTTACATATATCATATTGGCCTAAAAGAATTTACGCATCTACAGTGAAACTCAACTACGCAGATCTGAAG
>CM031599.1:31514220-31526720 GCA_018398815.1 Conus ventricosus | reverse complement strand
ATGCAAAAATTCTTTGTTTCGGTCCTTTTTGACATTTAATCAAAAACTGTTGCGACTAAAATAATTTTCACGATCAATATTCACTCTAACTCGATGAACAGGCCTACCGGCAAGACTATAAAGTTCTACAACTACACACACACAAGCACACACATTGTGCATATGCGTGCGGGCACACGCGCGCGTGCGCTCGCACACACAAACGCGGGCGAGTACGCGCTCACGTGAGAGAGAGCGGAGAGAGAGAGAGGAGTCATTGTACCAGTTCTGCCAGGCGGCAGAACTCTGAACTATAGCAGACGACAGCGGGTAGAAAAATCGATGAACCGTTTTCTACACGGCACGTATACAAACTAGTGTATGTTACTTCTCCTCGAATGCAGAGTCACGGATAAGATACCTTCAATATCAAAGTCGGAGACAGAAAAAAAAAAGAAGGGAAGCTACCTCCATTGGACAAGAATAACAACAAAAACAATTTTGTCGATTCGTGTTGTTCTCAAGCAGACGACTTTCTTGTTTTGGAATTCAGGGTCTGATTATTTTGAGGTAAGCACCGAGAGAGATTTTGTTTCATATGTACACGTCGAATCTGAATGGAGATTGTAAGAACGATTTCTGCTGATTATCCGTTTTCACTTTCTGCAGAAGACGCGTTCGTTGTATTGCCGATAGCTTGTATTATAATACTAAGAACAGATACATCGAATAGGATGTTATAACTTTTTGTGTGCACTGCCAAGATTTTAAGGTGTGAGAGGATGAAAAAAAAGAGAAGAAATAAAGGCAACAACAAACAAACAAACAAAAGCAAAGAGAGAGAGAGAGAGCGCGCGAGAGAAAGATTTGGGGTCTGTTGGCCCACTTTGGGATATAAAAATGATTATTTAACAGAATTTGTGATGTTTTCTTGTACAGCTAACAAAAGCAAATAAACGCAACACACACACACACACACACACACACACAACACACACACACACACACTGTAAAACGTACCTTGTCTTGACAGAATGACTCATTCCAAGAATGAATTAGCCTATTCTTTTTAACTATCCGCACATCGAGTTACGCAACTCAGAAAAAAAAATAAGGGTAACAAAGCAATCATAGCGACTTCTTTTTCTCCCTTTTTTTTGTGGTCGATTTAAAACTTTGGAAGTAATATTTTCACTATAAAGTCTCCATCACAACATGCTGGTCCGCAGTTCGATAAGAGAAAGGGCAGCGTACTGAGCTGAAAACATAGACCGGGCGTGGCATTTCAGCTGAGCGCGAAGACACGTACGCCATGATACCCAGTGCGACATTCTTGATTCCTTGAAGCAAAAAAGCCAACCATGTTCACTGGCACGCGCGCCGGGTCTGTAGGTGGTGATGACGAACATAGTGAAATGCATTTATCAGTCTTGTAAATCGAATTTTACACATTGATTATTATCATTATCATGATCATTGTTTTATCATTACTACTACTACCACTACTACTACTACTACTACTATCATTATCATCGTTATCATCATTATTACTAGTAGCAGTAGTAACAGCAGCAGTACTACTACTACTACTACTAGTACTAGTGGTATCATTATGATTATTATAATTACTATTATAATTATTATCGTTTTAATGGCTGTTTTTATAACAGCACATGTAAAAGAACCCATAGCAACCAGTCACTTGTTTCTGGGTAAATTCTAGGGAGAAAAAAGTCCACATTAATGGTATTAGGAAAGAAAGAAAAAAGATAAAGGAAGAGGACAAAGAGGGTGGCACAGAAATACGTGAACAAGGAAGAAAAAAACAACTGTTAGACATCGAGAGTTGCAAGGAGAAAAAATAACAACGTACAGGGCATTTGAGACAACGCTGCCCTCTGCCGAAGTCTAATGAATCGGGATCCGCTCTTGGATCTGGATTCGCACCATGAATCCATTCTAAACTTAAGTCGATTCCTCCATGCGTCACATTCTGTCTTTCCACCAAATTTAATTAAAAATCGGTTTGTAGTTTTTGCGAAATCTCGCTCAACGGATCACGGGTCCGCTCTCTGATAAAGATCTGTACCACGGATCCGCACTCCGTAGCAGTAGTTGTAGTATTAGTGAAAAAAGAAGTCAGTAAAAATAGAAAATACATTGAAATATTAGTAAGATAAAAAATGGACAAACAGATGTACAACAACTCTTTACCCAAGTTCATCCAAGACCAAAAATTGCTAAACCGAACTGAAGGAAATAAGTGATCGACGTTGTCACGGTCGCTAAGCCGGACGGCCCTACCACCCCTACCCCACGCCTATTACACTCTAGAACAGACAACACCACAGCACACTACCACACAGCTTTACAATCAGCGCACATTCTTAGTTCACACTCATCTGATGGCGCCACCACTCACGTCCATGGCCTCACTCACACAACCCGTATCCCACTTCTTCACTGACCCTCCAAACCCCCTAAAAACGACCCTGAAACGACCATGAGAACCAATCTATACTAAAGCACCAGTTGCGTATATCCCTGCACCTAAGACGCAGAGATAGCCCGCACACGTGGTGGCTACCTACTAGGGACAAGGACCCAACCCAAGGGACTCTAATCTCTAAAACTACTACCACCCACACCTCTCCCCATGACCCACCCTTCTCTTTTGACCCGGGAACCACTATCGAACTGGTCACTGCGATCCCTATGGAAAGAGCAACGACAAGTACCCTACACTGTCTGGCCACTACATCCCAAAAGGAGGCAGTAACTAACACCGCCTACTCTACTACCAAACGTTTAATCTACATCCCCTTCTACAACACCCATGGACACCTATCCACGGCCCGGAAAGCTCCAGTCCTCCACGGCCGGTTGGGACCCTCACGACTGAACTCCCCACAGATACTCCGCTCCTCACGCTGTCCGGGACCCTCACAGCTGACTCCACCACGGATGACTCAGCTCCTCCAGCGCTGTCCCTTTGTGCCTCCCAGCTGACAAAACCCCGAAGACTCTAACACCACCGGGCGCCGACCGTGACGCTCACGTCTGACTCCTCCCCTGCGCTGGCACTACACCCCCCGCAATCCCACACGCCATACGCGCCCTCCATCGACGAGTCCGGGGCTCGAAGGACACCTCCTCCTCTGAAGGCCCCCCGACACTGAGGTGATGGAAGGTCTGGTGCAGCGCCCTCTCAAGACGCCGAACCGGTAGAGCAACAGGTGGCTGGAGAAACCCGGGAGAACCCCGGTAGCCAAAGACGGCGACGGCCTGGAGGTTTCTCTCTCCTGGGAAAGCAGCAGGCAACTGGACGCCGCCGCTCCACCTCTTTCTGCCGGCACGCGGCAGTCAGACTGCGGTGGTCAGGCCCCACCCTCAGGACGGGACAGGATACCTGCTAACACAACGTAGCCACTACAGTAATGTGCTACGACCCGAGTCAATCAAGGCCATAGGCACCTGTACAGTTTTTTAACTCTCCCATCTCCTTGCCTACCTCCCACTTCGGGAAAGGAGAGTGAACCACTTGAATTTTCGAATACACCCCCCCAATAACCCGTTACTTTGGGTTATCAGATCCATTCCCTCCAACCTTTACAACAGCAGTAAAACAATATTCTCCCTGAACCCATCAACCTATTACAATATTGAAATAATGACCCCGGCACACCATTCTCGGAGAAATAATCCCAATCTAAACACTCCAATACGGAATCCCTGGCCGCCCTTTGAAATACTAAACAACAATTAGGAAAGGCAATCTCACAAGGAATGTTTTCCACATAGTAATCAGTATAACCACATCTCAAAAAAAACCACAAAAGAACAAAAGAACTTATAAATTCTAACGGTTTTCACAGTTCTAATCATATTCATACAAAAGAATCGCCGGCCGCCACAATCCTTCACATTCTCATCCCGCTTTGCACTTCCAATATAATCATATATCAAACATGATTTTTCATCAAAATTCCAGCCACCCCCCCACTCGCATGTCATCTATTGTCAACAATGCTAGTGGTTAATCCTGTTATGCAACACAACCATACTTCATACAATAAACATGCGGCACATAACTCCATTTTTATCCTAATCAACTGCTGAACTACCCCGCCTTAAAACTTTACCTCACCCTTTCTTCCCGACTACAAAATTCATAATGGGATTGTCTCCCTACAACCTAAGATATCTTTCTTCCAACCTATTTTTTCACAACACATACTTCCCTCATGTGTGACGAGTCACTTACAAAAAAAACAAAAACACACACTTAGCCACTCTAACCATATGTACTCGCTGTCCTTACTAAACACGTACGTCACAGATACAGTCTGCACGCGCACGACACCCCGTCGAGAACCATGAGAGGTTGAGCTCGTAACGAAAGAGAAAAGACACCAATATAAGTTGAATAGTCACACCCGTACTCCAGTATAAACCATTCGACTACCAATTAGCATTGGCCCCACTGCACAGTTAGTCCAATTCCAATGCTGTGCAGGCCAACTCCGAAATCGTTACTCAATTTCAACGAACCACTACTATTTACAACCGAAATTGAGCACAATCCCTTTACGATTCCACGCAGGACACATCTGCACCTGGACTCATACTACGATCCCTCAACCAAATGCAACCTCGTATTACGTCCTTACTGACCCCGCCTGAAATTTACATGAACTAATCACAACCTATAATCTACATCACCGTCCATCAACGGTTTATTATATCTAACCCACACTGTCTAGCCAAACTGTCACATGACAATCGAACTCAGGAACCACTATGTAAACTACTACTCGAATATACCAAAAAAAAAAGGTAATCACCAACCGGCTGACAAGTTTCAATCACGAACCAAGACGACATCAACCAGACCAACCGTATACGCAATACCATAATACAACTAAACATAACATGACCACTAACAGTACAACTCGCCCTAATACAAAGACAACATGACGAACAACACCACCAAGAACCTAACAAATCACCAACTGGACAGACAGACGTCACCACACCAGTTCTGCAACTGGCTGAAGTGGCCTGCCAACAGAGAACGACACAGAGACCCGGCACAATACAAGACACGTCGAACCACAACACCACGAACATAACGATCACCCAACACTGGACAGACAGACGATCAACCACACCATTCTGCAACTGGCAGAAGTTGGCTGCCAACAAGACACACAGAACCCGGCACAGGCCAATGGCACACGAGTCAGACCCTACGAGGACCTGGCCCTAACTATGACTCGAAGTCACTCGCTCGACTAAACGCGCTGCCGCCGCAACTAACAAGGCGCGTTCCAAACCCCCGACGAACACCAGGACCGCAGTGACGCTACCCCAACGCATCCGACTCTGGTCGGAACCAAGCGAACTCTACTCCAACACAAACAACGATTGGTCAAGCAGCGTATCCCTCCGCATGAGCTGACACGGACCGGACCAACGTACTAGTTGTTGCTCGTGCAACAGCAACGACAATTTACCACAACAACTCACAGACTGACAACACCAACAAACAGCCGATATCCTGCCCCGCCTTCTTCTCTGGTGTAGAACCAAAGTACACAAGGGTAACAGCGGAAACGAAACCAACCTCTCGCTTCCACGCCCTTCCATAATGAAGACTGGAATTCAAAAATATTGTATGTACCTTATTCCCCAGCCCCCTACCTAGCCTTAATCTTCCACCTTAACCAAAACCCCAAATCTTACAACACGCAACGCTCGCAACACTACACATATACACATATGCACACACGCTCTCTATTTCTGAACTACCATTACTACAAACACATGGACGCTTAATTACTACCGCCGATCGGTGACACCCCCCCCTGCCCTAATTTTAACTACAGTTGACACCAACAAAAACTTCGCACGTCGATCGGCGTTTACGCACACTCTAACCTATAACAATCCAACCCCACACCACTCACTTCTCAGCCCTGCTGTTTTGTTGATTTTGTTTTTGGTTTTTTTTGACTTTGATGCTCCCCATCATCATTCCAACAACATCACTTTTAAATTTCACATTAAACTGCAGATACATTAAATCATCCTGGTCAATTCTGCCTCCACGAACCTTAACGGAGGCACTTACAGGCAGCAGTTACACTACGCTCTACATATAACCTTTCCTAACTGAGGGGTGCTCTGAGTAACCATGCACGACCCGTATTGCAACACGTGCTACAATACCAACACCCCCACATCACTTTGCTACGTCATTCTCTTCCATGACACGACACATCATACCTTTCGAACAATGTCGACTTCTCATGACAGGTAAATGAACTTACAGGTTCTCTCTCTTCTCTCTCTCTCTCTCTCTCCTCTCCTCTCTTCTCTCTCTCTCTCTCTTCTCCTCCTCTCTTTGTTCCTTCTCACTCCTCCTCTCTCTCTTTCCTACGGCAAGCGACTCAAAAGTCTGCCGCCACATGGTCCTTTCCAGACACTGCCTGCAAACCGTAAACTGGAATGGCGGCAGCTGCAGTGCCCACCTTGTTATCCTCCCACAACAGACTTCATCTTTTCTAAATACTGAAGTGGGGAATGTTTCTGCCCGGACAATAAAGGGGCCCATACAAATATACCGGGAACTTTTGTTTTTCCCCACACAAAACGCCAACACTCCTTCTCTAAAATTTGGGTTTATTCTGCTTCCCGGCAAAACTTCCTGCTGGCACAGGGCTACAGGGCGCATCTCTTCGGGGTACTGCTGACACGCATAGCCCCCCACTCCCCTTCTGATGCGTCAGCGGGAGCAAAAATGTCAACCCAGGAAAACCGGGAAAATTTAAACAGCCAGGAGGTTGACAGAAATGCCGCTTTAAGGTTTGGGAAACGCACGTTCGCACTCCTCGTCCCATTTCACCTCCCGGGGGTTTCCCCTTTATGGGGTCAGTAAGGGGTTTGGGGGGTGTCAGCAAACCGAGGCAAAAAATTTTCCGTAGTCCCCCACTGCCCCGGGAAAACCCCCGCATTTTGGCCGGGTTTGGCCCTCGGGCCTAGGCGCACCCATAATGCGGGTCATTTTATCCTGCTCGGGGCCATATTTTCCCTGCACCTATCCGTGCCCTAAAAAGAAATTTTTCCTTTTCCCTCCCAGCCACACTTTAAAAGGTCGGGCTGACAAGGAACACCCCCCCCGAGCCCTTTGGAACACATCCCCTTAGAACCTCAAATATGGCGTCCTATCAATTGTGGCCCCCAGGATGTCATCAATGAAGTTATCGACATCTGGGCTTTCCAGTGGCTGCAACATTTTTTCTCATCATGCGCGTGAAACTCCCCCCAAAAGGGACACAGTCCAAAAGGGCATAAACTTTCCACGGGAATTTGGGCCTTCTGGGTAGCAAAAGCATCTTCGCGGGGTCCCCCTCTACCATGGGATTTGCCAATCCCCTTTTTACGAGATCGTTTTGGCTAAACCCCTTTCCTTCCCTCTCCCATTTTGGAAAAATAGGTATTGGGGGGGGTCCGCATGGGAACCCCTCAAACGGCCGACTTTTAAACCTCCTGAAGTAAACGAAAAACCCCTGATTTTCCCAATCTTTCTTCTTGACCGGGAACAGGGTGGACAGTATGGCAAATTAGCTCGATCGCCCCCAAACCTGATAAATGGCCTTAAACCTCCCCCTAACCGTCTCCGTTGTGCAAAAGGCACAGGGTATGGCTTGGGACCTGATAGGGAGGCCTGACGTCCAGCCTGATGTTTGCACGTTTCTGGGTTTGTGCATGAGGGCACTTCATCATACCTTCTTGAACTCGGCCCCCTAACTCGTGCAATTTCGTACTAAAGTCCCTGCCCTTCAGGAGTTTTAAACCACATCTTGGGGGCCCCTCTGGGGCCCCCAAAGGGGAATGGTAGGAATGCCCTTACTCAAAAAGGGAGTTACTTTTTTCCTCTCAGGCCCCCCCCACAACAACGCAGCTACCGGGGCTTTTGGAAAATCTGCGGGCACGCTCGACAAACGCCCTTCATTAGGTTCGCGTGGAAAATCTTCGTTTTTTCCCCCTACTTCATGCGGTAATCAGCTTCCCACTCTTCTCCACACTTATAGGACCTCTCCACCATTTTCCAAAATTTTTTCGCTTGGGGCGGTCGAAATACTAGCACTCTGGACCCCACAGCTATCTTCCGGGTTTTTGCCCTCAAGTCAAAAATTTGCTTGACCCACCGCTGCTCTTTCCAAATTCTCCCTTCCATCTCGCACGACTTTGCTATTTGGGCCTCAGGTTACGACGTATTCCCGCCGCTGTAAAGGAGCTCTGCCTTTTTTCCCCCTTTTAGCCACAGATCTCTCAATATCCCCCTTTTTCATCGGGCCCCCGCCCTGGCGTCCATATACAAATTTCAAAAAAGGGGAGAAAAACCGGGACTTTTCCGAGGACCCCCACGGAAAACAAAAAGCAGTGCTGGGATCCACCTTCCCAATCCTCTGGTTTTTTTCCTGACACAGTCGCGCAGCATCCGCTTCAGATAAACCCTTGAACCGTTCCCAATCCCCTTGGGACTGCCCCATGGTTGGGGTGGTAGTCAGACCTCGAAGGCTAAAATCGGTAAACCTCCCCGCATGATTTTGACCAGTAAACTGGGTTTTCCCCTATCATCCGTAACCCCACCCAGGGCCCGTTCTGTCCACATATTGAAAGCTGCCTCCCGCCCACCCGACCCTCGTATCTGGCGAAGAAAGGACTTTCCTCAGATACCTTTTCGTAAAGTCCAAAACCCTCACCAACCCCCATCTGTCCCACCCTGGGATGCGGGGGGAAAGATTTGGGGCCAATGAATCCATTCCAACCCGCTCGAACGGGTCACAGCAACAATTGGGATCTTCACGAGGGGTACCCCTTGAAAAACTCTTCCCTTTTCAATGGTACGCTGACACTGGAAACATGACGGCAGTACCCCCGAATGTCAGGGTGCATGCCTGGGCCCAAAAAAAAGGCGACCAACTCGCTCCCTTTGGTTTTGGGGTACCTAAGTGTCCAGACATGGGTACGGGCGTGGGGTACTTCATTTAAAACCCTGGCCCTATTCAGCTGGGACGCAGATTTGACTCGCCCACGCCTTGGGGGGGGCCCTCGGGGGAACCGGGGGGTGACCAGGGGAAAACCAGGGTTTCCGACGTACCGACTCCCTCCAAACTTGGGGGTTTTGGGAAATGCTCCCTGCTTCACACCGGCCCACCGAACCCCAAACCCCGAACTTTAAAGGATCACCCCAAACCCGGACCCGAAAAGCGATTTAAACCCCAAAACCCTTTTGCAACTGGCTGAAGTGGCCCGCCAACAGAGACGACCCCAAACCCGGGCCCGTAAAAGCACGAAAGAACCACCCAAAACCACGAACAAAACGATCACCAACCTGGACAGACAGACGGGTCAACCACAAACCCGTTCTGCCAAAATGGGTGAAGTTTCTGCCAACAAGACGAAAACAGAACCCGGCACAGGCCAAAGGGGACACCCCCAAACCCCACGAGGACCTGGCAAATAACTATGACTCGAAGTCCCCTCAGTCGACTAACGCGCTGCCGTCGCAACTACAAGGCGGGGTCCACTCCGACAAAAACCAGGGACCGAAGTGGGGAAACTCCCCCCCAAATTTATTCCGACCTGGTCGGGAAAACGGGGGGGGAACTTTTACTCAAACACAAAACACCCATTGGGTCAGACACGTACCCTCCGCAAACTGACACGCCGGGCCAACGGACTAGTTGTTTCTCTGCAACAACAAAGACAATTTACCACAACAAATCACAGACTTACAACAAACCCAAAAACAGCCATATCCTGGGCCCCCGCCTTCGATGTGTAAAACCCCCAATAAAAAAGGGGAACAATCGGGGAAGAAACCAAACCCCCCCTTCTCCCCTTCAACAAGTCAACTTGGGAAATCAAAAAAATATTGTGTACTTATTTCCCCAGCACCCTACCTAGGGCCCAAACCTTTTCCCCCTTTAAACCCAAAAACCCCCAAACTTAAACACGCACACTCGCACACAAAACATAACACAAATTCACACCGCGCACAAAGCTCCCCGAACTACCCTTTCCCAAACACATTAACCTGGTTACTACTGCCGAACGGGGACAGCCTGTTACAAGATAAAAATTTTTTATTGCTTGATCAACAACTTTAAATGTGTAAACTGCATGCCCCTGTTTTTTCAGTGTGTTATTAATAAAATCTAACTGCTCAAGTCTCTGCTTTTCATAGGCGTCTTGTGCAGCTGCTAGTTGCTCCATAGCTTTGTTATGTCTTTTTCTCTCGCCGTCATCCCCCAGTTTACTAAATGCGAAATTACTTCGCTAAAAGCAAGCGCATTCACCACAGCGCCGCCTATCATCATTACGAGTGAAGCCATTTTTTATAAATGTATTTTTTTCTTACATATTTATATTGTCCGGAATTATTCCTTGCTTAACTAGAAAATCTTTCGTAGCAAACGAAGCTGCAATGATAGCAATTAGCTTTGCTGAATCCTCAAAGTCTAGTTTGCCAAGATCTGCTGGTTTAATTCTTACAAGCTTTTACCAAGCATTGAGTATCCTACACTTAGGCTCCAATAACTGCAGAATGGTATACAAGGTTAGCAACAGTTTTTTGGTGCTCATTTTTAGAAAATAAAATAATTATAATTAATAAAAAACATGAACAGTGATGATCTACTACAGCTACAAGGCAGCCTAAACCTTCCTGAACTTATGAATGACCAAGTTGATGGCCAAGCTGTTATGCCGCAAAAGGAGAGGTTGTATTCTTTGGCGGCGTGTGGAAAAACAAAACAGTTCCTCGGAACTGAATTCAGCATTGAACAGATTCAACAGATGTCGCCGCAAGACATTTTAAACTATCATAACAGGTATGAAGCGCAGCTGGGTCTAGAATGGTGAAAAGTGTGGGGCAACGGTTCTTAGTTTGTACACTAAAACTAGTCAGTAGATTTGCTCCCATTGATTCTGAAAAAGATCTTACGTAATGATTTAAGCAAGATCCAGTTTTAACAAAGTCATTAGAGTCTCTAGGATGTGATTTATACTATAGATTTGGAACATTGTTATCGCCATTAATCATGGGATTAATAACTTTTAATCATATAGATTTTATTTCCCTTCAAAATGACCGAGCCAGAAATCAGCAGAATCAAAAAAACACTGAATCAGGTGGGAGAAAGTAACCAAGCCAGAAAATCAGCAGAAAACACTGAATCTGGTGGAGCCCAGTGAAAAGCATCCTCATCCTGGGCGTGTTAAAGCAGGAAGAAAATTAGCAGAGTGGAACAGACAAAAAAAATTAATGTTACAGAATATAACTCATAATGAAAACATAACACCGCCAACGCCAGAACAAGTTGATTCAATCCCAGCTATAAAAACTCCATGTGGTTCAAGGCCTACAGCACCAAAGTCTTCATGGTATATTGAACTTAAAACTGTTGCCATTTTTGGCGCCCTTGCTGCTGTGGGGGGCAGTTATTAGGGTTTTATAAAATATATAAACAATGGCAGCCAAAACAAAAGCAATCAAAAAAATCTGAACCGTAAATACAAAAAACAACAGCACGCCAGCACCCCCAAATTTAACAAAAGATCATTTTGATCCATTTCAGATGGAAAAATTTATTTTAAGAACTTAATTTTAAATTTTTTTAATAAAAATAGATCATGGCGTATTATAAAATGATGAAGTCAATAAATAAAGACATGGAGTCTATAAAGACATTTCATAGACCAGAATTGTAATCAATGTGGTTGCTTCGGATGTAAGAACTTCATTAAGATCTATGCAGAGAACGCTGAGCAAGACATCCTCAACGATGACGCGTTTTTGAGGCGTGTGTGTACTATATTAGACATTTACTATTTAAGATAAAAACATAGATTGTATTTTTTTGACAATAATAAGATAACTTGAATAAGAACTTGGTTGTACTTAGAGGATGACTTAATCAAGAACTTATCAAGAACTTGATCAAGAACTTATTAAGAACTTAATTAAGAACTTGATCAAGAACTTATTAAGAACTTGGGGTGACTTAATTAAAACTTAGAAGTAACTTAAGTAAGAACTTGTGGATAACTTGAGGATAACTTAAGGACAACTTGGGTAAGAACTTAAAAGTAACTTGGGGTAACTTAAGTTAAAACTTAGAAGGAACTTGAGTGTGTGCATGCGTGGGGGGTGGGTGGGGGGTGGGTGGAGTGGGGTGGAGTGGGGTAGGGGGGTGTGCATGCGTGGGGTGGGGGTAGAGACGTGCGTGCGTGGGGTAGGACAAAACACACAAACACCAACAAACAAACAAGAAGTGGAACTACCAGGTTGTGTCCCGGTGCAAACTCAAATCAACTAGGCCAAGTGATCACAGTGGGGTCGTTTGGCCTAGTTTGCCGCTGAGCTTTGCAGGTGCTGCCGCGCTTTGCAGTCAAGCGATCATATATGATCACTTGGCCTAGTTTGCAGTCAAGCGATCATATATGAT
>CM031599.1:31487914-31509120 GCA_018398815.1 Conus ventricosus | reverse complement strand
GACAGAAAGAGATAAAATCTAAGAACCCCTCTCTCTCTCCTCTCTCTCTCTCTCTCTCAACAAGGTGGCAGAAGGCGTTTGTGCTCAAAACAGTATCGGTATTTAATTGATGATGAGTAATAGGCCTAGTCTGTTCAATACAAAATCAGCGCTGCCAGTGCGCAGTTCTACATTTTCCTCATGTAGATTTAATTGTCACGTAGTGCTAAAGAAAGAAATAGAAAACAAAACACACGAAAGTATGTAGAGCTACTGCCACGTAGTGCTAAAGGACAGTAGCCAATAGAGATCGCAAGTCAGCCTTCGAGTTTCTTTCTCCTTTTGCCATCTATATAGAGCTAATCAAAAATGTCCATTAGTGACAGAGGGCATTCGCTTTTTAGCTACTTTTCGTTACCTCCGTAGTGCCGAACAAAGTAGAGGTTTGAATACGTAGTGCTATTGCTACATGACTAAGCGAAGACTCTCTCCTCTCTCTCTCTCTCCCCCTTCTCTCCTCTCTCTCTCTCTCTCTCTCTCCTCATTAGATATTTATTCAGGGGAATATCCATGAAAATTTCATATGGAGCAACAAAAGCAAAACAAAAAAAAACAAAAAAAAACAAAAAAAAAAACAAAAAAAACCTAGGCATCACTTTTAAATTTAGACCTCTGTGACACTTAATTGGAGAAGAGAGAGAGAAAAGAGAAAAGGAAAAGAGAGAGAGAGAGAGAGGAGAGAGAGAGCATGAAATGAAAAAATTCATTTTCTGTCCGAAAACCCAATTTTCATCAAATGAAGATTTTTTCATGTGCAAATTATTGATCAATGGGCCCATAATCAATAACTAGGTGCAAATAACGCCTGATAATCAATTATCGAACCGGTTATTGATTTTTACACCTAATATTGATTTTGGTAAATAATTTGTACATATAATTTTTTTTGGGTCCTTTATTGATTATCGGGGCCGGTTATTAATTTTTATTATTATTTTTAATTTCCGGCTTAATCGAAACCGGGTTATTGATTATCGGGTCTTTTTGGTAAGTAATTTGCAATATAAAATGGATTTTCGTACTATGAAAATCCATTTCGTGAAATGCACACAATTCATTTCCGGCCGAAAACCCAATTTTCATAGCATGAAAATCAATTTTATAAGAAAATTAACTTACAATAGGCCCAATAATCAATAACCAGGTGCAAATAACGTCTGATAATCGATTAGGGGGACCGGTTATTAAATTTTTACACCTAACATGATTTTGGTGAATAATTTGCACATAAAATTGATTTTCGGCCCATTATTGATTGTTGGGCCTGTTATGGATTCCCGGGCGTAATTTGCCCCTGGTTATTGATTATTGGGCCTATGGTAAGTAATTTACAAAAGAAAACGATTTTCATACTATGAAATTTCATTTTCGGCCGGAAATGAATTCTGTGAATTTCACGCTTTACAGAGAGAGAGAGAAGAGAGAGAGAGAGAGAGAGAGAAGGGGAGAGAAATTTTATATATGTGTATCTGTCATGCCTTTAAAAAAGAGAGAGAGATGAACTAATATTTTACCATATTACGTAAAACTATATGGTGACAGGAAGAGAAAAGAGGGAGAGAGACACAAAGAGAGAGAGAGAGAGAGAAGAGAGAGAGAGAGAGAGAAATTGACAGACATTGCGCACTTGCGCGCGCGCGCCAACCCACCCACCCGCACGCACGCACGCACGCACGCACGCACGCACGCACGTACGCACGCACGCACGCACGCACGCACGCACAACACACACACACCACACACACCCCACACACACACACACACACACACACACCCAAAATTCTTTCGTAATTTGTTTCATCTTTTTTTTTTAATCGTAGTGATATAGAGTGATATAGAGACGTAGCGATAAAGACGGTGTCTGGAAATCGTATTGGGAATCATAAATAGTTGTATAGTACAATTATGAAGGGAAATCGTCTTGCAAATGACACTGTAGTGAATCGGGTAATAGTCGTTTGGATATGTAGATTGGTGTTCCGTAGAGCTTTAGCCCGTTTGTGATATTGACACGTTAGTGATTTCGGATGTCCCCCCAAAAAAGACAGGGGGGCATTTCATTTTCAAAGTAGGGAATGGGGGTGGGTGGAAGTTATCGTCGAAAACATATATATAAATTTTATTTCCCAAAAAAGACAGGGGGACATTTCATTTTCAAAGTAGGGAATGGGGGTGGGTTGAAGTTATCGTCGAAAACATATATATACAATCAGCCGTGTCTCCCTGATGAGTCCGATCCAGCGGACGAAGGCCTAGGAGCAGGCAAAAACTAAAAAAATGTGCCTTTGAGAGGAATTTACGATGGTTTCCCCCAGGCAGCTAGTGAAGGGTTTTCTCAATTTATAAATATATTCCCCCATTTTTTTTAAAGTTCAAATCTTTGGGCCCAAATCAATTTCTATAACGACTGAAAAATTGTTGACCTGCCCCTTTTTTTCCCCCACTACTTAATTGTTCAGCTATATATATATATATATATATAAAAATATATAATGAGATATCTGTCGAGTCCCTTTTCATCGCTGCAATGCCATATAGTCACTGAATGAAATTCGTTTGTTTTTGTTTTGTTAAACTGTAGCTATACACACATTATTACACATGGATGAGAATAGTTGTACCAAAAAGGATAGAACACTTTATTATTACCGATGCTCATCGTTAGAAAATATTTTGTTTTCTTGCGTTTCTAGAATAAAACTTTAGTGGAATTTTCCTTCGCAGAATCTTTGCCAGTGTACGATTATAGAATCGAACGTTTCATGACCTTTAACACACACACACACCACACCACACACAAAACACACTTTCACTTACACACACACACTTACACTTACACACACACACACACACACACACACCCACACACACACACACACACACACAGAAGAAACCCGCACGTGGCAAATGTCTGACCTGGGATGACGATGGGCCTTGAAATCCCGGTGACCCCTTTCCCACACGGCCTTACAAATGGCAGTGCGCTCCGCGCACGTGCCCACTGGAAGAGCTGCGTTTTCCACATTGCAGCCTGCACACACACACACACACACACACACACACACACACCCCACACACATTTCAATGCCATTCATGTTCTTTATATCACACACACACACACACACACACACACACACACACACACCACACACACACACATTCAATGCCATTCATGTTCTCTCTCTCTCTCTCTCTCTCTCTCTCTCTCTCTCTCTCTCTCACACACACACACACACACACACACACACACATACACACTCTCTCTCTCTCTCTCCTCTCTCTCTCTCCTCTCCCCTCTCTCTCTCCTCTCTCTCTCTCTCTCTCTCTGACTGATTCAAACCCGATTACTGTCGTAAAGATCAGTCTATAGTTGTACCGACAACTTTTCTCTCTCTCTCTCTCTCTCTCTCTCTCTCTCTCTCGTCTCTCTCCCCTCCCCCACCCTCCCTCTCTCCTCCTCTCACACACACACCCCCACACACACACCAAAACACACACATGACGGAAAGAAGACAGAGACAGAAAGACACAAGTACAAAAAGAGATTCAAACAGTTTAATATTAAACATATAGCATGAAACTAAAAGAGCTTAAGGATCCCCGTCTATATCTCTGATTTAGGCTATTAGAGGGAAAATGAAAAGAAGAAAAAAGGAAAGGGGGGGGGGGGGGGGGGGGGGGGGGGGGGGGGGTGATGAATGGGGGGGGGGGCCCCGAGAACCGAACCTTTTTCAAATAAACGCCTTTTCAAAACCCCTTAATGGCACACTCAAAACAGTGCATCGTCTGTCAAGACGAACGAAGGTCCTCTTACTGACCATTTCCGCAAGCATAATTATACAGACACGCAAGCAAGCAGGTGACTTGTCTTCTTCCCCGACACGCGGGTGTCGGAGAGTTTCCCTCCCTTTTCATGCTGAACACCCCGCATGACGTTGAGCGGTTTCGAACTGTTTCAGGAAACTGAAACCGGCAATTCTGGGAGGAAACGTCCGATCTGGGACGAATTGCCGCCTCCCTCACCGATTTAGATTAACAAAGACGAACTAATGCAACAACAACGCCCGCCATTACGCGACATTGCCTGTACAGGCAGGGACTTTATGTACGGTGGTTTTGTCAAGAAAAGAGACTGATGGTGAGAAAATGTGGTAACAATGAGGGGAAAGGGACCTAACAATGAGGGCTGAGATGATGAAAACGTCCATACGACGGAAGGACTTTCGTCAAAAGTTGGCTTGAAAATCAGCGACAGACAGAACGGAGGGTTTTCAGAGGATACTGTATATCATTCTATGATCACATGAGCAAGATTTTAATCCAAAACATTGTATTATATCACAATTTTGTGAACGAAAAAAACCAACAAACCAAATACATAATCATTTATGATGGGAAGCTTAATTTATAAAACAGTTTAAAAAACCGACTCTAAAACCACTTCACCCTCAACCAGTTTTTCGGGGGGAAAGTGCCCTAGAATCAGCATATTACTGTTCTCTGACAAGTAAGACTTCAATAACCAAAAAATAACGATTATCTACAAACAAACATACTGTGCAGGGTTATCCGTTTTTAATACTAATTTACTAAACTTTTCAGATTTTAGTTTTTGTTTAATCCTATGTTTTTCTTGATCGTTTTCAATAACATCATTTTCGCGCAAACATTCTTCAAATGAGTCTCTGTCTTTCATGTGAAATAACACTACAGTCTTTAACTGTTCTCTAAAGTCTTTTAAAACCGAGTTATATTTCTGGCATAAAATCCACACACTTATCCCATCATGTCTTCCACTGAAAGCTAGTTTGACAAAGTGTTTCTCTTTTTAACTATATCTTTTTCTGCCGAACAGTCATCTATAATAAAGAGTGTTGCGTTCCTTCAAACACTTTATAAAAGTATTCTAAACACTCACTCAGTTTAGTGCTAGGATTAACTAAATATACGTCATTGTCTGTCCATATAAACCTTCTATCATGATATGCTTTGTTCCTTTTAAGTGTTGGACAGAAAACCACAATATGATTAAAATTATAACGATAAACTGTTTGTAACAGGTCAAGGATAAATATTGTTTTTCCACAACCAGTTTGCCCACAAATCAATGAGCAATGAGGAGTTTTTGTCATAAAGTTTAACTGCTCCATAGTTTTATAGCAGAATTTAATCTAATCCAGTTATTATTTTTATCATACTCTCTGTCAAAACTTGTTCAGTATAATAAAACCCTACGAGGCCTAAATGTGTAAGATTAATCCAATTCAGTTCTGTAAGATTGTTTCTATTTAGACTAATATTGATTTTGTTTGCTTGTTGTTATGACCTTAATATCCTCGCCATTGTGAAGAATGACGACGGTAACTTTAAGTTTTTCAACGTCTAAGTTTTGCCAGCTAATTAGAATTCCCTTTAGAAGGACGTCACTAACGCCCACAACCCCATCCCTCTCCTTATCTTTTAAGACAGAAATTTCAAATATCATTGTGAACGTGTCTCCTAATTTCATTTGCGGAATGAACTGTAATTTTGTAGAAGCATCTTTCAAAACTGATTCTCTTCTGTGGAGGATGTACTGCTTTTTCCCATACGGCGTTATTTCAATTTCTTTCCGACTATTGTCGTCCGGCATAAGACTTACATGTAAAGGGCCAGAGTTGAATGCTTTCTGAAACTTTTTTGACGGCTAAAATATGTAAATGGGCTTATGAATTCAAATTTTATTTCCCATTCTAAATATGGTTCTAAGTGCCATTTGAGGTCAGGTTTTCGAACTATTTTATATTCATACTGACCAACATTATTTGCTTCTAGATTGCGCAGCTGTTCTAGTTTAGGAAACTTTTTACTGTCGCTAACCTCTTTGCGTTTATAATCACCATCTTTAGTGTACTCAAAAACCATACAAAGCGCCTATCTCACCGTTCTGTTCAAAGTCCGCAACGTCTGCAAGGTCTTTTAATTCTAAAGTTATACACCTCACAGGCGCTAATGTAACTCCTGGTTCTTCTGGCCCACGCGACATTATTTTTTAGTAACGTATTATTTTATTTCCAAAACAATGTGCAGGTTATCACATTTTACAACTTTCCCTGCTTTGTCTGCAATTTTTATATTAAATGATCCAACCCTCCCACAAACTAATCTTTTAAACTGTAAATTAGGGAATTGTATAATTTCATAATCGCAATATGCAGCTTTCCCTGACGGAAGAGCTCTTAAAACAGTTGAGGGCCTTCCATCATATAAGTTTTCATCAGTGCTTAGCTCATCCAAATGAACATAGAGTAATGAATGTAATGCAAGATCGAGCGGGCTTTCCCCCTCATAAGTAGTTTTGGTTGGTGTAACTCTAAATATATAATTGTTAGCTGTAAAGCCTAACATTTTAGCTAGTTCTTTATCAAAATAGTAACCTACTTCTTCTTCAGGCTTGAATGTTAACATTGTTTTTAGATTCGCATTGTTAAGTTTGAGAGTAATGTCGAAGTTACTCATTGCTTCTTTTAGTGAGCAAAACCCGTAATAACCATCAGCTATTGTTAACTGGCTAACTAATGTTCCTGCATTATCAATTTTTTGAATCTTATTATTCTTCTGGATTCGCTTATATTAAACCATACGACTTTGTAGAATATTTCATGGAGCGCGACCGTTCTGGTTCCGCATTCGTTATTAATAGCATGTTCTAAAAACGAAGGGCGGTCTTGAGTTGTTATTGTTACAAACATTTTTTAAAACAAATTAAAAATGAGTGCATTCAAATATACTGGTGCAAAATATTCTGTTGGGCCGCACTACAATCTTAAAAATATAGCAACTGATACTCTTGACATTGCTGTGACCCAGACTGCCTCTTTTCATAAAAAGGTGAGTACTCCATTGAAGAGCTATCTTAACCCCCCTATTGAAAACGACCACATCCAGAAAGCGTGGTTTAGTCATCCGATGCAGTTTTATCAGAACCAGTTAAACTTTGCTGTGTCTTGTGCATCAACTGGGTGTGGAGTGTCGTATGCTGATCATTTAAATCACCATGATCCTTTGGTGAGGTCAGTGTACAGATTTCATTTTTATTACACCTTCAGACGTATTTTGACTGAACTGCAAGCTCCATTTCCAAATGACAAATCGTTTAATCCATTCAGCAACAGAATAGACATGAAGGCTTTTGAAAGGATCTGTAACGAATTCAATATTAACATCAAGACAGACTTTAGACAAAAGTTGGATCTTAATCATGGCCCAGGCGTCATTTATTTTCAGGGCACGCACAGAAAGTATAACTTTGACTGGCGTTCTCCTTTCAAAATTGTTCAGCCCTGGTCCATAGAGCAAGAGCATAAAAAGCATGGACAACATTTATCTTAGACGCTTCTAAGGGCCTAACTAGAGCGGGAATAGAACGAATAAACGACTCTATTCGTACTTACGTTTGGTGTTTGCTAGGGTCGCAAGCACAGGCAAGATCAAGCATAACTGATCCTTCTACTGGCTTTGACGCGCAAAAAAACAATACTTAGCAAATTTAGAGGACGCCATTAATTCTACAGTTGATTTACCTTCAAGTATTCAAAGGTACCAACATGTTTTACAATACGCAAGATCGAAAGTAGACTTTGCTGTTGGCACTGGTTTATACATGCTGCCTTCTGACCTCAGACTCAGGTAGGAATAATAATAAACTATAATAATGAAATTCTTATAGCAGGCAATGAACAGAAGGTTGGGAAAAACGACATAAATTCTGAGCCAGTAATATTACAAACAATAAAAGAACACCCAAGATTAAGTCATCTAATCCCCGAAGTTCCAAACCCCCAAAGTCATTGAAGACTCAGCAAAGCTCGCGGACTCTGTTCGCGATGACCATGAATATGAAAAGACAGCGCTTGTTCTTGGATTAACGGCATAGGATTACTTGGTCTTTATCTTACTAAATAGTAACCCAACTATTACAAGAACTAATGCCCATAAGTGCTCGGCCATAAAGCCAACTACTTTGCTTGCAGTAGACAAAAGCCAGCTGACAATACTCCCAATATTCCTGGTAAAGCGTCCACGGCTTTACCAGCTAATTTTTTTAATAAACTTGCAAGAGATCAAGCTGTTTTTTTACCCATGATTTATCAGGTGGAGGCGATGGCGGCGAGGCACTGAACTTTGGCTACTGCCGCCTGTAATAGCCATTACCAGTGTACTTATTGCAAATCCTAAGGCAGTTATAACGCTTGCTAATGTGACGCCTTGCTCTCTAAACAGCGTTTTTATTCGTTCTGCTAGCGTTGTGTCTTCATATAAAATTTTTCGGATAGTTTCTCTTATTCTATTCACTTGAGTTCGTAATTGGTCTCGGTTAGTAGTTAGCACTTCTAGTCTTGCTGATCTTTCTTGTTCAAGATCTTTTAGTCTTTGGGTTATCTTTCTTTAATATCATGCCCTAAGTCGGCGTCATCAGCCTCAACGAGTTTTTACTTTTTCTCTTCTTATATGCCCATCTATTTCACCCAGTTTTGCTAAATTGTTTGTTAATTCGCCTCTGATGCTTCTTAAAGCATGATCAAGGGCCGCTATTTCTCGCATGGGTAGCGGTGAGTCGTGTATAGTCTTTAACGCTGTTTCTTCTGAAAAACTGGTTTCTGCTTCTATGTATTTATTAATTCGCCTGCTGATTGATTTAATTCTTTAAGTTCCATGTTTTGCATTTGGTTATCTGTTGGGATTCCTGCAGCTGTTTTTGAAGTTTAGCAACTGCATCCCTATCTAATTTCGGTCTAACAAGGCCAAGGCGATTTTGATCTTTCACACTGAGTCTTTGTATAATTGTACTCTTGGCTAAAAACTTTGATGGGTCGGGTTTAGTTGTAAGCCGAACAAGTTGCCCTTGATCGTTTTTTTACAGACAAATGATCATCTTTTAATTCAAAATCATTTGGGTCTATAAATTCGGGAGGTTCTTGGCCTAAACTTTCGTAAAATGATTTAACCTTACTTTCTGTTAATTCATGCCGCATTGAGAGCGCTGAGTGATGCTGTGTCAAAGGGATCATTTCACTCATGTCGTCTCCAGGATCAAAAACATCATAATCTTCTTCAGCTCAATTCTTGCCATGTTTTTAAATAATTAACTTTTTATTTTGCTTTATAAAAAATGTCACAACAAGCACATGGCTCGATTCTTGACCCGCATAAGAAGACTGAAAGAACCCAATGGCGTGAAGGAGAATAAGCGGAATATTACTGTTCCAAATAATCCATCTACTATTGATGCAGATCAAATTCTTACTGTCAAATTTCCAGACCTAGGAGCGGATGAAGTGATTGTGCCAGGGCTCTGCACGTCTTACTTTCAAAATAGAACTCGCTTCAACAAAAACCCCAAACCCAGGACAGTTGTACAAAAATCGGGGGGGGCAATCTTTAAAAAAAAAATTTCTAAAAAACCTTGAGGGGCAAGAAATTTTTTCCCCTTTTACACAATGCAGACATATTTTTAACCTATTCTGATCTATGGCTAACCGGGAATAAAAGGGGCGATCTTGCTTTTAAAGGGAAATTTCGAAAATAAAAGAACCCCCAAAAACAAAGAAAAGGCCCCGAAGAAAACTAAAGACGGCAAAAAAAATGTTGCTTAAAGTTTAGCGTAAAAAAATCGTTTTTTCCTTTCCCCTTTAGATTTTGATTTTTTAAAAGCCATGCACCATACTTTCAAGGAGCTTTTAAAAAAACAAAATTGCCCAATATAAAATTTTTAAAGAATACAAACGGGGAATCAGATCATAAAGACACCGAACCCAAAGTAAAAGCATTTCTGACATTTTCGTTAGAGTTTGACGTTGTTAGCAACCATAAAATTAGCAAGGCGATTGAGCCCAATTCATAAAAATTTAAAGCAATATATTACAAAAGGGGATTCATCATACAACATACCAAAGAAGCAGGGCAGACACTATAAAAAATTTTTTAGTTTTAGCTTGCGGGCAAGTCGTTTAAAATATTATTAGCGGTGTGAAATAAAAACCGTTTTAAAAGACAAGTGAAAAGTTTTTTAATCCTAAAATAACGAAAGTCCCAATGAAAAAAACCATTGATGGTAGTCCCCCCCAAATCTACGTTTGCGGGCTTAGACCTTATCATCTTTTTTGACGAAATAAGAAAATTTTTTTGGGGTGGGGGGGGTAGAAGTCTAACAGAAACCTTGTTCTAAAGTTTTTACATCTTCAAAAATTTTAAAGGCTTGATGAAATTTAACAACAAAAAAGGGTTTTTTTGGGTTAAAAAAGGGTCAACGGGGGATAATCAGTTGTATGGAAGCGGGAGAACTGTAGAGCGAAAATAAACTTTTTTTCCAAATTGATAAGAAAAGAAGCCAAAATAAACCGCTTAATTTTCATTTTTTTTTTTATATGATGCGCAGCTGAATATTAGAGAAAAAGTTTTAAAATATTACTATACAAAATTATTTTTATTTTAAAAAAAGAAAAGTCTGTTCGGGTTTTTATCCAAATGTTCCACAGCCCCCCCCCAAAAAGAAAGATAGTAAAAACCCCCTAACAAAAAAAACCTTCAGATTAACCAAAAATTACGCAAATGCAACAAAAACAGAGCGGGCCCCTTTAAAAATACAGAAAAACCAAAGGGAAAGGAAATTCTGTTTCCCCTTTAAATTGCTGTTCCCAAAGTTAATACTGGACCCTCGACTAAAAAGCCTTTACAGCGGGAACCCAAGTGTGGGCCTTTTAAACCAAAGGATAGGAAAAAAACCCGCATTTTTCCCCTCTGGGGTTTTTCCCTTTAGCCCCTTGGGTCTGTGTTCATTAGTTTGTAAGTGGGGCGGGCAAAAAAAAAAAAACCCAAAACTCCAAAAGCACCCCGCAGGGTTAAAACAAATTAACGCTAAACTTAGTTCATTAAACTGCCCAATAAAAAAAGCGCTTGTTGACCCCCAAACACACGGATGAAAAATTTTTAAATCTTTTACAGCCAAATTTTGATACAACAAAAGACAAAATTTTGATCTTCAAAGAAACGGGGACAACTTTTTCTCAACAGCCAGACGCCGAGCAGATAAAAAAGGAATGTTTAAAAAAAAAATAACGAGACATTAAAAAAATCTGTCTAAAAAGCTTTACCCTTAACAACACCAAAAGGGGGTTTTTTTAAATTTTTTTAAGGGGTCCCAACGCAAAAAGCCGTCGATATTGAATTTTGATTAAGCCGGGTTTTATTTTTTTTTAAATTTTTAAAAAAATATTTTGGGTTAGAAAAGAAAGACAGCATGGCAAAAAAAAATGAAGGACAAGACGAATTGTTTTTAAGGAATTCTCGAGAGAGAGCGTTATCAAGAGCCAAAAGAATAAAATTGATTTAAAAAAGCAAGGAACCCCAAAAAACGTACAGGCAAATGGGTTTTTTCCTGCTATTTCTCAAGTTCCCCGCAAACTAACAATAGACCCCACCGGGTTTTTGGAAAGTTAGCTGTTTTTTAATTTGCTATGTAAAAAATAAATGAAGAAAAACTAGAAGCTGGGTCTCAACTAAACAGCAGACTATTTTTTCCCCCTAAGATTTTAAAACCCGGTTGGGCAGATGAAAAAGCTTACACGTTTGGAAAGCTGGGCCCCTGAAGAAGCAAAAATGAGAGGGTCTGGTTTGGCAGAGGGGGAAAATTTTTAGAGATTAGATTTTAAAAAAGGCTAAGTATGCACCGATTTTTAAAGGGAAGGCTTTCATTCTGTACCCCAGAGTTGGGGTTTTAAAAAAGAGCAGTTTTTTAAAAAAAAAAAATTCCCGACAACAAATGTTTCATGTGGTGTGTTTTTTGCAAGGGGCACATGTCCGCGAACACGCAAGAGAGTTACTAACAACGGGCCCAAAACCCCAAAGATCTTTTAAAATTCAAAGGGAAAATCCTTTCCCGAAGTGTAACCAAAAATTGGGTCAGGTTTGGGAAAAAACAAAACAAACCCCAAAAACTGTTAATGAATTTCAATGGGATGAGGGAAAAAAATTTGGTTCCAATTAAAGTGCCAAGAACATCCCCCCCAAAAAGGCGAACCAGCCAAAAGTCCCTGTGGAAATTACTCCTAATGTTTTTCGCCAGCAGGCGCCCCCTTTCACATTGATACGCACCAAAGAGGCCAGATTAATTTGCGCAAACTTTAAAACATGAACATAAACAAGAATTCTGTAAAAAAAAGTTTAACAAAAAAATTTCCCAACCCCCTCAAGCCGGCTTTTAACATATAAAACATTGTAAAAAAATTCCCGTAACGTAAGACAGAACTAACTACCCCCGCCAGGAAAAAAAAGTTAATTTTTAAAAACTGGGAAAAGGGTGCAAAAAATCCATTTCGTAGGTTTTCCCCAGACCCTTTGATCGCTTTTTTGGTTTTTTATGGGAAAGGGGCCCGCACCAAAAAAAAACTTGAAAAACAGCCAAAAAGAGTAATCAAAACAGATTTTTTTCATTTGCCCTTTTATTGTTGAAATTTGGATGGCGTTTATTTTTAGAACCAGAATTTTATAGAGGCCCAAATGGGGGCTAAAAAATTTTTTTCAAACGCATGCACAAGTGCTTTTTATTTTTCAAAAAAACCCGAATTTATCTGAAATCAAATGACGCCGGAACCCCAAAAACAGTATGACTCAGTCCCCCTCACTGTTGGATTTGTTTTAGAGCAACCCCCCAAGATGTAAACCCCACAGTAAGAGAAACCCGACACATTTCGGAAAGTTCAAAAGGGGCGGCGGGTAACAAAGCAATCTTCAACAAAGTTTTTATCCTAAGACATGGGAACCCGCCTGTAAATTCTTTCATAACTTGCGAGGTTACGACTCCCATCTTATAATGAAAGCAGTGGACGATGCCTTCAGGGTGTCATGCATTGCACAGTCATCAGAAAAGTACATGTGTTTCACTTTAAATAACATGTCTTTCTACGACTCTATGCAGCACATGATGGGTTCATTAGAGTCACTGGCTATGTCCTTAAAGTCCTGCCCAATAACGGAAAAATATTTTGACTCAACTCTTGTTAGAAAGGGTGTTTACCCTTATGAATACATGAACAGTTGGGAAAGGTTTGACGAAGATACACTTCCGCCTAAGGCGCGTTCTTTTCTAGTCTTAGAGGAAAGGACATCAGCGACTCCGATTACCAGCATGCTCAAGATGCTTGGCAAAAGTTAGATTGTAAAACGATGGGAGACTATCATGACTCCTATTTAATGGCAGATGTATGTTTGTTGGCGGACGTCTTTGAAAATTATAGAAAGACCTGCATGAAACATTACAGTTTGGATCCTGCGCATTATATTTCTGCGCCCGGGATGAGCTGGGACGCTTTCTTAAAGTTTACTGGGGTACAGATTGATTTATTGTCAGATTTACCAATGATTCAGATGATTGAAAACGGATTGCGTGGAGGAATTAGTATGGCGTCGCATCATTACTGTAAAGCAAACAACAAATACTTGGACGATTATGATCCCAGTAAAAGGTCTAACTATCTTATGTATTTAGATGCAAACAATCTGTATGGATGGGCAATGGCGCAATCACTTCCATTACGCAACTTTAAAATGTACACAGGTACGAATAATATTCAAAAGGCATTAAAGTGGTTGGGCAGTTTAACGCCTGATCAACAGCGTGGTTTCATTCTAGAAGTTGACTTAGAATATCCTCATGAACTCCATGACCTCCATAATGACTATCCATTAGCAGCAGAAAGTCTAAAGATGGATCCAAGAGAGCCGCCTAAACTTGTGCCCAATCTTCGGGGCAAAAAAAATTATGTCTGCCATTACAGACTTCTGCAATTTTATTTAAGACATGGTTTGAAGTTGACAGCAGTTCATCGCATAATTGCTTTTGATCAAGAACAGTTCATGAAACCATACATCATGAAGAACACTGATCTTAGAACTAAATCCGCAGATGCTTCAGAAAAAGACTTTTTCAAGCTGATGAACAACAGCTGTTTCGGAAAGACTATGGAGAATCCGCACAAGCGTAAAGATGTCAGATTGGTCACCAGAGAGAATGAAGCAATTAAGCTGACTTCAAAACCTAATTATCAGGACTTTAGAAGATTTCATGATCAGCTTTTTGGCATAATGATGAAAAAAAAGAAAGTCAAATTAGACAAACCTGTATTTATTGGGTTTACTGTTTTAGAATTATCAAAGCTTTTGATGTTAGAGTTTCTTTATGACTACTTTAAGCCCTCGTATCCTGAGTCCAGAGTACTTTACACAGATACAGATAGTTTTGTTATAGATATCCCTACTGAAGACATCTATAAAGACATGGAAACCGAAGTGGCTAAAGGGCATGCAGGATGGTATGACACGTCCGATTATCCTAAAGACTCGCCTTTACATTCAATTACTAACAAGAAGGTTTTAGGAAAGATGAAGGATGAATTATCTGGAAAGGTGATCAAGGAGTATGTGGGTTAAGGTCAAAAATGTACAGTATTTCGAGCCAGGAGAAAACTATCAAAAAAGCAAAGGGAATATCTCGCAGTGTTGTGCAGTCGAGCATATCACATGACAACTACAAAGAAGCATTGTTTAGCAATAAGACTTTTCATCATGACAACGTAAAACTGCGATCTAATCTACATGAGATCAACACAACTGTTGTAACAAAGAAGTCATTAGATAGAACAAACACAAAACGGGTGTTTGTTAATCCGGAGTTTTCATATGCAATCGGGCACTGGAGGGCCGCATAAACAGGGGGTTTTATATTTTTCATCAACTTTTATTATAAGATCAATCATAGCTTCATCCAATTCATTTAAATCTTTTCTCTTTTTTGTTTGACGCGTTCGAATTTTTTTTTTATTTCAGTATTTTTTTTCCCATTTGGGGGTTTGAGTTGTAGGGTCTGGATGATTTGGCATGTTTAAACCCAAAAATGTTTTTTTATACATTCACGCATGAAAGACCCCGTATATTTTTGGTCTTTCCCTTTACCTTCTTTTTTCTTCGCGCTTTTTTTGGCCTTCCTTTTTAAAACCAAAAATTGTTTACGAAAATTAATTAAAGGGGAACTGTGCTAGGGGAATTATTGCGTTTTTTTTCACAAAAATCTTTGAGGAGGGGTTGTTTGTTGTGTCAGTTTCCGTAAAAAATCCGGGGCGGTTTCATCTTTAAAATTTCTTTTTATTTCATAGGGGGTCAACCCCCAAACTGGATCGGTTGCCTAGCGAGTGTCCCCTTCTGCTTCTCCCGGTAAATAAAGTACTTACTTTCAAACCAACGGAAAAGTTTGCTGGTGTCTGGAGTCTTCACAAAATTTATTGTTTTTCTTTTGAGTTGTACGGTTTTGCCCTTTAATTCTTCATTATTCTTGGGGGCCAAAAACTGAGGGCGCTTCAACCCATTCTGTGTTGCGAGAGTGTCAATAAGCTCTCTGTGATACTGGTGGAGAAAAGTCTTTCGGTAACGTTTTTTAAAATTTTTAAAAACAAAAACTGTGACTGTGAACCCGGAATGCCTTTTAAATATAACTCTGTGTTTTAAAAAATTTTTTTGATTACTTGATTTTAAATTTTTTTCCATCACGATTGAATCATGCAGGGTAGTTAGTGGACCTCGTTGGTATATCTTGTTAGCAACGCAACAGCAAGACTCTTTTGTTTTAATGGTTCAGCATCTTTTATCTTGAAGCTATGTCAAGACTGAAAGGCGTACTTAAATCTTTTTCGCTAATCTATCGAGGGTAAATATAAAAGCCCAATTTGGGGGGTGCGTTTGGAGTTGTATTGCAAAGTGTGGTCTCTGTATTCGTCTAGGCGTGGTAAATAAATTTCCCAATCGCTTGTTTAGATCCCCTTCTTTTGCTTTTGTTCACTGATCCAGCTGTTTGGGCTTGCTTTTTAATTGCTTTTTCCCTTCCAATATCCTTTTGGGAAATAATAGATTTGTTCTTTTTTTATTCAGCCAATATTATGTGCAAAAAATTAACAGGTCTCCCAAGACAAAAAACCCCGATTTCTTGCATCTTTTTTTTTTTGTTGGTTATAAAAGTACTAAATTTTGGGGGGGAAATGCTCTTTGGGTTTTGCCTTTTCAAGTAATATTGTTTTTTGCTTGATCAAATTTTAAAGTGTAAGCTCTGCCCCTGTTTTTTTCATGGTCTTAAAAAATTAAAACTGCTAAAGTCTCGTTTTTGGGCTTTGTGCAGCTGCTAGGGCTCCTTTTAGTTTGTTTGTCTTTTTCTCCGGCGGGTATTCCCAGTTTAAAAAATGCAAATTATTTCGCTAAAAGCAAGCGCATTCCCCACAGCGCCCCCTTATTATTGCGAGTGAAGCCATTTTTTATAAATGTATTTTTTTTTTTACAATTATTTTTTTGGAATTTTTCCCTTTGTTAACTAGAAAATCTTTCGTAGCAAACGAAGCTGAAAACAATAGAAACAGCTTTGTGATCCTCAAAGTCATTTTGCCAGACTGCGGGTTTAATTCTTAACAGCTTTTACCAAGCATTGAGTTTACACTTGGCCTCCAATAAGGCGAAGGGATAAAAGGTTGGAAAACATTTTTTTCGGTGCTCTTTTTTAAAAAAAAAAATAATTATATTATTAAAAAACTGAACAGTGATGATCTCCAAGTAAAAGGCGCCAAAAATTCCCTGAATTTATGAAGACCAAGCTTGACCAAGCTTTATCCCCAAAAAGGAGAGGCGTATTTTTGGAGCATGGGAAAAAACAAAATTTCCTCGGAAAAATTCAGCATAAAACAGATTCAACAGATTTCACAAACATTATAAGTCTAACAGGTAGAAGCGCAGCTGGGGTCTAGAATGGGAAAAAGGGGGGGCAAACGGTTCTTTGTTTGACACAAAACAGTGGATTTGCCCCCATTTATTCTGAACAAGATCTTTTCGTTGTTTAAAAGCAAAATCCAGTTTTAAAAAAGTCATTAAGTTTCCCAGGCTGTGATTTATTTTTCAGATTGGGAAAATTGTTATCGCCATTAAAATGGGGTTAATAATTTTAATCATATAGATTTTGTTTCCCTTCAAAAAGAACGAGCTGGAAAATCTCAGAATCGGAACATTGAACAGGTGGGAAAGTAACCAATCCAAAAATCACAGAAAACACGCGGTGGGGACCATGAAAAATGCCCTCATCCCGGGGGGTTGAAGAGGAAAAAATTTGCAAGGGAAAGACAAAAAAAAAATTTAAAGTTACGAAATAATCATCGGGAAAACAAACACCGCCAAAGCCCAAAACAAGTTGTTTCAATGCGCTAAAAAACTCATGGATTTAGGGCCCCCAAATCTTCTGGAATATGAACTTAAAATTTTGCCATTTTTGGCGCATTTTGTGTTGGGGGGGAGTTATTAGGCTATAAAATATTTCACAATGGCAACAGAAAAAAAAAAGCAATAAAAAAAAAACTGAACCCTTAAATCAGAAAAAAAAAACAACGCCAAACCGCCAACAGCAAAGCATCATTTTGATCCATTTATAAAGGGAAAATATTTTAAGAACTTAAAATTTTTTAATTTTTTTTTTTAAAAAAAAATAGATATGGCGTATTATAAATTTATAAAGCAATAAATAAAAAGGAGTCTTAAAAAACATTTCCCCTAGAAACCGAACAAAGCGGTTGTTCGGATGTAAAAAAATTCATTAAGATTATGCAGAGAAGTGAGCAAAATTTCAAAGATACGGTTTTTGAGGGTGTGTGTACTATATTTTGGGCATCGTATTTAAGATAAAAAAAATAGATTGTATTTTTTTGATAATTATAAAAAAACTTTAAAAACTTGGTTGTATTAAAGGATACTTAGTTAATTTGAGGTGATTAATCAAGAAATTTAAATTTAAAAAATTTAAACAAAAACTTTTTAAGAACTTGAAGTAACTTAATTAAAATTAATTAAAATTGGGGGGACTTAAATTAAAAAAAATTAATTAAAGAACTTGGGGTGACTTGGGGGGGGGAGTGTGTGTGGTGTACACAGAGTTTTTTATTTGTCTGGAAACACCCTTTGGGGCAAGCATGCTTGCGTTTTTGTGATGCATTGGCTCTTTGTTGCAAATTCAAAGCAGCCAACCCCGGCATTTAACAAAACCCGATTGATTTAAAAAAAGACAATTTTATAAAGTACAAAAAAGGCAGCCTAAAGTTTGTAAAAAAGGGCGTAGGAACAGGAGTTGACGCAGGTGAAGCGAGACGCAAAGCGACAAAGCAGCAAAAAAAGTTTTCTCCCCCGCTGATAACTTTGACCGCCTGGATAGGCGGTGGACTTGAAGAAAGGTTCCACTGGACCTTTGACCGCTCTGGGTTTTACGTGAAAAAACGGTTGCTTTTCTGTTAAACCCTTGGCCCCTCTAGGGGGGGCTGGGGGAAAAAGGCTTGCACTGTGACTTGGTGCCTGGGGGAAGGTTAGTTCTCTGATCGCTTGCCCTAGTTTGCTGTGCCCTCTTTCTCAACCGGCTGCAACGGGTTAAGCATAATTCTGTAGCCCAAACTTTTTTGGCAGCTCTAACCCCCGTAGTAGTACATCCCCTTGTTTTTTAAGCATTTATATGAAAATGTGCTAGCCACACACTATCCTTCCTATGGTAAAAAGTACTAATTTTGCCTAACCTATTAGTTTGTTTTGGGGAAAATTCGAAAATCGCCATTCATTGCATAAGGGACACTGCTTTTTTTAAAAAATCAAAAAGCCGAAGCAGGAAGGCGCAAAAAGCATATGGCAGCAAACCGACATGCATGACGTTAATATTTTGAGCCAGTCATTACTATTTTTGAAAAACCCTACAGCATGACGTTACTATATTTTGAGCCACGTCGTGGGGGCCGCGTGGCCTTACAGCCGGCGCACTGTTTCTAAAAAGCCACCAACCCTGCCTCAAAAAAGCCCCACCGTTCATGCTTTAACAGTACTATATTTAGAGCTGTCATACACAGCGTGGTTGCGCTTTTTAGGTCATAGGGAGCTCGCCTTTTTCCCTATTGCTTGGGGGTTTCTAGCCGGATCAATGTGGGAAAACCGGCAGCGGGAGTAAAACTGGCTGTGGAAGTGGCTCAATTTCTCCTGCCAGCAGGGTTTTAACACGTCTTGATATGCCGTGCTTTAAAATTGGGGTTGGTTGTTGTATTTTAGAATGGTTTTCGTTTTTTTTTAAATCATTTAAAAAAAAGCGGGTTTTTTTAAAATTTTTGGGTAGAATAGAAACAAAATGACCTTCAAATTTGTTTCTTGCACGGTTAGATCAACCCCAAACTTCTTTCAGTAAGATCCCCTTTTTTTTTTTTTTGGGGTGTTTCAAAATTGTCTTTGCTTTTGAAGCCAATGCCCTAAAAAAAGCCCGAGAAAGAGATTTCCTTTCGCATCTTTACTGAGTAACAAGCCCGGTGTAAGATGGGGGTCATTTCTTGAACTTTCAAAGGGTTTTTGGTTCATCAAATTTGGTGGGGGCAGCTCACAAAACTGTGTTTTTTAAAATATTTGTCGTTTTATGAGAGTTCCCTTTTTTGTTGAGGAAAAAAAAACAAAAGCTTCCCTTTTGGTTTGAAGGAGGGGGAACAAAGGGTCGCCCCTCAATTTCTTTGTCAAAAATTTGCCATGGCCTCATGATAAACAATGTATTTTTTCACAAGATCGGTCTGTTGATCGGAAAGTTTTCCTTGCGAAGATAACAACACTTCAGCCATTTCTTGAGTAATATTAGTGTCACTTCCAGCACTGACAGAAGGCATTGAAACATCACTTCCCTGACTCGCCATGTTTTTAACACACACAAGTTCTCCTCTGAAACGTCTTTACAGCCCACCGGTCGAATTTAAAATGGCGGCGGCTGTGTATGGTGGGCACAACACAAAGTGTCACGTGATTTAAGCTCGGCACTTATGCGAAGTAAACATGACTAGAACTGACAAGCCGTCTCGTCATCGGGTGTGCGACGCCGCGTGGTCTCGCAGCAGTTCCCTGCCGCACGAACCACTGTAACGAAGTAATCCAGTGAACAATGGCGTCTTGTTAACGTGGCGGCTACGAAGTGGGAATGACACGTGACAGTCTAGAACATTCGCTTATGTTGCAGTTAACGGGGCCGTCAGGTGTGCTTTATTGATTTTTTGGTACGCAGGTTGTGGCGAGCCGTGCACTGTGTGCGAGGGTCGCTTGTCGCGCGAGCCGTGCCATAGCATAGCCGTGCCATAAAATGCTGTTGTGTGTGTCTGCCCGCCTCTCTGTCTGTCTGTCTGTCTCTCTCTCTCTCTGTCTCTCTCTTCTCTGTCTGTCTGCCGGTGATTCTCTCTCTCTCTTTCCGCCACAGGAAAAGGCGGCTTTTAGGCCACTTTCGCCCAAAACTCGGTGGAGGGTGAAAGTGGCTTAGAGTCGGCTTTTTTTCTGTTCTCTAGTGTATTGAAAAAAAATCAAGATAAGATAGCTGTATTATTCGTCTCCATTTAAAGACAGTATTCACATTCAAAACTACATATAAAACAGTCACCGCAGTCTGGTAGACATTCAGTATTGCTTAAAAGATGTCCCAGCATGGAAGCACTTGGTTTCACAGCTGCTATGGGACAACATCTTCGGGGGAATAATATACTCTTTCTCAGTACGTAGTTTTCAGGGCGAAACAACACTACAATTCCAAAACTTTAAACGGTGTAATACATTTCGTGCCCGCCAGCCGATTTTTGTTTGGCCTTCTCATTTCCGCGTGGCATCAGTTATCCTCTCTCCTATTTTTTGTTTGCCTGTTAACTCCTATGCGTGTGAAAAACAACCTATAAATTACTAGAACGATTTAATTCCAAATAATCTACACTCCCCCGTACGTTGTGGAATACAACATTGAATTCCGCCACCATTATGACAAAACATCAAAGGAAAACCCGTTTCCAAATACTCATTTTATTTTTCCAAATGGCATTGCAAATACTGATTTTTTTTTTCAAATAGCATCCAAGAGAAGAAAAAAAAATCCAGTGGAATGCTTAATTGAATTCCAACGCTTTTCTGACAAAACAAAGGAAACCAAGTTGGCAAGCTGCTGCTGCTGCTTTTTCTTTTCTTTCCCTTCTATTTGCTTATTTATTATTTATTTATTCATTTACTTTTTTGATAAAAAGAACAACTGTATTTAAGATGGGACGACGTTCTAATCTGTGCCGGCGGAGTCT
>CM031599.1:31480414-31482914 GCA_018398815.1 Conus ventricosus | reverse complement strand
TCCGGCATTGAACACTCCCTTCTCCTTCCTCCTGTGTACGTATTGTAATGAACTTTTGCGTTCACGGGGAACTGGAAAAAAAAAAAGAAGAACAAACTCATGTCTGTTCCAAATGCTGCATTACTGTAAATGCAACGTTTCGACTGTGTTTATAATTTGATTTTTTTTTTTTAAAGTCCAGGTCTGAAAGAAGATTATGGAAGACCAAAACAAGAAACAGTCCCTCCAGGGTCTCGCTCAGCTTACGCAGATGTCAACTTGCGCCTGCTGCAAATGTAGGTGTGGGGCCTAGTGACCCTTTCTGGCAAGTTCACGAGTTGTCCTTCACCCTGACAGAGTGATCTCCCCAGCGAGTGATTTACTTCACGGCCCGCTGTTGTCCGACTTCGTCGTCTGCTTTAGTCTGATTCGCTGTCAGCTTTGGAGGCCGTAGCTGGCCGTAGACTCCATCATTCTGACCTTCTGAAGTTAAAAAACACAACAACAACAAAAAACCTTTTTACCTCTTTGAAAGCGGAAGGTCACAACATTGTTCTTGCTTGGGTTCCCGGTCATGTGGACATTCGGGGAAATGAAATGGCTGATCGTTTGGCCAACAATGCCACAACGAGGAAACTATCTAATACACTGAAAGTTAATGATTATGTCAGAGACCTCTGGCAAGAGGACTGGAACACACAGACGGATAACAAAACTTTTCCAGATCCGTACAAATCTGAAAGAGTTCCTCTCATCTACCTCTGGTGGTCGCAAAGAAGAAACAGTCTTATGTCGGCTGCACACCGGCCATTCGTTTTTAACTCGTTCGTATTTGTTACAGAGTGAAGAAGCTCCATGGTGCATTCTATGTCATGTACCACTCACAATGAAACACATTCTGTTAGTGTTGGAACTTGCATAATGTGAGACATAAACATTTTCCAGCAAACTCCAGGAAAACCTTAATCAGAGATGTTCCACCTGATTTGATCTCTGAATTTCTGAGGGAGACTAAAATTTTTCATCTGATCTGAGATTTTACAATAGAAAGATTTTTTAAACAAAATTTCGGGTGGTGTTTTTATAAGGTGTATTTTAAAGGGTTGTGTGAATGAATGACTTGTGGGTTGACCTCTACGCGGTGACAGGCCCTGATATGGCCCTTTGCGGTCGGCTGGGCTATAAGCAACATTACCTTACCTTACCTTCGTCGTCTGCTTCATTGCTGGTCTTATCGAGCCAGCAATTTATTTATTTGCCCAGTCCATTTATCATCGCTCGTACCTAGTCCTACGCCTTGAAGGGCAGATAAGAACTGGCAGAAGTCGGCCAGTTTCGAAAATGTCGCAGTCGAGCTGAAAACCGGTCGACAAATTGATATATGCTTCCTGTTACTGTCGCCACAACGACGTTCAAGAGACCGTCAATGCTATGCCGACCGCCACGATCATACCGAAACAGCATGCTTTGATCAGAGGTCAGGGTTACTGTCGGGGTCATGTGGTACCCAAGTCTGAGCAGACACTTTCGCTCTGTTTTTTGTTTTGGGTGGTGGGAGAGGGGTGGGGCTCATTTCCGACATGCTACAAGCAGGTTTTAAAGTAAAGGGGAGGAAATAGGGGCAGTGTTTGACTCTGGCCAAGCTTCGGCTGGACATCACTGGAGTCTGACCCATTTGCGAAATTCCGTTCAGAATTAGATGTGGAGCTATCCCCCGAAGTCGGAGTGTGGCTGCCCACGTGGCGGGGTAATAAAAAACGGTCACACACGTAATGTTCTCATCCCCAGCTTATGCATTTGTACCATAGTGTTCAAGTACTTTGGCTGTTCGGATGATCCCTGGAGTCTTTTAGCCAGGGTACGACGACGACGACGACGACGACGACGCGACGACAACAACAACAACAACAACAGATGTGGAGCGCAGGCATGTTTTCCGAAGGCGGCTTAAAACATTACACATGAGCAGCTTTACGCCAAATGTCAGGACGAGCAACCATCACGAAGTGAAATCAGGTGAAAAATGACAGCTTTTGTACGGCAATTGCAATGTAGTGATAATCTTTTTAATTACAATTGTATTCCGCCACAGGCAGAGTTTAGCAGTAATTACGTCAGGTTAATGTAGTACTAACGTGTCTTCAGTTCAGTCTTGTCAGTGAGGTGATGTTTTCGCCCGCATTTGTTGGTTACCAGTATGTTTGTTTCACTCTTAGCAGCTACTTCGGAAGAAGGTACAAGGGAGAAAACCTATTACGTGTTGGCGCGGATCCATGGTGCGGATATGGATCAAACGACAGATCCGGAATCGTACAGCAGGTTACTCTGTATATATCGGGAGTCACTAATTTAGTCTGTAACACCAGTTTGGGCCTACCTTTCCCGGCGCGACGAAAGTTCATCCAGGGTTTGTGCCCTTCCTTGACAGAATGATCACCGCACACAAAAACTGGTCAACTTGCCGTAATCTACAAAGTACTGTAGTTTAATGGAATTTCCTCTTTTTTTTTCTTTCTCTTTA
>CM031599.1:31470414-31472914 GCA_018398815.1 Conus ventricosus | reverse complement strand
TTTGTTGTAAAAGCATCGACTTTCCACCTATACAAAAGGGACAATAACTTTCTGTTGATGTGGGAATGTGTTTTAATGTTTGCAATACTAAACTCTGTGTAAATAAGCTCATTGTGAGACTTTTTAAAGGAGTTCTGGAAATGGTTCCAAGCAAATGATTCTAATTCTTGAACCGAAAGTGGAAAATTCATCCTGAGAGACTCTGAACTACATTTTGCACCTTGTTCTGCAGCTCTCTCTACTTTATCGTTATAAGAAAACGAACAATGTGACCGTATCCAGCAGAAAGTAATTGCCGTGCCTTGTATAGAGAGAGCATGAATTGAATTGCTAATTTCAATTATCATTTCTGATCTATTCTGCATTTTTAAGGATTTCAGTGCCTGAAGCACAGACTTTGAATCAACACAAAAAAGTACTTGAAATGTAGATCGCGGAAAATTTAGAAGATAATTTAACGCCATTAATTGCAGTAAGTTCCGCAGTAAAATCTGATTCATTTCTCCCCTGTGAAAAACATTTCTATACTCTTAAATCAGGTGTCAAATAAGCAGAGCCCGCATTTTCCTGAATGATCGACCCATCTGTGTACATACTTTTCAATGATTTGGATACTTCTCTTCAGTATGAGATCTGACATTGCTTGCCACTATATTTATGTTCTTTTTTAAATCAGTGTGATCAATATCAAAATGGACCCTTTGAAGTTCCCAGGGTGTTGTACTTCTTTTTTAAATCAGTGTGATCAATATCAAAATGGACCCTTTGAAGTTCCCAGGGTGTTGTCCTTCTTTTTTAAATCAGTGTGATCAATATCAAAATGGACCCTTTGAAGTTCCCAGGGTGTTGTCCTTTTTTAAATCAGTGTGATCAATATCAAAATGGACCCTTTGAAGTTCCCAGGGTGTTGTCCTTCTTTTTTAAATCAGTGTGGTCAATATCAAAATGGACCCTTTGAAGTTCCCAGGGTGTTGTCCTTCTTTTTTAAATCAGTGTGATCAATATCAAAATGGACCCTTTGAAGTTCCCAGGGTGGTGTAGGGAAGAAGGACGGGCCTAGCAGATATAGACTTTTTGTCAACAGTAATGCCCGTGGCTTGCCTAAGTTCAGATGTATACGTTGCCAAAGCAATCTGAGAGGATATTGTTTACGCACGTGTAGGAAAGTGCATATCTGATCTAATTTTAATCTAAATTTTCACATCATTCTTAACTGGAAAGCTTCTTATAAATTTTGTGGCAGCCACTCCCCTCTGATCATGCAAGGGTAAAATTTGAGCTTCATTATAAGCTAGTCACAAAAAGTTAAGGGCCGCCTTAGATTTTGGGGTACTCCAAGTAATGGGTCTGAATGCTCGTAAAACAAAGCGCAGCGTGTTTCATTCTGAGCTATTCTGACAGCTCACACACCACACTGTATGGCCGAAATAATCTTTCAGACGACGCATTTTTCGGGTCGAGAATATGCGCTCAGCCAAAACACCAAAAATCCGTGAATAATGCATGAAGTTTGGCCAGGCGCAGATTACACAGCAGTTTTGAATTGAGAAATCGGCACAGTGCACGTGCAAGGCCTGCCTATGTTGAACACTTTTCAATGACAATTTGCCTGCGGTGGGTATAAAATGACCGCTAATCGGGGCTGCAATAACCATGCCTCCAAGACGAAAACTGTCAACACTAGATCGCGGCCGGGCTCTGGGATGGCTCCAAGATGGCATTTCTGGAAGAGAGGTGGCAAGACGTCTGGGAGTGAGCCACTCAGTCATTCAACGCCTTCACCAGCGATACCAAGACACTGGAAGAGCCGAGGAACGACCACGCTCAGGGCGGCCAAGAATCACCAACGGGCAAGACGATCGCTACTTGATGCTGACAGCAGTCCGCAGCAGAACCATCAATGCAACCACTCTGAGACAGGAGCTGAGAAGAACGACTAACATCATCGTAAGTCGCCAGACCGTCCGAGGTCGCCTTCACAGTTTCAACCTCCGCTCAAGAAGGCCCGCCGTCCGTCTCCCACTAACACAGCACCATCGACAGGCCAGAAGGAGGTGGTGTCGACGTCATCAGCGATGGACGAGGCAGCAATGGAGCACCATCCTCTTCACCGATGAGTCAAGATTCTCCCTGTCCCGAAATGATGGCCGGGTACGCGTCTGGCGTCGTCCAGGGGAGAGGCTTGCTGATGGCTGTGTTCGTGAGCACGATCGCTATGGAGGCGGCTCCCTGATGGTATGGGGAGGCATCCACCTTCATGGCAGGACACCCCTTCACCTTGTGCCAGGCAGACTTACTGGCGTAAGGTACAGAGATGAAATCGTGAGGCCGTTGATTATCCCCACTCTGCAAGCCATGGGACCCGGTGCCACCCTCATGGACGACAACGCCACTCCACACCGCGCCCGTGTGGTGAACGACTACCTGAGGCAGCAGCAGGTTCCACGACTGGACTGGCCATCGCGTTCGCCTGATTTGAACCCTATTGAGAACTTTTGGG
>CM031599.1:31465414-31467914 GCA_018398815.1 Conus ventricosus | reverse complement strand
GTGTGTAGGGGCGAACGCATGTACGCTCGCACATGTGTGTGTGTGTGTGTGTGTGTGTGCGTGTGTGTGTGTGTGTGCGTGTGTGTGTGTGTGTGTGTGTGCTGCGCATGTGTGTGTACGTGCGCGTGCATGTGTGTGTGTGTGAGTGTGTGTGTGTGTGTGTGTGTGTGTGTGTAGTGACTGCGTGCGCCTTTTATTGCTTGTGGGAAACGAATGCTCAGAAGATGACTTTGGATCAAGAACAAGAACATCAAATACAACATGCACGTGCAGCAAACTGACATAAAAACCATCGACAACTTGGCGGAAGGATGGAACACGGCAAAAGACCGAGCCCATTCAGGTTAGGTAGCGGATCTGTGAAGCAGATCCGGATCAAAGGGCCAATCCTGGATCCGTTCAACCCCGGGGACCACGGTCCAACCCGTTGCAAAGGTGGGCCTGTTTTCCGATCGAGTGCCTCTCTAGGTTTAAACTAAAACACGTGGCGAGTACTATTGATCCCTGATATATTATTTGACTGAAGCGAGTTTCTAGTCTCACTGACTAAATCATGCGTAACAGTTCGCAAATACTGTACACCTTTATACACTGGATAATGGCGATCGGGCGCTAGTCTTTCGGTCCTTAAACAGCTCCTTTCTCTCCGTACTGGAACGCAGAGAAACGAACCGTTTAAAGAGCAAACCGAAAGGATCGTGACAGTGCTCGACAGAGAGACAGCCACGGCGACGGGTGCGGCAGATCAATTCCGAGGACAGGAAGCTTTGACAGATTAGCGGAAGATGCAGCTTTGAAGGAGACCCCTCGCTGAACAGGACGCCAGTGGAGAGATCGCAATGGGCTCATGGATAATATGGCCGTCATGAAGAGAAAGAACAGGAATTCTTAGAAATTCGGTGGGTCCCACTGGTTTTCTCGTATGAGGAAATAATTCGAGAAGCGATCGCCACACCCAACGGTAGCCGCTGGGGAAAAAGCCAAACAGACAAAAAACACAAAACAAAAAACGCGTTAGATCGCAATAAGGTAATGGATGATATGGCCATCGTGAAGAGAAAGTACTAGAATGTAAGGAAATTCGGTGGGCCCACTGGTTTCCTCGAATGAGGAAATGATTCGAGAAGCGATCGCCACACCCATACAACGGTATCTGTTGGGGGGGGGGGGGGGGGGGGGGGGGAAACCCGTGTCATGGGTTACGTGGGTCAGCACGCTATGAATAGAAAGAACACCAAAGAATTCAAGAGCGGACACGCACACGACCGACTGCGCACTGAACAACGCTGACGGAGAAGTTAGTTTCCTGTCTTCTATGAAGAAGAATTCTAGGCCCACGTTATTTTGCTCTCAGTTGACGAATGCAACGATAGGACATATCCAAGTGACTCACGGAGTGACTGACTGAATAAAGTAAAAATGAAATCGTTGAAACTCTTCCTCCTCCCGCCAACAATACTATGACTCTCTCTCTCTCTCTCTCTCTCTCTCTCTCTCTCTTTCCCACTGTCTTTTCTCTCAGTCTCACTTCTCGTCTCTCGTCTTTGAAGAATTGTTTCTGTCCCATATTCTGTCTGATTATCCAGTCTTTGTTGAATTGCATCTCTCTCTCTCTCTCTCTCTCTCTCTCTCTCTCTCTCTCTCTCACACACACACACACACACACACACACACACGCACGCACGCACGCACGCACGCACGCGCGCGCGCCTAACTCAGAAATAAAATACTTATTGACCATAATTATATTCAGATAAAACTAACATAGTAGATCTAGAAGCAGCGTCACAGTCTTCAACTGTAGTGATTACAACCCTGTCTGTGTCATACTGTCAAAAAAAGGGAGTAACACACACACACACACACAAAATTCCCAAACCGGGACACATGACAATAACCTACCGTTGCTTCACAGTCAACAACCAACACTTTCTGCTTACTCTCTTCTGCATTCAAGATGACTGAACCAGATCTAGCTGTCGAATTCTGGATCAAAAGATTTAGCCTACAGAAATATGTCATAAACACGCTCTTCTGAAAACGATCAAGAGTTCGACATAGTCCTAAACCGGCATGATGCACTAAAGAAATACAAGAGGCATATCTTAGAGATCTGAAAAACGTGGCTGTGATGAGGAATCTAGAATACTGAGAAAATGCAGTACATACACAGAAGCCCAGAGAAGAAAAAACAAACAAACAAAACCAACTTAATAACACTGAGACCTAATATCATCAAACCAGAACCCAAAATTGGTACGGAGAGCTATAAACGAGCTTACAGATAATCGATCTTCATCAAAATCAACTGTAATCAAAGACAGCTCAACGCCCACTTAAGCACTATACCCAGTAAAGTTGTCACAACAGATTCCTTCAGATCTAACGACCTTCAAGAACTGAAACAATTTTGCCATGATAAAAACATCACGTCTGAAGTTTACATTTCACCAATGACAGTTTTTGAAGTTTACCATTACCAAATGCACTTCAAACAATC
>CM031599.1:31390414-31460414 GCA_018398815.1 Conus ventricosus | reverse complement strand
TTTTGAACAGGAAGAAGCTAAAGTAGAAAACTGTATATGAAAACCTCTCACTTTCCATTTCTCTTGGCGAAAATAGTACGCCCCAGGCATAGGCATACTACTCTTACTACTTGTCAGACTACATTATTCACCGAATTCTGTTAACTTCCTTGCGATTGGTAGAAAGGGCAATCTGCATTCACCTGATGGTGAGGGTGATACGCGCGAATTTTTTTTTTATTTTTTTTTAAAAATCCAGTTGCTCATTTTCCCTGTTCGTCACTATTGTAGCAACGAGATTGCAAAATCACAGAGCCAAATTCTTGTCATTAATGATAACAACCCGGTCCAAAAAAAAAAAGGAAAAAAAGTTGGATCATTCCCTTCTGAAGTCCAGTGCAGACGAACGTTACGCGCCGCCTTCCGTGACCGGAGCGAAGGTCTACAGCCGCCAAGGCCTAGCGCACTCCTTTCGAGGCATCTGGACACGTTGTTCCCGGATCGAAGTCCGTAGGGAGTTGCTGCGCTTTATGTAATATTTCTGTATCAGTACACTCTTGCATTCTCGCCATGGCTGCTGAAATACCATCAGTCGAGGAGCTCGTGACCAAAGCGTCCTCGGCATTTCGAGAACGTTTTGGCAACTCCCCTGATTTGGCGGCATGTGCGCCGGGTCGAGTCAACTTGATAGGCGAGCACACTGACTATAATGAAGGCTTCGTGTTTCCGATGGTGAGTCCTTATCTTCGATGTTAATTAAAGTGAGCAAAATTCCGCGCATAGGTCTTTCGAGCCTCCTTGACTTCTAGGACAACACAATGACACTCCTAAAGACAGGGATGGGGCGGTGTTGGGGTGTGTGGTGGGAAGAGGGGTGGGGTGAAGATTACATTGCATCATCAGTCTGTTTGGTTTTGGACTTAAACCCCTTCCATCTCTGTCCTCCCCCCCCCCTCTCTCCTCTCTTTCTCTCTCTCTCTCTCTCTCTCATTTTTAAGTAGTAGTAGTAGGAACTGGATTTTGGCCTTGAGCCTCGCGGCCTGTTTGTGTCCCTTCAATATTTTTCAGCTTTGTTTAGGTCTGATTGCATGCGTATCTTATAAAATAACATAATATTCAATCTATACCAAAGAAAAGGTATCTCAGTTTAGGGTCTTCATGTGGGAGTTTTAGTTAAAGCTGTTGATATCTGGTGCATATTTGGTGTTGGTAGGCAGATAAGATAAGATAATGTTGCTTATAGCCCAGGCCGACCGCAAAGGGCCACGTCAGGGCTGTCACCACGTTAAAATCAACTCACCAGTCATTTAAAAAAAAAAAAAAAAAAAAAAAAAACCTTTCACACATCTCTTTAAATGACATCGTCTAGAAACGTACCAGAAACTTCGTTAAAAATCTTTCTTCCGTAAAATCTTAAGCAGCGCATTCCAAAAATTAGCAATTCTGAAAGCAAAGCAAAATTTTCATTTGTTAGTATAGCAATGTCTGATAAAAATAAAATAAAAATCTTGCCTACATTATTTCTAGTGCAACTTATGAGATTTGAAAAGAGCATGCACATTAATATCATCATAATTATGGAATATTAAAAAAATTGAATTAGGTCTCCTCAGATCCTCCTTCCTTTGAGTGAGTGTAATTGGAGGTAATGTAATCTTTCTGTATAGTTTGCACTCTCTCAGGATTTTAGTAGCTCGCCTTTGTACATTTTCCATCATTTTTGACTGTTTCTTAAGATGAGGACTCCAAATTACATTAGCATATATTCAAGATGGGGCCTAACAAATGCTTTATATAACTTGATAAATGTCTCATTTTCTAGAAAGGTAAAAGTTCTGATGAGTCCTATGATCTGATTTGCTTTGTTTACAACTCTCTGGATGTGAGGATCAAAGGATAGATCTTTATCAAAGGTTACTCCCAGATCTGTTTCTTTATCACATGTATTTATTTTCTGCATTTCATCGTTCATAATCATAGCATATTCAAACTCTTCATTCATTTTGCCAGTGTGCATCACCTTACATTTCGCTATGTCATTAAAATAGATGTTCCATTCATCTGACCATTCTTGTAGTTGTATATGACCTGTTGGATCTTTGTGTTGTTTGTTGCAATATCATATATTTTTGTGTCGTCTGCAAATATTTTGCATGTGGTTTGAGTCATGTCCAGTAAATCGTTCATGAACACAGTGAATAATATGGGCCCTAGAATACTACCCTCGGCAACCATTAAGGCTACTTTTACTTTTTAGGTGTAGCCCCATCCATGATCCACACCAGATTAGAGTTATGCTGATGGAGATAACCATCCTAGGGGATAGTAAGTGACGTAATCAATCTTAACATGAGATCAACGGCCACATTACAGTGAAGAGACAAGTGAGGACTGGTATCAACAAAGGCATTCTAATGATGGGTCACAGTACCAGCAGGATTTGAACTTGCAAATGTGGTGCCTTGCCACTTACTCGGTCTCCGCCCACCTCCCTCACCCCGCTCCTTTGTCTTGTCATTTTTTCGCCTTTTTTTGTGGGTGGAGGTGGGAGGGGGGGGGGGGGGGGTTTACTGTCTGTTTTCTTATGTTGCCTGTTTATATCTTGCTTCTTTCCTTTCCTTAGTTCCCTTCCACACAGTGCTGGTACTTCCTTCTTGGGTCCTCAGTCCCTACCACTCTTGTTGTGTCCAATTTTCACTGGTTAACGTTCTTTTTTTCTTTCTTTCTTTCTTTCAAGCGGTCTTTAATCTCCTTCGTATGTTTCGTTCATTTTACAGTCTTGCTTTCTCTCGTTTTGTTTGTTAGTTCTTTCACACTTCAGTTTTACTCATCTATTTGTTTGCAGCCCAGATCTGGCATTGTGGTCAGCTGAGCTATTTTAATATGTCTTGACAGTTGACTGGTCTATTTTACTCTTCCTTTCAGTTGTAGATCTGATGTTGTTGGTTCAGCTACTTAAACCAACATGACATTTCTTCCAGTTTTACTCTTCTTTCAATCATTTTCTCTTGTTTTCCACTATCTTGAGCTGTCTTTCTTCTCTGTGTTTTGACAGTATTCTTTCTGACTTGTCCTTGAAGGCGTTGCCGATGGTGACAGTTATGGTTGGCAAGAAAACGGAAGGCAACACCTGCCGGGTCCAGACACTAGCAGAAGGAGCTGATGAACCAACATACACAGAGTTTCCCTCCAAGTCGCCAACCCAGGCACTCCTAAATGGGCCAATTACGTGAAGGGTGTTGTTGCCAATTTCACAGGTGAGATACGATGAGGTTAAGGGGAGGGGAGAGAAAGAGTGAGCAAGAAGGAGCTGGGAATAGATGAGGGTATGGAGATGAAAATATGGAAACGATAGGAATTCATGAATTGTTGATGTTTGCCAGTGTTTCAGATTCTTGTATTTAATAGCAAAGTGTATTCATACCTTTTTCTGGAAAATGAAGGGGTAATAATCTGCGTCAAGAATTTTTAGGAATATGGATTGAATTGAAAGGAGTATTTTTAATACTGAGAACTTTGTTTGCTTCACAATCATGGACACTTTTGTTCTCAGACGAGCGTCATTTTGTGGCAGGTTTGGACGCTTTCAGCTTACTCTCATGGCTCTGCACATAATCATTTGATGCAGAGAGCTAAGGCCAAACTGTTTACTTCCAGCAAGTGTTTGCAATTCACTGACAGTTTTGTGGTTCATGGTAAAAACAAAAAAGTTCTTGAGAATCTGGTTAATTGTTCAAATATTGTTCAAAGTACTTACCCTTTCAGCAAATTCTTACAGTCTATACATGATCAGAAACCTTAAGAAATACCTGTATTCTTCCTCCATTCGTGATTTTTCTGTTTGAGGTTTCCAGCTTCAAATGATATTGTATCTCCATTCCTAGGTGTTCTCAAACAAACTGGTTTACTGACTCCATTTTGGTGCCCTTTCATTGATGTCAGTGTGACTGAGCTCTAACCTCGAGTTGCCAATATCACCATGGTCTGACATCTCCACCCAGATAATAATGCTCATATTATGGAGCTATCAGTACCAGTGTTTGGACATTCTAAGGCCACTGGACGGAGGAGTCCCTGCTTTCAGCTCAGATTTTAATCTGATGCTTTTTTATTATTGTTGTCTGCAGATGACGTGCCAGGCTTTGATGCTACCATCATCAGCTCTGTTCCTCTGGGAGGTGGTGTCTCCAGCTCTGCCTCCCTGGAGGTGGCAACCTTTACCTTTCTGGAGCAGTTGACGGGGAAAACTGCTGACCAGCTGAAGAAAGCGCTGGCATGCCAGAAGGCGGAGCATGACTTTGCAGGCATGCCTTGTGGCATCATGGACCAGTTCATCTCTGTGATGGGACGTACTGACCATGCTCTGCTGATTGACTGCCGGTATGGGAAATAGGAAGATATGTACAGTGCGTGTGTATGGTGTGTGCGTGTGTCTGTGTGTGTGTGTCTGCATGTGTGTGTGTGTGTGTGTGTGTGTGTGTGTGTGTGAAAGCATTTTTTGTGTGAGTGAGCACTTTGTGCTTGTGTCTGAGTACAGTGTGTGCATGTGTGTGTATCTGTATGTGTGTGTGCTAGTAAAATAGATATTTAAGAAGGCAAAGTTATCTGTAGCTAAATTTGGCTTTGAAGTATGCTTAAAAAATGTTCTCACACATTTGGCTAAATTTGACTTTGATGTATGCGTAGACATTTTTCGCAGCACATACGACATACACAGACATGTATACAAATATAGACAAACTCTCTCTCTCTGTGTCTCTGTCTCTCTCTTTCTTTCTTTCTCTCATTCTCTCTCTCTCTCTTCCTCTTTAATACACATAGATTTTAGAAACCAAAAGCATATTCACTGTTGCCTGATTTTTGTTGTTGGCTGATTTTTATTGTTAACGTATGGTAAGGGGGGGGGGGGGGGGGGGGGGGGGGGAAATCGCCTTTTATTTTGATTCAGATCCCAAGAAGGTCGCCTGGTGCCGATGAAGGACCCAGTGTGCGACTGCTGGTCACCAACTGCAATGTCAAACATGAATTGACGGGCTCCGAGTATCCTGCACGACGTCGTCAGTGCGAAACAGCAGCTGCCACTATGAACAAGAAGAGTCTGCGGGAAGCCACTGATGTGGATTTGGAAGGTATAGGAGGCTGTCGAGCAGTGTTCCCATTGATGCACTTCTGAGGGTGTGTTACATGCAGGTTTCTGATTCGATGCATGAACTGGAAAAAAATTTGGGTCATAATGATGCACAGATATTTCAAAAGCAACAGCATAATTAGTTTCCAAAACTGATCCTCAAAATTTGAAAATGAAATTTAGTTTTTATTCAGATATTGCACCTTGTGAAATGCTTGCTTTGCACTTCTAAAATCCACATTCCATTGTTTCAGCAACCGTTTGCTTACATATATATTTTTTCTTGCTTAATAATAAATCAAGCATGTAATTTGCTGGCTTGGATAGCATGTGCACAATTGTGCTTGACTGGAAAATCAGCAATTTTTTTTTTTTAAGTGGCGTCTGCAACCACTGGAACAGTCAGAAAAGAATGAATTATTAGCGAGATGCAGTTTGGAGATTTAACGAAACATGCAACCATCAGTCATGGAGATCCAATCCATTTGTTGATGAACAGAGAAGAGTTCCTGAAACTAAGCAATTGCTCTGAAATAGAAACAAAGGTAGTCCATTTCATCAAATAGTTTGCTCGTTTTTCCTTCGACATTTTTAAATTCTGGAAGTCTATCAGCTTAGTTTTGATAAATTATCAAAGAATGACTGTCAAAGTGCGAGCAGCAGCTGCAGGAACTTTCCTCTGGCAGATGGACTCTTGAACTCCAAGATGCGTGGTTAGGTCAAACGTATTTTCTGTTTACTCAGTCCTTGTTATATCATTTCTTTATTCCGTTACGGTTGCAGAGTTTTTTTCAACTTTGTGTAACTGCCCATTCTAAGTCAAGTGTACTTTTTGAGTCTTTCTTTCTTTCTTTCTTTTTTTCAGGGATAATCTGTTGTGTTTTTTGTATGTGGATGTATGAGAGCTTATGAGACCGAGTCTTTCACTGTTTAACATTTCTCATGTTGCTGTGGTGAGGAGAGCTTCACTAGACAAAATAACATCAACAAAATGTTCGTTTTTAACTGTTTCATGACAGTGGGCGTTTATTCAAACACTAACAAAATGTTAGTTTTTAACTGTTTCATAACAGTGGGTGTTTATTCAAACACTGTTCAGTGTAAGAGGATGGAGAGTAGACAGTCTCATGTGCACTTAAACAGATAATTTGACATGTGATTGAGCCTTTTCCTATCTCATTGACTTCAGCTCTTCCAAACAGTCTGACATAGACAGACTGTTCACAGTAATCTAACATAGGCTTGAACTCTTCCTATGCCAGATTTAGCTAGCAAGGTCTTTAGTTCTTGCCAAACAATCTGATATGGACGTTACTCTATCCTAAAGCAAGTAAAATAGGCATTAGCTCTTTTTGAATGATCAGTCTTTACAAATAATCTGATATTGATTTTCCTTCTTCCCTGAGAACCTGGCATGAGGTTTTGATCAGATTTGTTCATTTTTTACTGTAGAATAGTAACATTTCTTGGCCTTGGTTAATTTTTAGAAAATGGGGGTAAACAAAAATCTACATCTGAGAGTGGGTTTATTTCATCTCAAACAACCTAACATGGGTTTTAACTCAGACAGTCTGAACTGGGGAAAATATCTGAAATGTACCACGTGGGCTTTAACTCTTCTGAATTAATCTGACACTGGGTCAGGAACCATAGCAGGAGAGACATGCAGTCTCCACTTTTCATCCAAAATGTTCAGGATAGCTGTGTGGGGATGTGTTGGGAATGTTAACTTCTGGCTCTCAAAACTTCTCTCTCTCTCTCTTTTTTTTTCTTCTGCAGGGAAATGAAATCCTGTTTGTGCTTAATTTCAACACATCTGGGGAGTCTGCTCTGTCATTCATGGTTTATCATCCCAGGAGACAACAGAGACCTGTCCTTCCATAAAATGACATAGAAAGGAAGAAATGATGAAAAGACAGATGCACTGCTACAGAAGTTCTGTTCTTTATTGTGTCTGTGGAAGAAGTCTCAGCCAGCCTAGAATCAATGTTATTAGCTACTAGGAATAGACTGCATATTCTGACCAGTATAGTGCAGCTTTTTTATAGGTGCGGGGTGACTCTTCCCAGACAGTGTGACAGACTTGAGCTCTTCCCAAAGTGACACGCTTTAGTTCTTTCCAAACAGTGTGACAGGCTGTAACTCTTCCCTGACAATATAACAGGCTTTAACTCTTTGCTGACAGGCTTGAACTCTTCCTGAGCATTTTGCAGGGATGCAAGTTTCCTGGAATGAAACAAGGTATCTTGTGGATCAGCAAGATTTTGTAGGGGTGCCTTTCGGTTCCTGGACATTTGGGCAAAAGCAGTATTCATTTTGTTGCACACCTGTATAATTTAGTATAGCCTGATAAAAAAGACAAAATGAAAGAAATATCATGAGCTTTCCTTGTCATTTCCTTGTCATTTAGTTAATTTAAGGACAGAAAATCTTAAAACAATGGTGGCAATAAGTAGAAACTCTTGTCAGGAAATTTAGGAAGTTACCAAGTTTCAAAAGTAACTTCCAGTCAAACCAAGCACGCTCCCTGACTCAGACTGCAGCAGTATGCAAAGACTTTACGTCTGCTCTGAAGTTGGTAAAAGCTCACGTTGCTGTGGGGATGCGAACTTCATGTTCTGTGCTCTTGATCAATGTATACCAGGTCTCCTCCATTCCTGGCTGCTTGACTAACAGATCTGTCTGTGCAGACATGCGTCTGCTGATTTTCGAGATAGGATACTTTGGCCTCAAGTGCTGCATAGTCAGTGCTGTGCTCACCGAATCGGACTGTCCGTTCTTTCCTATGTTAGGAATGTCTTGACAAATGTTTGGAAAGTTCAGTATCTTTCAGAAAGGAACAACTGCAGTCAGTGTTGTTGTTTTGAGGTCAAGGTGATCCACCAGCTTGGCTTTGAAATAATGAAAAAGCTTAATTAAGCACTGCTGTCAGTTCTAATAAATGAGAAGAATTGAGGAGGGGATCAAGGTCTTTTAAGAACTCTGCCACCACTTCAGTTGAAGGGAGCATTGTGAAATAATTTTCACTATCAACTACTGTTGGATTGCTTCCCTTGAAGGTATAAATGTACTCACTTGCACAATTTGTTATCTGAAATAAAGTGAGATTTTCAACATTGCTATGAAGTGAGTCTGTCATTTGTATAATTTGTTATCTGAACTAACCTGAGATTTACAACATTGCTGTGAAGTTGTACACTCTTTTGTATAATTTGTTATCGGAAATAAAGTGAAATTTTCAACAAAACACTGAAGGCAAGCATCCTTTATGATGAAAAAAACGAATTTTGATAGGGAAAATACAAGTTTGCTGTGTGCAGCATGCAAGGACAAGTTGGACGCGGAGACATACGACGAGTGCGTCACGTGATCTCGGAGATCAAGCGCACAGAAGATGCTGCAGCGGCGCTGGAAAGGAACGACTACACGGTGTTCGGCAAACTGATGGTGGACAGCCATGACTCCCTCAGGTTGGAAACGTTGGGTGGGGAGGGGAGAGGGAAGGGGAGGGTAGTGGTAGAGTATGAGGAAGATGCAGGGAGGTTTGATGTAGGAGTGGTAGTTTTGATGGCAGGATGGTGCCGTGGTCATTTTAGCTGCAAGAGGTGGATGGATGGAATGGTAGTGTTGATGGCAGGATGGTGTCGTGGTCATTTTAGCTGTAAGAGGTGGATGGATGGAATGGTAGTTTTGATGGCAGCATGGATTTATCCTCATTTTAGCTGTGAGAGGTTGATGGATGGAGTGGTAATGTTGATGGCAGGATGGTGTTGTCCTCATTCTAGCTGTAAGAGGAATATGGGTGTTCCCTTTCTTTGTACTTCTGGTTTCATGATGGTTATAATGGTAAGACTGAGGTGAACAGCTATCCTGTGTGTTTTATTTTTCAGACAAGAGAATAATCGCACTTTGCAACCTATGTACGCATACACTTTTTGCTTTCGGTTTTATTTTCTGGATGTTTATTATTAAGAGATATAGGTGAAGATGCAGAAATATGGACTTTAACAGAGATGCTAAGCAAGAGGATCACTGAGATGTTACAGTTTTGAGGCAAGAGATTTCAAACAGGAAAAAAAAAATTGCTGGGCAAGTTTGACTGATTAGGTCAAGCGTGTGCGTGTGTGTGTATTTGTTCTCTCCAACTGTCCATTCAACAATCAGATTTTCATGTTTCAAAGAAAGTAAAGATTGTCAGTAATGCCGCAGTTTGTTTCATTTGCTGTCAGAAGTCTATTTTGAGTTTGGAGATTTTATCTTTTTAAGTCTGTCCAGGAATACATGAATGGTGGAAGCTTGACAATTTATTCTATGTATTCTTTTCTTATACATGGTACAGAATATTTTTTATGTATGCACTAAATGTATGGTGGAAAAGTAAATTTTCTTCGACTGCTGTGTTGTTTATCCCTTGGTTAGCAAGTTGCATTAGGTTAATAATGTGCTCATACAATCGCTGATTATATGAGTTTAAAGCATTGTCAAAATGGAAAAGGCATTAATACTTTTTACAAAACTATGGTGCTTGATGTCTGTAGTTTAAAAGCTGTTGCTCTGGATTTATATTGTGTGCTTGCAATAATGACCACAATGATAAAAGAGAACAGTCAGCGTTTTTTAGTGTGACACTCCGGTGAGTCTGCACATACTGTACACACACAAACACGTTTCATTTGTTCTCTCTCTCTCTCACACACACACAAATTAGTGGTAACAGTCACATAGATAAAGAGTGAAATAGTACCAAATGAAAAATTACAATAAAACAAAAGTAATACCAAAATTCCAGACATAGAATATCTTCTTCCTTTTATAAATCTCAGTGCTGGTCCAGAAAGAACTAATTAAACTTGTATGCGGTTGTTTTATTGTTGTTTTTATTTTAGTATCTTTTGTTGATAAGTTTTCTTTCTCTGCAGAGACGACTACGAGGTGTCCTGCAAAGAACTGGATCTTCTGGTTGAGGCTGCCATGGAGATGAAAGCGGAAGGGGTGTATGGATCTCGCATGACTGGCGGGGGCTTTGGTGGCTGCACGGTGACCTTGCTTAAAAAGGACTCGGTGGACAAGGTCATTGAAAACATCAAGGTCAGTATCATGGCAGGGGGTTGGTTGGCTTGTGCTTTTGTGAGAGGGGTCAGTTTCATGACAGAGGATTGGTTGGCTTGTGCTTTTGTGAGAGGGGTCAGTATCATGACAGGGGATTGGTTGGCTTGTGCTTTTGTGAGAGGATCATCAGGTTTATTGGGAGAACAGATGTTCGCAATCATGGAATGTACGTATGTTTTGATTGGTTAGCAAATGCACAGAAAGGACGATAATGTAAATGCATTCCCACACATGACCATGTTGAGTTGCTTATACAATATACATCTAGACACACATAGCATGTTGGAATCTACACACTCATAGCATGTATGTGTGTGCATGTTCACATGTGATGTATCTATTTCATGTACAAGCACACAGCAATTGTGAACCAAATGTGTGTGAACATGCTTGCTTGCACATGATATACTCGCACATACACTGAAGGCAGTCATGAACACACTTGATACGTATATACTCAGTAAAAAGAAAAAAATGAAAAGAAAAAATACATGGAGACACACACGCCGGCACATGTACGCATGCACGCACGTACGCACACACACACGCATACACACACACACACAAAACATACACACACACACACTTGTTCCATGTATTAATACATGCATTAAACTTTTCTTTCTATGGCAGAAATCGTTTTTTTTTTTTTTAAATTAGCCGTGACAGAAATGCATAGTAATGATTGGGTGAGGGGGGGGGGGGGGGGGGGGGGGGATGTGCCATATCATGTGTTGTGTGTTGTTGCTAGAAACAAGCAATCAAGTTTTGCTCATTGGAGCTAGAAGTGCTCTAGAAGTGCTCTTTTGCTGTGAGGAACCCCATTTGTCAAAAATGTGTTTCCTGTCCGATTGAAAGTGGAACGACTGACTCTCATGTGGATTTCGCATCCACAGTGACCTGTTTATTTTAAAATGAGCAGTGTGAAAGAACTTAGATGCAGTTATCAGTTGACGTCTGTATTAAAAACAAGTCGAGGACTGATTGAACAGAAAAGATGTTGGTGGAATCAAACTCCACTTTTGCTGTCAGAAAGTCAAAGACGGCAATATGGAAAATCCATCGCCTGGATGCAAGCTCATGAAAATAAGCAGAAAGATTGAGCATGGCAGACCCTACATAATCAAAAAAGTCATGCAGGATTGGAAACTGCACAATGAAACAGCTTTACTTTGTTTGGAATTGAGCATTTTCATATTGAACATGCACAGAATACAAGTTACAACAGCAGTCTTGTTGAGGCTCCTGTTATGTCCATGAGAGCGTCGGATAGTGACTCCTAATATCAACGTTAGAGGGGATCCGCTAACCAGGAGTTGATTGCTACTAACACCTACTGCCTCCTCCACCTCACAATATTTTCCATCCGTCTTCCCCAACTTCCCCACATATACTTGTACACTCTCTATTGCTTCCTTTTATATCCATATTATGTGTGTGTATATATATTATATGTAAGTACCATCAGTTCCTGAAGAAGCCTTTTGGTGAAAGCTTGGAATTAAAAAAAAAGAACTCTGTGGGCGGTGTTAACAACTTATTGTTCATCACTATATATATATATATTTACACATACACACATGCATGCACGCGCGCGCACACACACACACATGCACACACACACACAATGTGCACACATACGAGTGCAAGTGTGTAATTTTGTATATAGATAAATATTAAACATTACATTTTTTGTTTTCTAAGAGGAGACATTGTAATAAACTAAGTTGGCTTTATGACTTTTTGACCTGAAAGGTTTTCATGACTCAGCATCTAGTTGCCAAGAGATCGGGTTTGTAGGCAGAATGTGTATGTTTGTGTTTACAAATAGTGATTCAGAATTGATGGCTTTTTTTTTGTGTGTGTAATTTAAAAGAAAATAGTAATAATGATAATAATCCAGATTATAATAATAAAAAAGATAATGAAATTTCACATGTTTTCTGAAACACAAAAGAAATAGAAACAGTGAACTTTTTTTTCTTTTTCTTTTTTCCATGGCACATGCAAACATCTTCTCCACCAGATTTTAGCATCACATTGATTTTTTTGTCAATAGTAGTACTATGTCATGCAATGAATTGTAATTGGATAAACTTGTGGAAGTTATGTAGCAGTATATGCCATACCAGTAAAAGTAATAAATCTGATTGCGGTGTACGCTCAGAACAACTGATATCATGTATTGTGAAGTAGCTATTTGAAAGCAGTAAATTGATATTTATTGAATGCAGAGCTGTACATCCACCCATAAAGGGAAACAGACAAACCGTTATGTGTGCAGAGTATCATCAGTTTTCATTTTCACAGTTTTCAGGCTGTTTTCCAGGAAAGGATCATTGCATTCTAATGAGTCCATATGCATTACATAACATCACTAGGCAAATGCCTTGCCGAAACAAAACTTGAAGACCCGAGTCAAGCCTTGTCAGTGAAACATTCCAACAGTGCCCAGTGTTTCTGAGTAGATATACATCCAAGTCGCTCGTCCATGACTCTGATTAACTTCAGGGATTGGAGTAAAATTCAGTGCTTTCAACATAACACAGCCGTTGGCAAGACCCCTATCACTTTTCAAAAGAAAGTTCTTAACAGGTGTATCTTCAGCAAAACCCTAAAAACAGCTTAATGTAAAATATCACAGAAGAGGAGTACAGAATCTGCCTCTAAGCTGCTTGGAAGTCAGAAAAAGTGTTCAGCTGCAAGGAGGCATCGCCTTCCTGACCCCCTAATAGGGATGGTACCCCCTATACCCCTCCAGAGCCTGGGCTGCCCATAGACCTCTGCCTCATAGTTTTTTTTTGTAAATCCCAGGTTTAAGCCTTGTTAATGTGGGTTTTTTTTTCATCATATAAGTTGACATCATGTACTTTAACACTGCGGTGTTTTTTCTCACAAGCTCACACACAAATATATATATACGCATAGAAGCGCTCAGCATTGAAAAGTAGAGATGTAACCTTCCAGCAAAAATTTAATGTGTGTTTATTCTGTCCTCCTTCTGTACAGGGATGCCTGTTTGTTCATTCTTTCATTTTAATTTTTTCTTTGTTTTCAGAACCGCTACAAAGCTTCAGGACACACAGCCACCTTCTACGTGGTGGCTCCGTCAGAAGGGGCACGACCTCTCAATGTGTAAACCGAGTTGGTTGACGTGCACATGTAACCATGACAACAATACTATGTGCAGCATTGTTGGCCACTTGTGCAAATCTTTGTCAGATAGAGTATTATAGTAAGATATTTTTGTTAAGACGCTTTCCGTTTAAGGACTTTTCACCGGAACATTTTCTCTTTTATCTAGATTTTTTGCATGGTGAATACATGTTCTTTTAAGGACTTTTCTTTTGTTTAATCTGGTATATTTTGGTTTTAATCTATAGTAGGTTTCCCTCCAGGCACTTTCCTTTTAAGGACTTTTAACCAGAATGTTTTTTTTTTAATCTAGATTTTCCACATAGTTCATATACGTTCTTTTAAGGACTTATTTATTTGCAATCTGGTATATTTTGGTTTTAATCTATTGTAGGTTTACCTCCAGGTAAATTCTCCCTCCTGGTAAACATTTATTTCACTGGAACACTACTGTAGTCTTTGTTGATTCTCAGTTGACTTCTAAGTAAAGCCACTCTCCTGTCAAGATCCCCACTTTTAATTGTTTCCAGCTGTGTTTATTGAAAAGTTCCAGTGCAGTGCTGTTTATTTTTTGTCTTTGAGTCTCATTTTATTGCAGTCTACGAACTATGTTTTATGGTGATAGAAAATTAACGTTGTCTTCTGTCCTGAAACAAGTTGTAGTTCTCACGTCATAAGATGTGGCGTCCTGCTGATTTCCCAGCTGGCCTAGGTTGCTGCGTGCTTTCTTTTCACCAGTATTCACAGTGTCATTGGTATTGACCTGTGTTCTCATACGGTGAAACCTTCTGTTAAAGACTCGCTCCCATAACACTCCACCACATGGAGATCTGTTGCGATAATGCTAACAGTAGGCAATCGATCACACAGGCAAAAATGATGGCGACTTCTTTTGAAGAATATTTGTGACTGAATTTTCCAGAAAATCCTAAATCAGCATTGTCACAGTGCATATTCAATCTTTAATTGGTCATTTGATACGCATAGCAAACCAGTAATCGTCGGATTGCAGCGGTTGATTTGAAGAGAAAACAACCAATCCCTGCTTCTCTTGAAGTGCTCATTGAAATAGCTTGCTCTGTTTGAAAATGATGACGCAATGTCCAGTTATCACCTGTGCTTGAGCAGTAGAATAATTTTCACTGTTGACCATTTTTAACTCCATCATTACAGCATAATGATTTGACCAACGAGGCACATATTGTCAAAAGGATCAAAGATAAATATCGCCGTGCAAAAATAAAGGCACTGGCAGCTTTTGGTTTTAAAAAAAAGAGAGAAAGAAAAAAAAGAGGCTAGATTGTGTGCTCTGAAACAATTTGTGTGTTGGAAATGCAGTATTAACAGTGCACATTGTGAGGCCTGAGGACTTGTGTTGGTAGTGTTCTAGAGACCGTAAAATTATATATATATATATATATATATTATGGTGAACAAGTGGTGGCAGAAGCAAGTGCAGGCTAACAATTTCATCATTACATTAATGACTTGGCAAAGAATTTTGGGAAAAAAAAGGGGAGGGGAAGGAACAGGGAAGGAGATGATGTGAGAAAAAAATTAGGGATCAGAAATATTAAACCCTTCACTAGCAGCTTATGGGAACCATCGTAATCCATTCTGAAGACAGATCCATTCATATTGCCTGCTCCAAGGCCTTTCATCCACTGAATCAGATTCATCAGGGAGGCATATATATAATAGTTTTTTTTTTCTGAACAGTTTTTTATTTGTACTAAATGTAGCTACCCAACAAAGAAACCTAGCCACAGTTTAAGCCTTTCTGGGGAATGGCCATGGAACACAGTCATTTCCGACAAAATGGCTGCCTGCAGCCATCTGTGTAAGCCTATGGAAAGTCAGCATGGCACAGACAGCCCAAAGGTTCAGTATGTTGTCTTGGTGGAGGAAACAGGAAGTTGTAGGACATCGTTTTTGTTTGCTTGGTGACTAGTTTGAAATCCTCCATCGAGGGCTTCAATTCAGGAGGGAGACCTGTGATCAGGTCTATCTCTTACAAAATTAAATCAGATTTGTTGCAGTTCCATCACGATGTAGACTTTGTGGTCAACTTGCTACCATCGGTTTGACTTGAATTGACCGGTAAGACAAAACACTAACAGGTTTGCAGTCCAAGGTGCAAAATAGTGCCTGGTTGGTTTAACTGAACCAGATTATTTTCCAGTCAGTGTTGATGTTACGTTTTTCGTTTACAAGTCAACTGGAGAATTTTTTATTATGTTGCACTGGAATTTTGCTTCCTTTTGTTTGTTTTTGTTATGCTTTTTCTCATACATGTTTTGGACAAAGTGAAGATACTGTTGTATTGTTATTATGCTTGTTGTATTTTGCATTTTTTGTTACGCTAACAGACATAGGTTTCTGTTATGACCATTTTTGTTTGTTCAGAAATTTATGAAAGCAATGTTGCATTTTAAAAGGATGTGAACAGCAGCAGACGTTGTCACTGTTTTGGGTTGTCATGTGACTTAATCAATCACAAGAGTAATGTTTGATTGATTAAGTTATACTGGCAGCATTTTATGTTGTTTTCTTTTAAGATCTATTGCTGTATGATGTTTGAAAGTTATCCTTTCTCTCTGTGTGCACATGTGTTTGTGGACACATATAACCAAGTTTAATGGATGCAGTTGAAATGCAGCAAAAACTGCTCTGACGTGCGTTGATCTAAATTATTTGAGAATGATGTCATCCTATTCTGGGAGAGAATTTTTCGACACAAGCCTATCTCGGTCATTGCTGGGTAGGCACTTGATTCCTTCACCAATTCAGGGATTTAAATTATTTGAGAATAATGTCATCCTATTCTGGGAGCGGAATTTTAAAACTTTTTTCTGTCATTGCTAGTTGATTCCCTTCACCAACTCAGGGACGTATGGATTGAAAAGGTAATCATTATCATTTTTGTTTGATTCACCGCTATCATATATACATTGATTCAACATTTACATTTGTACATATTTTTTAGTATCAGTTGGCTGTCGGCATAGACCTATGCAAATTTTAACAGGAAGATAGGGAAGAAAAAGGAGAGCCTGTATTAATCTTAAGACAAACAATTGTGAAATGGCCTTTTTAGAATTTGTGTTGTGTCACCAGTTGAATGGCGGATTATTTGTTCATTGTCGGTCACTTTTCTTCATGTTCAGGGTTGTTGACATGTCTGCCGTCTGCCACAGGGTCTCTTCCCCAACACTTAGCTTCTGTCTTAAATCCATAGCCTCTAGTGATAATGGCTGAGGGAAGAACTGTTACAGTTTCTGATTCAGCATTGTTTTAGTAATGATAGTTGACAGTTGATCAAGGGTTTGTACAGACATTAAAGGTTTGGGAAAGTGTGCAGAAACCTGGGTACCCATTTTAAGGCCATAAACGTCTGTAGGTACCAGCTTTGGTCTGGAAAGTTTGTAAATTTGGGGGTGTTCCTGTAAAAAGGAATTTTGGTGGGGTTTTTTTGTTGATGTTTTTTCAAATAAATTTGGTTCCCTTCCCTGCAGGGCTCAAAAGACCAATGTCTGAAACATTGCAGTTATTTGAAGAAACTCAGGAAATGGATCCTACCAATCGTAGCAGCATGATGAGTGAAATCTGCTTTTATTGACTGCTGCTGATTGTCCCAGTTCTGATGTAGAGGGAAGGTAACACAAGTGTTTGTCTTTTGCATGACCTATACGCAGACTTCAGGTGACTTTAGAAATTTAGTCCAAATGGGTATTAAAGTTTGCGAATTTTGTGTCTTTCTTTTTTTTCATTATGCACTCTGTGTTCAATACATACTGTAGAAGGCACTGAGTATGGGGCAAACGAAGCCTTGAACAGGCAAAAGGTAAATGGCACTAAGGTAAAAATATTGAATTTCTATGGTTTTGTCCGTGCATATTTTGAAGTTGGGTAACCAGTGGTGGGAGTGCTAATAGTGGGTGATTCTGGTCACTAGGGGATGAGATGATTGAGTCCGCTATTTCGTTCTTGGGATAGCAATGTGCTATCTTTATCCCTGTGTGGGCTTTTTTTTTTCTCCTTGTTTTTAGGATGTTATTCAGAATATCTCTTGCATGTTGAATTGTCAGGTTGTCATTTTGTTCTGGGCTTTTTCTTGTTTTTGTTAAGTAGGTTTTTCTTTTCTTAAGGTAGTTGATTTAGTGTCCAGTGTTTGGATATTCTGTTGCATATTTTTTCACTTCTTTGTTTAAAGTGGTTTTTGAAAGTCTGTATTTGCATATGTGTTTATATGAAATCATTGTTTTCATATGGATCTAGTATGTGTAAAATGCATTCCTGGGCTGAAAATAGCATTGAAAGGCTTCTGCATTTGTATCTAAAACAATGAAAATAAGCTGTATAGATATTTGTTCTTTGATGGAGGGTGGGTTGGTTTTGTCAAGGAAAGGCATGGACACATCCCTCCCTCTCTCTCTCTCTCTCTCCCCCCTCTGTCTATGTTTATTATAATTATCTACTCTCTGCATTAACATTAATGAAATTAACATTAAGGACCTGTTAAATCTTTTGTCGGGACCTTACAAGTTCTTGAAAGTAGAAGTGCCAAATTTTGTGATTTTCTTTTGTTGTTGTCTTAATATTTTGTATTAAAAGATGGGTAAATAATTTAGTGAGTCAGAATGGTGATTCCATGTTATATATTCTTGACAGTTTTGGAAAAAACTGAAATAACCTTTATGATTGGCTGGGATATTTCGTAAAGGAAAAAAAAAGACTTCTTTTTTAATGTTTCTCTGTTAGGGGTTTGTTTTTATTGAAGAATGGCTTGTTATACGACACGTCTACATGTGAACAGTTCACTGTTAATGTATTACATTTATTTATCAAGGAATTATGTGTAGAAGGTAGACATGCGCATGAGTGATTGTTCCGATATAGTGAGCCACAGGGTTGACCTTTCGTGTGGATTTGTTTTGCCGAGATTTCATTTACAGGGTTTCTGTACCTCAGATGTTAGAGATAATTGGGGAAAACACAAGGATTGATTTTTCTGAGACCATGGGAAATGCAAGCCCATTTCCTTGAATGTGTCTAACAATTTAGCGTGTACCTTTTTTAACACGTTTTTTAGGCAATGTATATTACAAATATATTCAAGCATTTTAGATGTATGAATTTTAAGTTACAGTGTATGTGTTATTCATGCGTTTGTAACGAACCTTTTAGCTGATTTGAGTTTTAAAACTTGTGTAACTGTTTACATTACTAAGCATTTTACATGTCAGTAAATTGAAGAATTGATTTATGGTATGTACATTATCCATGCGTTTTACAACTCTGTAATTTCAAAATATTATGACAGTGTTAAATTCTGTTTATAAGAGGTATTTACTACAGGGCACATTTCTTCCGATTGGCTTTTTGTGTGGAATTGTATAACTGAAAACAAATATATCAGTGTTAAAAGAAACTGATGTGCGTGTGTTTGTTACAAGCTTTTGTACGTGCACAGACTGAGCTTGTGTGAATATGTGATAGAATAAGCTGATGTGTACACGTTTGCAGAATCAGGTGGTGGTAATATATGTATTATCAGTTTGGTCTTTTTTTGTTTTGTTTTGCACCGATTTCCATGCTGGATGTTGCGGATGTTTTGTCTGGGTGCTTTACTAGTTGGGCAAGTTTATTTTCCTGTTCAGTCAAGCCTCTTATGTCATCGCCGAAGTATGACAACACCAACATCAAAGGCAACAAAAGAGAAATTCAAGCAAGCAGTCAAAGGAACTGAAACAGTAAGCGGCTTCAAGTATATGGGAGCATTTGTGACAGATGAAGGGTCCAAAGCAGAAGTTCTCTGTAGAATGACCTAAGCCTCAACAGAGCTTTCAAAACTCGAGACCATCTAGTATAACGGTATATCTTTCAGTTCCAAAGTGACAATGTCGTGCACGCTAGTAATATCAAACTATCTCCATGACTGTGAAACGCTGACCCTGACAGCAGAATCTGGCATTTGAAATGAGCTGCTACCGCAGAATGCTACTTGTCTCCCGCAAAGACCATGTCGCCAAAGAGAAGTTTGCAAAAGAAGTAAGGCAGCCTTTGGGTCTCCTGTAGACTGCTGACAACAATCAAGAAACGAAAACTGAAATTATGCAGTCACATCTGTTGCTCATTCGGTCTTGCAAATACCTACTTGCATGTACTTCACCAATACACAGAAGGGGCAGACAGCGAAAGAAGTGGGAGGACGTTATCCAGAAATAAACAGGCCTTCGCTTTAGCGATTTTTAGAGAGCTGAAGAAGACAGATGAGAAAGGAGGATTGGCAGGTCAAGTGGTGCACCAGTGACAGTGTGGATGTGGATGATGTTGTGGATGATGAACAGCCCTGATGTGGCCCTTTGCGGTCGGCTGGGCTATAAGCAACATTATCTTATCTCTTGTGGATGATGATGAAATGTGTGTTGAATAATCTGATGGGTGTGTGACTGGTAGAATGAGTTGGTGTGAATGTCTGACATTTGGAAGAGCTTGTTTGCGACATAACAGAATTATCTAGTAGTGTGTGTGTGTGTGTGTGTGTGTGTGACCGAAAAACCAGTTTGTGATATGTAATGAGTTGATACATTTACGTGAAATGTTGGATAGCTAGTGTGTGTGTGTATGACATGCACAAGAGCTGATGTGTATGACTTATATATAAGAGAACTGGTATTTGTGTGTGACGTGTAGAACTAGTGTGACATGTACAAAAGCTGATGAGTGTTTGTGACATGTACAAACAGCTGACGTGTGAATAACGTACAAAGAGCTGGTGTATTTTTGTGACATGTACAGAGTGTTGTGTGTGTGATGTGCAAAGAGTGAGGTATTTAAAGAGCTAGCATGTGTGTGACATTTACAAAGAACTGATATATATGTATCATGTTAAAAAAAACTGACATGAGCGAAAAGCTGGTATGTGTGTGTGACAAGCTGTGTGGCAGTTCAAGGTCCAATCTAACACATAGTTTAAGTCTGAATAACCAGCCTGGTCATAGAATGATACAAGAAAATTTCCTTGGTGAACAATGTCATCAATGTGGTTTTAACTGTTTTAAAAAAAAAGAGCTCTCCTAAACCCATCAACTCCATTCTTCCGTACTATTCTTGTTTTTTTTTTTACTAAATAACACAAAATAGTTACAAAGTAACACAGAAGAAAAACAGATATGAAAACCAATGAGATGAGAGTGGTCTTGTAATAGAAATTTTTTTTTTTTAATTCAACTGGCAGCAACTGAATTGGAGGTCTGTGGTTCAATTCTAGCAATGGCAGATTTGATTTCTCTCCTCTCTGCCAGACCTTTAAGTGATAATTGGAGTGCTAATCTTTCATATGAGGCAATGAACTTAACTCCCACATGCAGCAAGCAATCCTAAAATGACCCACAGCACCAATGGAGTTGTCATACACAAAATTATGAGAAAGAAACCCACTTGATTCGTAAAACCATTGAGAACATACAAGTATGCTCATAGGTGTAGTAGGGCTGTCCTGCGAATGTTGAATTAGACCAGGCTTCTGACAAGAACGGCGATCCAGATCTTGCACATAGAAGTCTGTTGTGATGATAATGTTATACACATCATCAATCAATGAAATACATTAGAGGTAAACTAGGATCCAAGTTATGCTAATAATTACTGAATGAAACATGGGTAAACCAGGATTACAGAAGTTAAGCTGATTATCAGAAAGAAAAAAACTGATACTTCTTTGAATAAATCTGTATAGTTCAGTTGAGTTTTATAGTGATAATGATGATGGTAATGATGAAAAACAAATTTCAAGGGTGTGTCTGTGCTTTCATCTTTTGTTGAATAAATCAGAGAAGTTATCGGGTAACATCCACACAAGATTGGCACAATTTTTTTTTAATTTATGGTTTATTGAACACTGCCATCATTACCTAGCATATGAGACAATAATGACACAATTAAAGGCCCGTAGATTGAAATGTAATTTTATTTTTCTGTCATTTTACATACCCACACTTTGGCTCCAGCTCATTTCAACTCCAAACTTGGCCACATGCAGGTTTGTCTTGCAGCAGTCCCAGAACCACAGTCACATTTTAGCTATTGATATCAAGTTCTAATGAAGAAACCCAGATGAGACCCAGCACCCCTGCAGAGTTGAGTGTGATGGTGTTCAGTGTTACAGGAAAAGAAGAGGACCCACAAGACGAGCACCCACATCACACATGAAAGCACCTTTCACACATAAACAAATAATGTTCAAATAAAGACAAAAACGTGTAGACAAGTCAAGTAATGGCAGGCTTGGCAGACTGTTCTTTTTGTTTTTTCCCCGTCGAATCAGTGTCAATGCGCAGCTGCAACATCCCAGACAAGAGTTTCCATATCTTCAGTCAAATCATGTATGTAAAATCTGCCAAAAGTAGTGTGTGACATCCGGCTTGTTGCCAGACAGATGTCAGGGACTGCAACACTTCACCAGGGAGCGCAACTGGCGGGAAAAGCGTGGACTTCATGTGCCCTGATGGACATAAGCATGGCAAATAATCTGTCTGAACTAAGAGCTGAACATCTGGGGTCTGACGGCCACATTCTGCTCACTGTGCCATAAAAAGTTGGATGAGGAGCCGGACTCTATCCTCTCAAGATACATCTATGATCTTTCTCTGACAGGGACAGTGAACCCATTCCACCTCCGATCGGTAGGGCCTTGGGTGGATGATGAAGGGGCCAGCAGAAGCAAGGTTACTGTCAATCTTCTGACAAAGTGGTCGTGGCTTGGTATGAAAGGCACGTTGAGAGTGTGACCGAGCCATCCTTATTCCATTTCAAGGACTGGAGAAGGCATAGACTTCACTCGCTCTTCTGGCTGAACCCAAAGCCAACATGACTACTAAACACATCTTCAGTGCGAGTTTCCTGACAGAGCATTCAGCAAGAGGCTCGAAGTCACTGGACGCCAGATACTCCAAGACCAGTGGTAGACTGCACTTAGAGCACCAAGTGAGTCTTACAGATCCTGACGAGGAGTACACAATGAGCTCCGTTGGAAATGGATCATGGCTAATAACAATGTCTCTTCCCATAAGTTTGAATATTTCGGCAATTGTTGATCTGAACCCATTAAGGTTACTCGTCTTCCTTCCTTTGATGTGTAAGTCTTCCCCAGACTGAGCAACATCTTCTACTTTGGCATTTGCAGAAGGTATACCTGCCTGACTGCACCATCTAGAGAAGACAATCCACTTAGTGTCATATACCTCCAAGATCGATGGTCTTTGCCCAGCCTTGATCTTGTCTACGCATGAAGAGTGGAAACGTCTCTGCTAGATATGTAACTGGCGTGGAGAGAAAGAGAGATTTGGGGTTTACGAGCGAACTTTCCAGTCTAGGTTGAAGCAACAAGCCCATTCCCGCAGGCAGTGGCATGGGTACCATCACGAGAAGAGTGATTTAGAGGTTGATCCAAGTCTGCGTCCATTTCAGTGGGCAAACGAGAATGACTTGACATTTCTCCCTGGCCACGTTGTTTAGAATGCACAAATGGGGGCAGGTGGAAGCAACGCTTAAGTGAACATCCCTTTCTATGAAATTGCCAGAGCATCCACAGCGAAGGCTGATGGGTCTGGAACAGCAGGCACAAAAACTGGGAGCTCTTTATTCCATGAAGTGGCAAACAGGTTGACATAGGGGGTTCTCAGGACCTGGGAAATCGACCGGAATATTGATTTGCTTCTCATCCATTCCTAAGGAAAGACGCTGCCCCTTCTTGGGATGGGAATCCACCAGAACATTCAGTTTGCCCGGAATGTGCCTTACCAGAAAGGAAATTTTCATGGACTGACAACAGGTGTAGAGAGACACCAAGGTCATTTCAAACACCTGGAGTGAGTGCCCCTTGATTATTTAGGTATGCTGTGACCCTGTAGTTGTCTGTGCATACTGTCAAAGTTCTGTGTCTTCGAATTTGAGACCAATTGCGGAGAGCCTGAAGGACTCGTCACATCTTGAGGACGTTTATGTGTTTGTAAGGGTGGTGGATGGATGAATATAATAAGGAGGGTAGAAGGAGTAGGAGATGGGGAAGAGAGCGAGTTGACACATCCACTTCAACACCCAACACCAGCTCGTTGGTTTCCTCTCTCTTTTTATTTTAAATCATGGTTGGATCGAACCAACCATAACCAAACCACCGACCTCAGGACAGTGCGTGCTACACGCTATAGCTCCTCGCGTTTCACCTGTTAGGCCTACGCCCCGGCCCAACAATGGCAGTTGCTTTTCAGCCCTTTACATTCACAAACACCTGAGTCAGCGTCACAGCCTTCACCACACTCTGCTCAGTGAAGAAATGATCTCAGAGCCAGAACGCTGGGAGTATATAGGCCTTCCACCCCTTTGAACCAGATCTTTCGAGAAAGTCTTTTGTGGCCTGAGTCACAATAGAACGACTACAAGCGTCTAAAGTGCCTAAGATCTGGCCTTGCTGGGCTGCTCTTAAACATTCTATTCCCCAGGGCCCGACAACCAACGGTGCCGACCGCCATGTAAGTGGCTGGTCTAGAGAAGTGCAGAAGAAACAGACCCTTCAGACTCTGTACCTAGGGCAAAAATCCAGCATCCCATCTGAAGATGTTTATATATTCCAAAATCTCAAGTCCACCTCAGCAAATACAACACCAATTACGATGTGGCTGAAGTCCAATGGCTGTCTCTCCAAAACCAGTCTGCCCAGACCAGCCGTGGGCAAATTGTCTGCTGAGTGACCAGCCTCTTAACTGGCATTCCAGCCTACCAGCTAGGTCGCCCCTCACTGCGATTCTATCCCGCGTTTGAGGGGTTAACCACTACAACTCTCTGTTCTCAAAGGCTGGGCAGAATCGTACCCTTTACATATTGTCACTTCATGGGGACCTCATCTCCCACTGAAATTTAGGAACAAGGGATATAGGCGAACACCCCAACCCGATTCGCTCATGCCACCACAAAATTGTGTGCAACGACAGAGGGAGAAGAAGAGAAACCTCAGACTTAAACCAAGCCATATCCAGCCAAGCCTGAATGGTGGACAGAAAGGTCCGACTCATGGGCAGCTGAAAATCCCAACTTCCAGAAGATTTGAGTCCAAACATTGCTCAGTGCCCACTGCAGGGGGCATGGCGAAGCGACCCAGAAGATGCGGGACCAGTCATGGCCTGAAAACTGTCACGTGATGCTGACTGGGACGGAAGAAGGGATTAAGTAAACAACTGAATTTTCTCTGCCCGTAAATCTGGAAGGCAAACCAGATTCAAGTTCGTAAGGAAGCGCATGCCCAAGTGTATAAAGTTCTGAGATGGAAATCTGTCCGACTTTTCCAGGTTCACAAAGAAGCCCAAAGTGAGAGTTTTCTCTAGAATTGAGAGACTCCGGAGAGGGCCACAGGATCTTGATTCCTTTGGAGAAAGTTGTCCAGATCATTCAACAAGATGGAGCTTGCCCTTTGCATTACCTTCATCATGACTGTGTCCATGATCCTGGCGAATACCCAAAGACTGAGAGACAGACCAAAGGGTATGGCTTTGAAGGGAAAGATATCCCCACCCGCTGCCTCCCCCTTAAAAGGCAAAACGGTGATACGTATGGGATGCAGTGTGAACTGAAGCTTGGAAGTAAGCCTTGGAGTGATCGAGACTCGCAGTCCAGTCTCCTGGGATGATAGACGGACACAAATGTGTACTGTCTCCATAGGAAACTTTGAAGAGGAAATACAGAGATTTAGTCTGCTGGAGGTCTATAACTGGTCTCTACTTCCCATTCTTTCAGAGTACAAGAAAAAGAATGTCAAAAAACCGGGGGCACTTCCTTCATGATAACAGCCTTCTTTTATTTTAACTTTTTTTCCCCCCTGAGACCGGTGGCAAAACAGATTGAAGGGAGACGCTGATCGACTTATCTCCACTGGGAATAAGTGTGACAGGGAGAGGCGACAAAATGGTACACAGAACACTATATGTAACGCCCTACCAATTTTCGCATGAGCTGCAAACAGAGAACAGTGGATAAATCCTATTTTAGCGGCGCAAAACATTTGAGCGTTAAATCCTATTTTAGGGTTAGGGTTAGTCAGCCAAATAAACGAGGGTACATTTACTATTTGTGTTTGTTGATACCGGATACTTTTGGTTACTTTCGGTTTCCGTTTGGCACGCAAGTTTATCGCGCATCGGGGCTCAAATGTTTTGCGCCGCTAAAATAGGATTTAAGAACAGTTAGTACAGGAGACTGGTTTCATACGAATCGTCGTTAGAACACCACTTTCGACAAGTTGCACAAGCATGAGGAGCTGTCAAAGTAGCAGGTTTCAATGTCAGGTTGGGAGGTGTCAAAACAAACAACGAAGAGGAATGCTGCTTTTTGTAACCTAAACGCAATGCTGTGCAACTTTCGAGAATTTTCCTTCCAAGCAGCCAAAGAAATGAAAAGCCTCCCTGTTAAAAGGGAAAGCCGTCTTAAACAATTGCTTGAGTGAATCCGTTACGAATCAAAAGCGAAGTCCACAAAATGAGAGAGCCGTAAGAGGAAGGAAAGGGAGAAAACTGAGCTAGTTCTAACCACAGAAATGGGAGGGACACACACACACATTCGCGCGTGCGCGCACACATACATAAGCACGCACACATGCATACGCACACACACATGGGCCCCTGTCCACACATCCATACACACACATGTGTACGTTCACTACACACACATACAAAAAAAAAAAAAAAAAAAGACAACCAATGTTAGATAGGCACTCAAGGTCTGACCAGCGCATTGGGCTAATGCGTAGGTTGATATCTGTTGAGTCGTAGCCACGAGACCCTCTCCTTCAATTCTCTCATCTTAGTTGTTAATTCATTTATCCATCGGCTTACAATCATGCGTAGTGTGGTCTCAAAACATTGCGGATGTGGTGTAACGCAATTTGGACTAGTCCGCACGCAGCGACGCCTCCTTGATGAAACCAGGGACCGTACAGCAAATTTTTGCTGTACGGTCCCTGATGAAACTGAAACTGAAACTTGGAGGGACTTCTCATTTCTTCTGTTCAAAAATGGCGCAATGCTATTAACTCATGATGGGTAATCATTCTGGAATTAAGGCTCTCTCTTTTTTTTTTCTTTTCATTTTTCTGAGGTGCCTTTTTATATGTTAAGAGATATTTATGTGCTTACGAATGTAAGGAACTAAATGATGTGGATTTTGAAGAAAGTGTCTGGATTCAATTTAAAAGTAAAGAAAACTTGACTGTTTTATTTGGGAACATATACAGAAATCCTGCTTCATCACAAGAAAATGATGATAAACTATTTAAACTTATGAAAATGGAAGCAATACAGTCTTATGATGTTGTGTGTATTACAGGTGATTTTAATTATCCCGATATTGATTGGAAAGGTACATGGTCAAAAGAGAGAGATGAACAATTTATAGAGTGTCTAAGGGATGTATATCTTACTCAAGTGGTAAAAAATCCGACAAGGAAAAGACTAAATCAGAAAGAGAATATATTAGACTTAGTTTTGGTTAAAGACGAAAGAATGATTTCAGATATTGAACATAGTGCCCCAGTTGCAAAAAGTGATCACGAGGTTTTATCATTTTTTCTGTACATAGAGGGAAAAAAAGAATCCAAAAAGGGCGAATATAGATTTGATTTCAATAAGGGTAATTACGATAATTTAAGAAAAGACTTGGGTATGATAAATTGGTGTGAAAGTACCCACTTGGATGTGGAAGAGTGTTGGAAAATGATCAAGAACTCTATTCATAAGTGTATTGATAATATATATTCCAAAAAAAGAGTGTTCAACACATATATTGAAAAAACCAATATGGTTGGATAAGAAGGCTTGGAGGAAAGTTACAAAAAAACAAAATGCATATGAAAGATTTATGTGCACCAAACAAGGTAGTGAATATATGAAGTATATAAGGATGAGGAATAAATGTGAAAAAAGTAAAAGAAAAGAAAGGATCGAATTCAAAAAAAAAGTTGCATCTAATTGTAAAGATCATCCTAAAAGTTTTGGAAATATGTACAATCACAGACCAAAACAAATATTGGCATTAGTCCACTGAATACAAAAAAATGGTGGTTTAGCAGTGTCAGATGAAGATAAGGCAAATACTTTAAATGACTTCTTTTCTAGTGTTTTCACAAAAGAAGATAATAGTAATATTCCGATCTTGGAAAGTGGTTCAAGGTCCAGTGGAGTCACCGTAACAGATATGTGTATTACACCTAGTGCAGTTAGAGAGAGACTTAAAAATATAAACCCAAATAAATCTTGTGGACCTGATATGATCCCTGCAAGAGTTCTTAAGGAGTCATATAATGAGCTAGCATTACCTTTCAGTATTTTGTTTAATAAGTCAATTGAAACAGGTGTGGTACCAATGGACTGGAAGTCCGCAAATGTGACAGCTTTATTTAAAAAAGGTACTAGGACAGATCCTGGAAATTATAGGCCAGTTAGTCTTACATCAATTGTTTGTAAGATTATGGAATCAATTATACGGGATGTGATTGTAGATCATATGACTTTGAATAATTTATATACAGAGTGCCAGCATGGTTTCCGTAAACATCGATCTTGTGTAACACAACTTCTACTAGTCATGGAGGATTTAACAAAACTTTTAGATAATGGCAACAATGTAGATATACTGTATTTAGACTTTAAAAAGGCCTTTGATTCTGTTCCCCATGAGAGGCTATTAGTGAAATTATCATCATATGGAATTACAGGTAGAGTGCATACATGGATAAGGGATTTTTTAACTAAAAGACAGCAAAGAGTTAGAGTAGGAAGCTCATATTCAGATTTTACGGAAGTTCTAAGTGGTATACCACAAGGGAGTATTTTGGGTCCCGTATTATTTACAATATTTATAAATGATTTGCCAAACTCGGTTGAAAGTATTTGCAATATATTCGCAGACGATACAAAAATTTATAATACAACCTATAATCATAATACATTACAAAATGATATTGATAGTTTATCCAGATGGTCTGCCACATGGAATTTGCATTTTAATGCGGACAAGTGCAACTGTTACATGTTGGACATAAGAACCCAAGACACCAATATACAATGCTAAACAGTAATACTGGTGAGCGTGCAGATATTTCAACATGTGATTATGAAAAAGATCTTGGTGTCACTTTTGATTCTGGCCTAGTATTCGATAAGCATATTCAAAACTCTATAAATAAAGCTAATAAAATGATTGGTATAATTAAACGTACTTTTAGTCATATAGATAAAGATATTTTTACAAAAATATACAAGGCTTTCGTTAGACCTCATTTGGAATATGGCAATGCAATTTGGTATCCTCGATTAAAGAGGCAGTCTGCTGCTTTGGAAAGAGTACAAAGAAGAGCAACAAAGCTTGTAAAAAATATACAAAATCTTTCCTATGAAGGTAGGTTAAAAGCTCTTGGACTGCCTACTCTAAAAACAAGACGAGTGAGGGGCGATTTGATCCAAGTCTATAAAATATTTAATTGTGTTGACAATATTCCTATTTCAAAATTTTTTACTGCATCAAGAGTTGACATTACCAGAAATAGTGTGGATAAAATTTATCATGAATATTATCGCACTAACCTAAGAAAATTTTCTTTTAGTAACAGAGTAACAAATCTTTGGAATAAACTAACACCTAACATTAAACGTGCACAAAATACTAACCGTTTCAAAAGCTCTATCGATGATAGTGTACTATTGAAGACTATTTATTTTGACTATGATAAATAAAGACTTGAGCGAGTTAAAGACCTGACCGTGTGAAGACAGATAACATATAGAAGGGACATGTAAAGCCAGTTCTGGCTATAATCGCTAAAGGCAATTGTCCCTACAAACCTAAACCTAAACCTAAACCTGTTTTCTTGGGGGGAGGGAGGGGGAAGGGGTGATCCTTATAAAATGGCGCTGTACCACGCCAAATAGGGATAAAGCATTTCTTTGGACAGGTGAGTATGAGAAAAAGAGGTAAGTATGAGAAAAAAAATACTAACAAGAAAGATCTCGAACGTATATTTCTCATTTCCGCCCTGAGTTGCATGCAAATTATTTACAACCGGAAGCAACATGGCGGCTGGTTCCTGTTTCGGCATGTTGCTATCTGAAGCAGACGACTTCGAGGACTGGAGAAAACGTAGTGACAATCTTCATAACAGGTACTCGGTGTGATGAAGAGAAAACATTAACAGGAACAAACTAGTCTAAGTTTGCAAGCTTGATTTCAATTATTTATGCGTACAATGCCGCATAATGAGTATTACACAGACATGTATATTACGTTCAGTTTTCGATTTCTTTATAGAACATGTAAAGTTACTAGTATCTTCTAGAAGCCACGTTGGATCGTCAGCTCTATATGTACAGGGTTTTGTTTGTTGTTGTTGTTGTTGTTGTTTAACGTAGAAGAGAGAGAGTTAGTTTAATCCCCTGCAAAAGTGATAAATTCTTGTAGCTAAGACTGATATTTATATTTCAAGAGTGGTTAATTATGGTCTATTACAAATCAGACAAATTACAAAGTAGTCAACCAGATACTAGTAAAATGAATCTATACAGCCCCAATGGTGTATGAGTCTTTGAAATTTCCCCATCATTTTGAAGCAGGCCTTTCCTCTATTTTATTATGGTTTATTCTTTCATTTGATCATTTAATTTCTTTAGCATTTCAAATCTGGTACATCATAAGAACAGTACCCACCTATGGCTTATACATCATTCTCAGGCACCATGATGAACTATGTTATATATTATGTTGACCACTGATTACAGCAGAGCTCATCTGGTCCTTGTAGATCCTTGAAAGTTCTTGATTAGTGAGATCTGAAAGCATATTTAATAAGATCCTGAAAGCCTTTGAAATTAAGAGTTTTGTGTAAGAGTGTTAGATAGGTCTAGAGATTTATTGGTCTCGTATCAACAATTTTTTTTCCCTTCACTTAAAATCAAGGAGAAAATAAATTATAGACACTGACAAAAGATCACCAAAACAGCATCCTAATCTTGTAAGATGCTATTAATTGATCAGTGTTTGCCATTTAGCAAGATGTATGCTTTATTTGCTTGCTAGTCAAGTGTTTCAAATAATGTGCTGTCACGGTTAGAGGCTGTGCAATATTTGGCAACTTACATTAGTTTTAGAATCTTTGAAAACCACAGTGGAGATCTTAAAAAATCATTTAGATTTTGATGGACAGAGCTTTGTAAACCCACTACTAACACCAGTTTAATTCCATTCTCCAGCGATGAGCCTCACGTCGCTCCAGGAGTCCTACATCAAAGGACTTCGACAAATAACAGGCGCTGGACAGGTAAGTCACCAGCAAAACAACATATTGACAGACCTTCAGATTGTTTCAAAGTGTCAATGGTTAAATTGCCCATTGCTGGCCAAAATGAAGAGACAGTTTGAAAATTATGGGCCCAGTTCAAATAAGCTCATGCCTAGCTTTTTAAAAAAATGCTGGCATTGACTTGTCACAAGAGTCTGACATCAGCTAATCAATGTGCTGTTGATGGGTGCATTTTATCAAAGTACCATACATCCGTATAAACTTTTTGCATTTATGCAGTGGCCACACCAACAACCTGAAGCTCTGCATTGATGATGGATAAGGATAATGCATCCATGTGCTTCTTAAACTGATAATGACAGCATTATGATGATGACAGTAATAATAAAATGAAAAATATACATCTGTGTAATATTAATCATAATGACATTGATGTGCATGATCAATGGTGGTTCAGTGGTTGTCATTTGCGTATCAAATCCACAAACATGCATGCATGCGTAGATACATGCAAACATGAATGCACACACACTCTCACATATGCATGCACATAGCTGCATTTACAGGTAATGAGACATTTGGAACATGTAATATTTGTTCTTTCACTGTCTAGCCACTTTCAGAGACATTCTATTTTACTGTAAACAGAACTATGTTAAGCATTGATGAACATTTTTGCCAAAATTTCATTTACATAAATGTCACAAAAACATTACTTCAAATCAAAATAGAATTACAGGACATGTATGCATGCAAGCGCCCAGATATGTATTCTGTTCCACATAGAAGTATCTGCCTACTAAGCATACACCCTTCTTAACACACATACACGAGTAAAAAGTATGCATACACATATTCACGCCTGCAGGCAGGCACATACACAGAAGTCTGCACATGAACATCCATGCATGCATATATGTATGCAATCACACACAGATCAAAGACAGTAACACATAGAGATACTGACTGACTGAAACCATTTACTGTCAGATTCACATATTGTTGTACTGACAAAGACGCAGAGATACATATGCATGCACGCACACACACACACACACACACACACACACACACACACACACACACACACACACACACACAGACACACACGCACGCACGCTCGCTCGCTCGCACGCACGCACGCACGCACGCACACACTTCTCTTCTCATTCCAGTGGCCTAAGTAGTCATAGGGGGGACATAAGGGATGACTCCATCAATCTTCTTCCCTATCACGGCCTGTCCTCTGCTTCTGACAGGAGTTCTGGCAGCCTGAGGTTTATCCATTCTATCAAGTTCTTTGACCAGCTCTTTCTCTGCCTCCTGCTGCGCCTTCCTCCTTCAAGCGTGCCTAGCAGGATTGTCTTTGCCAGCGAGTCGTGTCTTGTCACATGGCCAAACCACATCAGCTTTCTCTTCCTAACTGTAGCCAAGAGGGTTCCTGTGGTCCTGCCAGTGTAGACACCTGCTTTCGGATAGAGTCATTGGTTCTGTGCTCTGTCCAGGAGATGTGGAGCTGTCTTCTGTATGCCTTCATTTCAAAGGCTTGGATCCTTCTATCCAACTCTGCTGTCAAGATCCAGCTGTCACACCCATGCAGGGAGATTGAGAGGATGAGAGCTTTGTATAACTTGAGTTTTGGAGGAAGCCTATCTTATTGCTTCTCCACAGCTTTGTGAGCTTTGCCATAGCTGATGTGGCAAGAGCTAATCTGACTTTGATTTCTGTTGAACAGGGACAGTCTTTCGTGAGTTGTTGGGGCTTTTTTCTTTTTTTTTTTTTTTTTTTTTTTTTGCTGTCCTAACCTCCGCGCCACCTCAGAGGCAGTGCACCCACGCCGCTCATTCCAACACCCCGTACACAGCCACAGCCCGGTCGGCCCCGCCGCAGCCCCAGCACCAGCAATCCACAGGGAGCAGTCAGTGTCAAGTCGTCAAGAGGCAACCCACCGGAGAAGACACTGCACTGCTGCCGAGTCACTAAGGTGGTGTTCAGTGGCGCCTGTTCTGATCCAACATACGCAGGACACCACCTACTAAGCCCCCTACTGACAACAATAATTGCTTAGTCGCGGAGCCGGCATGAGTAAGCTCTCCCTCCGGAGGGCGCCACCACGTCCGTCCAACGACAGCCCCCATGGACTCGCCGATACCGGTGACCCCGACAGAACCAAACCAAGACCACAGACGTGGTCACCATGAGAGCAGGGCATGAAAGGCCACAGAATTTGAGACATTTTTTTTATGCTGATCGATGGGGATGAGGATGATTAAGATGATGCTACGGATTTCCATTTTGGTCTGAGACTACATGACAGGGCTGTACTCTACGCTTCCTTTCGTAATATATCCCAGTGTCAACCGGGCCCGAGAGATACAGGCACCTGCAGTGTTGGTCAGGAAATTTTAGCAACACTCTCAGAAACGCATCCATTAAGTGGATGAAACTCGACTGTGTGGTCTCAGTCTTCCCAACTGAGTCCGCAGCAAACTCAACTCTGGTCGGGCAGAAAAACCCACATGACTCTGATGGGATTCGAACCCACGACCTCCCAGCCGGGAGTCCACGACGCTAACCACTTTGCCACGGCAGCTGGTCATCTTTCGTGACTTTGACTTTGATTTCTGTTGAACAGCGACAGTCTTTCATGAGTTTAGAGCCGAGGTATTTGAATGCTTCCACCTTTTCCAGCCTTTGTTTGTTCATTGTAATGTTTGCGGTCTGGTCTTCATTGCTGCTGTTCACCATCACCTTGCTCTTTTCTGTGCTGATTTCCATCCCATATGCACTGGCTCGGACTTCTACCATGCTGATTAGGTCTTGGAGTTCGTTGTTGCTTCTGCTGAGTAGATCTATGTCATCAGTGAAGCACATATTGCATATGGGCCTGACCCCAACTGAGATGGTGGTGTTGAAGTTTCCGATGGCCTTGCACATAATATTCTCAGAGAACAGGTTGAAGAAGCGAGAGCAGACAGCCCTGTCTGATGCCAACAGTTGTATGGAAGAAGTCCCTTATTTGGCGGACCGTTGTTCATGAGCTTGGCGCTGGTTGCCAAGCCGTACAGTGCCTGTATTATCTGGACCAACCCTTCCTACATCTTGAAATTTCTGAAGACCTGCCACAACCCATCATGCCAAACTCGATCAGCGGCAGTTGAAAATTTACTATACTGTGCTTCTTCCTCGTGGAAAGTCAACCTGTTCTTCTGCAAAGCAGTTCCTCCGCCTGTTTCTTCAGCCACACACACACACACACACACACACACACACACACACACACACACACACACACACACACACACACAATATCAAATCACAACTCACCCCACACATATAAGGAAAGACACTCGCAACATCAAATCAAACTCACCCCGTGTATATAAGGAAACACACACTTATACATTTGGAAGCCTGCATACACATATGCATGCACATATGCATGCACATATGCATGCACATATGCATGCAAGGACATATAAGCTCACACACCACACACACACACACACACACACACACACACACACACACACCTCAGCACTGAAAAATAATGAACATCCATTCAACTGAACACCCATTGTGCTGTCTGATCCAAGCCCTCATTAACAACCTTGTGAGAAAATATTTGTAAGATATATGACAATAGACCATGCATAAGTTTTTTCCCTCATTGAGTTAAGAAGTAATTAGGAAGTTGAAAAATATGCACACTCTTTATAAAAAAAATGTCTTCATAAGCATTTTCTAGAAAGTGGTACCCATAGAAACAGCCGGTTGAGACTGATAATGACATGTAAAAATCTATCCGTCAAGTAAACAAAGAGTTAACATTAATTGAGGTATATTGTATTAAACAAAGATTTGCATATACACATTGTTCTCTGCTTAGTGTCCTTAGTGCTTAGTTTTGCTTTTTATAGATAGATAGATAGATATAGAGAGGTAGATAGAGGGGGAGAGAGAGAGAGAGTGAGAGAGAGAGAGAGAGGCTGGTACTTTAAACACATTGAATTTTAAATGCCCCACGTACAGTTTGTCCCAATGACTAATATAAATTTGCTTAATGTTTATATTTTCTGATATTTGTCATGTTTGTGAAGTTTCCTTTTTTTTTGTTCGTTTGTTGTAATGATGTGAAATGTATGTCTGATTCAGGAAAAAGAGAGCCATCACAGCAAGTGAACTGAGCATACAAAGACTAAAGAAAGTGTGAAACTTTTGCAGAAGAAGAAGGTGGCATCTGCCCCCATCGAGCGCCCAGGTTTGGGCAGCCGAAGCAAAAAACAGACGGGCAAAGAGTATGCCTACTACACCCGAGGTGAGCAGCTGAAGACGGCATTTGACATCAGCAACAAGGCTGTGCTGGCATCGTTTTTCTTCTGGTTACTGCTGATGTATGGGCTGTATGTGGCAGGGGGGTACATCCTAATGGCACTGAGGGTGATATGGAATGATTCTGACTTGCGGGAGGTGAGTGGTCTGTGTTGAAATGACAGTAGGGATGATGGATGTTGTTGTCATCACTGTCACCTTTATCATCATCATTGTCACCATCATCGTCATCTTCACTATTGTCAGTATTTTTTATGCAACATCGGTTAATATTTTTGTATCCCCCTTTCTGTCATCACTGCCATTCATTCATCAGTAGAAAGTTACCTTGAGCCACTCAAAGCAACAACTGGTTCTGTCTACCAGTGAGAAATCAATGTACCCATTTTCCCATTATAAGTGAAAGATTTGATGTTTTCATCTGAAGACTCTTTTCTTTAAAGCTTTTTACAATCATTTTCATAATAATGAAAGAATGTTTACCAGCTGTTTATTATTACAGATTAGCACACACACACACACACACACGCATGCACGCACGCACACACACACACACACACACACACACACACATGCGTATGCCCACTCATGCATACTCTTTCTCTCCATTTCTCTCTCTCTCTCTCTCTGTCTCTCTCTGTCTTACAGACACAGACTCTCTCTCTCTCTCTCTCTCTCTCTCTCTCTCTCTCGATATGTTAGTTTTCAAAGAGACAATGACAAAAGTATTCTGGACAAAAAAATGTTGTAAGGAAGGGAGCTGTTATTTGGAGATAAGTCTAATACAAAAGATAAAAAACATTCCAGAAGATGGCATCTGTATGTCTCAGACCTAGCTGACCTAGAGTTATATTATGAAAGGAGGAGACTACAAACATGTCATGTACTATTAGACCAGAATAGAACCCCATAGTCTCATCCCCATCACATGCAAATTACTTTAAACACTCATTTTTACTATCAAGTCATGTTTAACTAACTACAGAAACCTATCACCTGATTGGGATGACACTCGGTCCCATTGATCATCATTTGAAAATGAAAAAGGTCTCAAACTCTGTGCTACTTCATACATCACTCTTATGGTGACCTCAGTTTCCATTTCCTTGTTAGATCTGTACATGTCGTGAGTTGGAGTCAAAGTTGATGGTATCATGGGGTCTGTTGCTGGATGGAGGTGGTGGCATTGAGTGGAGGGGTATGCTGATCACACCAGCTCCGTGACTAAGCAGTTATTGTCATCGGTTAGGAGCCTGGTAAATGGTATCCTACATAAGCTGGATCAGAACATGCATCACTGAACACTAGAAATGCAACATCTGGCGTGTTTTTTTTTAATATAGTGACCTGATATTGATTGCTCACTGTAGACTGCTTGCACTGGATTGTGACATTGTCACCATGGCTGTGGCAGCTGGAATGAGCAGTAGGGGGTAACACCACTGGGGGATTAGGGAGGGCAGGGGGAAGATAAGATGGGAAGAAAATAACAGGTGTAGTTGTCTTAAATTAGTAAACAGTACAACAAAAGGATTGTTATGACTGGCAGTTATGCACTTTATGTGATTGAGTCCTGTGCTCTAAATTCAATAGATGTTTCTACCCATTGATTCTTCTTTCTATGCATGAATCATACTCCTGTATCCCGCTTATGTACTTCGTTTTTTATTTCAGTGTGTTTCTTGTTTGTATAGCAGATAGACCCCTGTAGACCTACTGCTGCTGTTCTGCTGTTTGCTATTGTTTATCAGTGCTAATGTGCTAGCTGTTTCACAAATTACTACAGCTCTTGCTGTACTAATACCACATTATGGCTACCGCAACTGTTACATTCTGTTACTAATGCTGCTACTGTGCTGTGCTACTACGACAGCTATAGATGCTTTGGCTCTCTACTACTACTACTACGACTACTACTACTGTTTTTTTGTGTGGTGTTTTAAAAATTTTTTTTTTACAAACTACTGTTCTGCTGCTGTTCTCTTCCTACTACTGTCGCTTATGTTGCTGTTGGTATACTTCTGCTATTAATGGTGATGCTGGTGTAGAGTAATTATTCTGCTATGACTGCCTGTGTTCTACTTCTGCACATATTTCTGCCACTGGTATGACTTAAGTAATACTATCACAGCTCCTGTCATCATTTACAACTATTTACTACAACCTTTGACTCTTACTACTGCTGCCGCTGCTACTAACACAGCTTACCACTACTTCTGTCACCATCACTACTACATCAACCACTCTACTACTGCTGCTGCTGCTACTGCTACTCCCTGTCCAACTATTACTACCACTGCTGCTGCTGCTGCTGCTACTGCTATTCCACCAACTACTACTGTAGCATGTTCATTCACTGGCTTTTGGGTAATAAGACGAAAGTCGAGAGGCTTCCTGTTTGGAACAAAACAATGTCGTCTGCCTTGTTTTCGTGTGCCTGCGAGTATCCCTCTAAATCATTCCTTCCTTTGTACATCCGATACAGTAGATGGTGTCAGAAGCTAAACGAACCTCTTCTACATCATGGCAGATAATCTATACATTCGATCGCCCGACCCGTTGAGCGTTGGCGGCGGTAATCGAGTGCGGCGTGGAAAAAGTGGAAACTCAAGTTTGACATCTTCCTGCAAGCCACAGGAGCAGCAGAGAAGACGGACAGTATCAAGGTAGGCCTTTGCTTCATCATATTGGCGATGACGGCCTCGAGATCTACTCTAAACTTTGTTTTCTTGGGGAAAGACCTAATCCAGTCGATGTAGAAAACCCCTCTGCCAGCAGAGGACAAGTCCAACTACACCACAGTGCTAGCCAAGTTCGACCAATATTTTCACCAGCGCGATCCCAGCTGATGCTCAGGGAACAGTTCTGGCTTCACCTGCAGGGGGAAACCAGGGCAGAACTTTGAGTCCTGGCAACGAGTGGTGAGAGAAAAGGCGGCTGCCTGCAAATTCGGAGAGGTAGACATGATGGTGAGGGACAAGCTTGTTTTCACTTGTCATGATGACACCGCCAAGCTGAAGCTGTATGATATAGGTGCAAGCCTGACTCTACAAAAGACATTTGAGATACTGTCAATGAGAGAGATGACGAGAAGCGAGCTTGTAGCTCTAAAACCGCCGCAGTTGATGCAGTGTCGAGAGCGAGACCTGGTCTGGATGGAGAGAGACGCGGGCTTCCACGACAAAGAAGTGGCCAGGCAACAACTCCTGGAGGGCAAAGCACCCCTAACAACTGCGGATACTGCGACAGAAAACACCCCATTGGCAAGGCCAACTGCCCAGCAGCAAGAAGCATTTGCAGAAAGTGCAACAAGAGGGGACATTTCGCTGTCATCTGCAGGAGTTCGGCGTCCGTGAAGGAAGGTCCAACAAGATGAGCTGTCGGACCAGGATGAAGATGGATACTTCATTGGTGGAGTGCATGACAAGCACCCATCTGGCACCGACTCAGGATGGCACATCAAGCTAAAAAATTGGCTCGCTGGACTTTACTTGGTGCATCGACACTGGCGCCCAGGTCTCTGTGATGCCAGCCAACGTCTTCAAACCAGCCTTCGGTCAGCTTCGACCTCCAGATCGCCGTCTTCTTGGCCCAGGCGACCAGCCACTGGATGTCATAGGATTCGCTTACATCAAACTTGCCCATGGTTGCACCCAGATATGGGGAGAAGGTGTACGTCCCCCAGACTTCAAAACTCCTCCTCGGATGCAGCAATCCAGAAACTCGGGTTGATCCATGACATCCTGGAGCCTTTACCGTACGCGCCATACGTACGACACCCACAGCAGAACGCCAACATTCATCACGGAGGGAGCACCCTGACTCGGCAGCCACTGATCCTACACATACCACCTTCACATCTATCGACGATGTTCGACGACAGTTCCCCAGACTCTTCAGAGGACTTGGGAGGCTTGAGGGAGAACAGACCATCCTCCTCAAAGACAATTCAAAGCCTTCTCACAGTCAGTTCCTCGTCGTGTCCCGGTCCCACTACTAAAGAAGGTGGAAGCCGAGCTGAACAAGATGGTTGAGAACAACGTCATTGTACCAGTGGACCACCGACGGACTGGTGTAGCCCAATCGTCGTCGTACCAAAGACCAACGGCAATGTGCGTATTTGCGTGGACTTGACTCGACTCAATAACAGCGTGAAGAGGGAAGTCTATGCCATGCCAGCAGTGGAAGAGACACTCAGCAAGATATCTGAGGGGAAAGTCTTCACCAAACTCGACGCCAATTCAGGCTTCCACCAGATCCAGCTGGACGATGAGAGTTCCAAGCTCACAACATTCATCACACCCTTCGGACGCTTCAAATTCCTAAGATTACCATATGGGATTTCCTCAGCTCCAGAATACTTCCAAAAGAAGATGGACACAATCCTGCAGGGACTTGCCGGAGTTGTGTGCATATGGATGACATTCTTGTGTTTGGTAGGGACAAGTCAGAACATGATACAAGACTGCGGAAGGTCCTGGACAGGCTGTCCAAGCTGGCCTCACCCTCAACCTGGAGAAGTTTGAGTTCGCAAAAACACAGCTTGAATACTTGGGTCAGATCATCGACTCAAACGGCGTGAGGAAGGACCCTGCCAAGTCAAGGCCATCGTGGAGATGAGACAGCCAGAGAACGTTGGCGATGTCAGGCGATTCCTGGGCATGGTCAACCAGCTTATGGAATTCGTGCCAAACCTTGCCGACAAATCCAAACCCCTGAGGGACCTACTACGCAAAGACGTTGCATGGACCGGGGCCCAGACCAGCAGCAGGCCTTCGACGCCCTCAAGGAGGACCTGACCTCATCTGAGACACTTGCTCTCTACCACCTAGAGCGGGACACAGTCGTCTCAGCAGACTCCAGCAGTTTTGGCCTCGGCGCAGTCCTACTACAGCGTCAGAACGATGGACACATGAACCTGTCGCGTATGCAGCAGATCTCTCACAAAGACGGAGAAACGATACGCCCAGATAGAGAAAGAAGCCCTCGCAATTGTGTGGAGCCTAGAACATTGGGCTGACCTCCTGATCGGCAAAGACTTTCATGTAGAGACCGACCACAAACCCCTGGTGCCACTGCTCTCTACCAAACTCATTGACGAACTGCCCGTCCGTGTCCAGCGCTTCCGGATGCGTCTGCTACGTTTCAGCTTCATCATCCACCATGTCCGGGCAAGGAACTTCACACCGCTGATGCGTTGTTCCAGAGCACCCCAAGATGCCAACGACTTGCCAGACGGTGATTTCACAGAACTGGTCGAGGTGTACCTCAATGCCGTCCTATATACAATACCTGCTTCGGACCACAGGCTGGCACAGATCAGAGCGGAACTGAAGAAGGATGACACTCTCCGCATCGTGATGCACTACGTCACCAACGGCTGGCCCGACAAGCAGCAGCTGAACAAAGCCACCAAGCAGTACAAGGCTGAAGCCGGAAACTTGACTGTTCATGATGGACTGCTCATGAAGGGACAACGATTGGTGATTCCGTCACCCTGAGGCATGACATCCTGAGCCCTCTGCACGACGGCCACCAGGGCATACTGAAGACAAAGGAGAACGCCTTCAACAGCGTGTGGTGGCCGTCCATAACCAAGGACATCGAAGCGATGGTCAAAACTTGCCCAGAATGCACCAAACATCGCAAAGCCAGGACAGAACCCATGAAGGGGACCCCGTTTCCAGACCGACCAGGCAGAGAGCTGCTGCTGACTTCTTCCACCATGACGGAAAAATATATCTCCTGGTAATTGACTACTACTCGAGAGATGTCGAGATTACTCTGATCCCCAACAGCACCACAACAGAGGTGACAATTGCCAGGCTAAAGAAAGTCTTCAGCCGCCACGGTATCCAGACATCCTTGTCACGGACAACGGCCCCCAGTTCGCCTCTTCCGACTTTGCATCCTTCGCCACAACCTGGGGATTTGATCATGTGACATCCTCACCTCACTACCCCCAGTCGAACGGCGAAGTTGAACGGCCGTGCAAACCATCAAGAACCTCATGAAGAAGTGTGATGACGAAATACCTTGGCCTCCTATGTACCGCAACACCCCTTGGCCAATGGTTTCTCCCTGCTCAGCTGAGCATGGGACGCCGCCTCAAAACTCGTGTCCCCTGCACCCCGGAGTCCCTCCTGCCCAGACCCCTGACATCGACATCCTGAAAAGGAAGGAGAAGGAGTACGGGAGAAGATGACGGCGGACTATAACAGACGACACAACGTTGTTGCTCCTGAAGACTTGTTCCCCGGCGTTAATGTGTGGGTCCCCGACCTGCAGAAAGAGGGGACCGTCATCAAGCAGCATGAGGCTCCAGAAGCTTCATCATCAAGACCTCTGATGGGGGACTTGTCCGCAGAAATCGGCGGATGACCCGGAAAAATGCATCTGCCAAACAACCCCCTGCCCCTGGATGCACCGCCCATCCATGGTGCCTTCATGCCTGTCCCCGCTCACCCCCCTTTCCTGATGCCCGACCCTGTGCCACAACATTGCCCGTACCACGTGCACCGGACCCTCCTGAACCTGGGGAAAGCAGACCTGCAGCAGAGGGAACATCAACGACACCACCCAGGGACCAGTTGCAACACCTGCCCAAAGCCAACGGGACCTGCCTTTACCCAACTTGCAGCAACACCCCGAAGGCCAACCCGAACCGGAGACCACCAGCCTATTTGAAGGACTATGACTATTAATTCGCGCGTAACGCTCGGAACGGTCTAGTCATAACCCACTCTTCTAGTCAAACATGGACTTTAGTTCAGTTGAAAGTTGTGTCCATTGAATAGGTGATCGGTCTCGATTTCGACTCCGCTCGTTCCGGTTCGATCCATTTGAAAGAGGGAGATGTAGCATGTTCATTCACTGGCTTTTGGGTAATAAGACGAAAGTCGAGAGGCTTCCTGTTTGGAACACAACAATGTCGTCTGCCTTTGTTTTCGTGTGCCTGCGAGTATCCCTCTAAATCATTCCTTCCTTTGTACATCCGATACAGTAGAACTACTACTACTGCTGCTGCTGCTGTTGTTACTGCTGCTACTGCTTTATTCCTGTTACTCCTGCTACTGCTGCTGTTACTGCTGTTGCTGCTGCTGCTGCTGCTACTATTTCTAATTCCACCACTAGCACTACTAGCAACACTGACCATTGGTGTCAGGAATGCCAAGCCCACTTCAGCATGACCTCCAAGAGAATCTCAGACTGGTGTCCGACTACCCTAAAGGAGAGGCTGCTCCCTACCTCAGCCGCTTCGCCTCCTATCGCCCTGACTACGAGGATTATCCGGCAGAGTCCCAGAGCTTGCCGCCGCTGGTGACGGCCGTGGCGTCGTCCCAGTTCTATCTTATGCAGGGCTTTCTGCAGCACATCCATCACGATCTGAAGGAGGAGCTGAAGGATGTGAAGCTGATTGTCTATGATGTCGGGCTGTATCGGCGGGAGAAGGAGATTGTGAGTTTGCCTGTCACTGATTGGGGTTGAATTTTTTGCTGGTTGCATTTGGATGTAAGTAGAACTTCTGGGTTTGTTATTGAATTGTAGAAGTTTTGTTATGTTGGTGTGTGTGTGTGTGTGTGTGTGTGTGCATTAACACACTCATGTGAAGGCAGGCTGGGACATGACAACATACACAGTGAAACCTTCCACTCAAGTCCATATAAATAAAGATTCTCCCTCCATACAGACTGATCATCTAGAAATTTTTTTTCCCTCTGCCTGTATACATATATACTAAAGTGCCCCCCCCCCCCTCTCCCTACTACCCCCTTTCCCCCCCCCCCCCCCCCCATCCCCCCTCCTCTCCCTCAGTGGACTCTCTTCTTTAGCAGAGATCTTGTACATATCAGATGAGCAGCTCTTGTCTTCGATGTGAGGACAGTTGAAAGGATTATCTTTCATGGATGCATGTTATCTTCCCAAAACACACACACACACACACACACACACACACACACACACACACACACACATATGACATACACTTGAGCAGCAGAGAGAATGATCTATGACTGTTTCGAAGTATTACATCAGAGATCAGGTGAGACTATTCATACAAAGAGCTGTCACTGAGGCTGATGTCTTCACTGATTTCATAATGCCCTCTCCAGAGTGGTAATCATCCTGTGTAAGATCTTCTCTCTTGAATACCCTTTTTTTGTTTTTTCTATTTCATTTTTTAAAGAGTTTTGGAGTTTGTGGTTGAGTGGCTCCCTGGGAACAATGACATGCTGTAGAGCACCTGTGTTGTGATTTGCAGCTGAAGCTGTACTGTGGGTGTGAAGTCAGAACAGTGGAATACGATCTTTATCCAGACCATGTGGCTGACTTCAGTAACTTTGCCTGGCGGCCCATTGTCATACAGGTAAGGAAGAAAACGTACGAAAATGAAACGATGACAGTGGAGTATGACCTTTAACCCCAGCAAAATTGTCATCTTTATGAAGACATTTTTTGCCTGGCACTGATGCTAAAAGAGGAACAAGGGAGAAGATCTAAAAGTGACAGATTTGACTTAACATAGTCATCATAATGTAATAATTTTGCCTGACAATCCATGGTCGTACAAACAAGAAAAAAAAAGTAAACATGACAACATTAACAGTGGAGTGCGACCTGTATCCTGGCTGCATGGACATTACCATGTAGTAACTTTACTTAGTGACCTGTCATCCTACAGATAATGAAGAAAATCTAAAAACAAAAAAAACATCTGTTGGATGTTTTTAGCTCCACCCACTCCACCCCAGAGTTTGCTATAGGCTCAAAGGGGAAATTTGAATGACAGAGCAAAGCTGCATGCTCTTAATGGACACGTGTCTCAGAGAGCATTGCTCAAATTTTTATCTATCAGTCCTGGTTGACGCAGAATTACATTAAGAAAGTAAACATGGAGTACAATCCTGTCAGGTTCTGATGCTGTCTGAGATTAGAATGGAAGTTCACAGCATCATCTTTATTCTCTGTATTCTCATTTATCATCATTTCCACCACCCACCCACCCAAAAACAAACAAAAATCACTTTTTTTTTCTCTGACTGTTCATGCCTTGCTCTCGTGATGTCCTCATTTTCGATTTCCACCCCACATCCATGCCCATCGAGAGCTCATCCTCATTTTCAATTTCCACCCCACATCCATGCCCATCGAGAGCTCATCAAAGTTATTAGTGTCAACAAGTACAAGGGGCATAATTCAGTGGAGACAGGGTGACACCCACAAGAGGGGAAATCTCACTCATGCATTGCTGTGAGTTAGGAATCCCACATGCAGGTGGTATCCCACATTTGTTGGATTAGAACAGGCGCCGTCGAACATCATTGATGTGACTCAGCCACAGTGCGGTGTTTCCTTTGGTGCGTTGCCTCTTGGTACTCTAATATTAATTGCACTCTGTGGACTACCGGTGCTGAGGCCATGACGGCACGCACATGGGTTTGGTTGTGCTTAGGGGAGCCGAAATGAACTGTGAGGGCTTAATGCCTGGGGGGGGGGGGGGGGGGGGGGGGGGAAGAGCAGTGCAAGATGCTGCAACGAAAAAAAGGTAGTTAAATGCTAATAGTTATTTTGGGCATCCTCGTAGTTCAAACTATCGTCTGACTGAACCAGCAGCTCTGCCACAGAGGTAACCAGGCTGTATGGCCATGGAAAGAAGGGGGAGGGAGAAAAAAAAGGGGTGGGTGGAAATGAGGGTGGGCGGGAAGGAATGATGGAGAGAGAGAGAGAGAGTGGGGTAAGCTGTTTATTGGCATAGTCTGTCTCTTTTTATGATCACAGTGGAATGGGTTGAACTGAACCACAGTTTTTTTTTTTCTTAATTGATGTCATCTCTTCATGACTTTTTTTTTTTCAATTTACGGCTTGTTAAAGCCATGCTCCACGCATGGGGCTGGTGATTTTTTTTTAAAAGTAATGATTATTATGATCTTGAGATTTATGTTTAACCTTCTTCCTACGTGCTTCCACATAGAGGCAGCAGCTTTATGGTTTGTTCATAAGTGCCATGAAGCACTAAATGGCATTTTCAGAGTGCACAGCAAGACATCAAAGTTTTTTTTGTTTTTTTTGTGTGTATGAAAATACATTTTAGACATCAGAACTGAATCCATCTATTTGAAAATGCCAGTGTAGTACAGAAATAAAAGAATATATATAGCAAACTGTTAAACATGCTACGAAGGCAGTAGCAATGGTTGTGCAACCATAAACATTACACATTACACATACTAGGGAAAGACTACTCTCATCAGTACACATGGAGACAGAGTTAAGGGCAGACGGAATCTTGGAAGTCTGTTTGAGCATTTGTGAAAACATTTTTTTTTCTTAAAGTAGTGCAATCTCTGCTTGTATTATGTTACATGCTTGTGGGAATAGGTTGCTGCTTTAGTGTGTTATTTTTGTACATGCTTTGTTAACAATTTGACTCTGTTAGCATTGGTACAATCAAATCATACATGTAATCATACTTGTGTCGTAATAAGTCCTGAAACGGATTCTTCGGTCAGCTGGTCTATAATCAACATGAACTGAATCAAGCATTTTGATCAGGTTGTTTTTTTTCTCTCGCAGTCGGTGCTGGATGAATTTGGAGCTGTAGTCTACGTGGATGTCACCACACGTTTCAAGACAGGCAAGTCTCTGGACCTGGTGCGATCCAGGAGGCACAACCACTTTCTCTTGTGGGACCGACCATCCTTCACCTCCACGGTGGCCTACACAACAAACAGACCTTCAACTTCCTAAATGAGACACGCTGCTTGTTCTCTGATGTTGGCCTGATTGATTCGCAGGTCAGGAACTTGAAGAATTTTTTGAGATGGGTGGGAGGACCAGCCACCTTTAAGTTAGAAATGGCATACCTTCCTGCTAGAAATTTTGTATGAGAAATGTCTAAAGTCGGGTAGTTCTCCAAATTCTTCTGTCATCCGTTTTCTTTGGGCTTTCCCAGTGCATTTCTTCATATTGTTTTTCTAAAGAGTTTTCATTTTTAAATTGAAAGGCATTGTCTATTGTACAAACTATTTGTTCATGCAAATAGATCATGGGCTTACAACAGTCCTAGTTTCTGTCTTTATTTCACTGCATAATCTACAATCTTGTGTGGTGTGTTAATGTAACAGTCTTTATTCAAAGTGGAGAACACATCTTCATGCCTTGCAAAATACTGCTGTCAGAGGCTTGACTGATTTAGGTCGTTAGGCATGCAGAACTTGGAAATTTAATACTTTAATAGGTTGTGAAGCAGATTCTTGTGATCTCATTGAAAAGAAATTCAGCATATTTATTTCCAAAACATGTGAACTTGAATATTAAAACTTTAATATTGATGGACTGTTTTCCCACAAATCAAGAGCGCACACCTTGGTCATTTAGCTACAGATTGCTGTCTACCACAGGAGCACAAGTGTAATCATGTTGAGCGATCTTTTTCCTCTTGTGAGTAGTGGTCACCATATTGTGCAATCCTGGATTGTGAGCCACAAAACTGGGCAATTAAGAACAAAGGCAAGTATTATAATGGCTGAATCACTAAGTGATCAAAGATTTTCAAGTAAGAATTACCTTTAAATGAATTTGAAACAAAACAGTTAAATTATCAACATTTATAATCAAATAAGTCAAATTTAGCATCCTATTAGCTGACTTTACCTCTAAAAAAATAAATGTTTGTAACTTAAGTCTGAAATTTTCCAGATCATGGTCATAAAAACTGATCTTGCGTACGACACATGCTGTTTGGTTGTGTGTGTGTGTGTGTGTGTGTGTGTGTGTGTGTTTCAGAGGATATGGTCTAGCTACTCTAAGCAATATGATTGTAAGCACTGAGGCAGATCCCAGTTGTCCATTCTGATGGGGTGTTTGCCTTCAAAGCTGCTTTTCATTATGTTTTGTGTGTGTGTGTGTGTGTGTGTATGTGTGTGTGTGTGTGTGTGTATGTGTGGCCTGGTTGGCCTCATGGTTAAAACATTGATCTCATGATCCAAAGCTCTTAGCCACAGTCCCTGTTGAGACAGTCAGATCTGATGAGGTTTCTATCAAATAACAAGGTTGAGTTAGTTAAAATATGCCAACATTTGTGAATAGAATGTCACATGTTTTCTTTAGAATTATGTATAGGGTGTTTTGGAATACATTTCTTTGATCTTTGATGGAAAGAAAATGCAATAGAGAAAAATTGAATTCCAGAGTGAGTGAATGTTGATTGTAGGTAGGCCCATAGCTCTAGATTTGTGCACTTGTTTATTACAAACACACACATGCACACACTTAACACATGTTTAATATACACACACACATGTATGTGTGCAAGCATGCAAACACAGACACACAAAGACACAGACACAGACAGACAGACACACACACACACACACACACACAGAAGGAGTTGATGTTGTGCATAATACATTCCTGTCCACTCTCCCCCAACTCCCATCCCTCTCCCTCTGTACAGGTGATGGTGTTCTACAAAACCAACACCACCTGGAACGGCGTCATGAAACCGTGGCTGAAGTGCGCCCTCAACCTCAACTGTATTGCTCCGCGCTGGTCACGCCTTGACGGCTGTCTCCATTTCCGCAGACCCAAAACCACAGGCTGTCACACTTACGACCTCTCTGCTCTCAGCATCGTTCTGAACCGAGCCATGCAAGTGACCACAGCAGGCCACACCAACCACTACATCCCACCTCGCTTCGTGTATGTCAGCAGCGATGAGCGTCTTTGTTCCAGGAGCAGCCGTGGACCAACACTCAGTTGATGATTCTGTTGTTAATCCCCACTGTGTTTTGTATAATAATCTTTCGCAAACAGATTCGACGTTGTTTGTCTGGCACCATTCTAAAGGATAATAAGAAGGATGTGTCAAATGAAATCAAGATGGCACAGGACCTTTTCCATTAGGTTATGTGATGCTGTTGTGTAATTCCCCAACTGCAGACTAGTGTGAGGGAGAGATAGATGACAGTGTGCATGCCGGAAGTAGAAACCATGCTTAAAAGTCGATGGAAAAATTGGGTGTATCTTTTTTTTTTGTGTTTTTATTTTGTTATTCAAAGCATATTGAATGTTACCATAATTACTAATGGAAACAAATATCATGAAAAAGTAATGAAATTTCTTTTTTTTTATCTTGATGGTTGTCCTTTCATTTTGACGAACACATTAAAAAAGATAGGATGGGCACTTAGGCGGATGCAGACCTATGCTGAGGTCATACAGTCTCTTAACTTCAATCAGACCTTAACTCCAGTTCCCTTCAATCATCTCCAAACTATTCCTGAATCTGTCATTTGATCTTGATCCACACCGTAGATCTACACCAAAATGATTGGATCCGTATTTGGGTCCATATTTCATCTGTTCACCAAATATCATTGAAATCAGTGAGTTAGTTTGTGTCATCTTTTCTGCATCCATCAGCACACTTTTCACACATCTTAAAAACTGTGCGCTTACTGGCTGGGCTGATTGGCTTGACATGAAACAGTCAAAGCCGATCAGTATTGCCTCTCATCTTGTTTGTCTGGCTCTACATTCCAAAACACAGACAACACACTACATTCACATTGGTCACTCTATCACTGACTGATGATGTCCTTGTGAAGAATGTTTTAATTTTCAAAGTTCACAGAAGACCCTTTAGTGTGAAGGTGCAAGCAGCTTATTCTGAACGCATGAATTGTCTGCACACTCAAGCATCATCAACAAGAGTAGAGCATGCAGAGCTTTTTAGTTAACAATGTCAGAGACAAAGTTTTTTTAAAAATCTTTTGGTTTTTAAAATCATGTAACAGAGTTACCATCCCACATGCATTTTTATCACGATAGTAACATTGTTGCTCTACGAACTCTTTTCATAAATACAGCAATTTTTGGATGTAAACTGAACGTTTTCTCTTGCTTGGTTTGAAAAACTGCTGAAACAGCTCCAAGAGTCATGCTGATGGCACAGTGTGTTAATTGCTGGTGAAACATTTCAACGAGAAATTCTAATATGAAGTCAACAGTTGGTTGATGGCTATAACCCTGCAGTGAGAACTGTTTCCCACTTTTTGTGACACACGATAGTAACATTGTTGCTCTACGAACTCTTTTCATAAATACAGCAATTTTTGGATGTAAACTGAACGTTTTCTCTTGCTTGGTTTGAAAAACTGCTGAAACAGCTCCAAGAGTCATGCTGATGGCACAGTGTGTTAATTGCTGGTGAAACATTTCAACGAGAAATTCTAATATGAAGTCAACAGTTGGTTGATGGCTATAACCTGCAGTAGAGAACTGTTTCCCACTTTTGTGACATAATCCATACTGCTGCTTAAATGATCCCCTCTGTGAAATGCCTCAGTTGTTCCATTTGAGCTCACTGATGGCTTCAAGATAAACTGCTGCCAGCCAATGGAGACAGCCATATTGGGATGATCTTCTCAGTTTTTGCAATGAATATCCCATCCAATAAACACAATCTATCCAAATAAATGAATTCACGACTTAAAAACATTGCAGTCATGCCTGATTTTGTTAAGATGGTTAGGTTGAAAGTGAAACAGCATCAGGCATGGTTTAGGCTAGTGTGAGTGGCTTCTACTTCAGGGATGCACACTCTTACAGATTAAACTATCACAGTGGGCCACACAGGAAGTGGAATGAAGAGCACGATTGTCGCTTCTCATTCCTCATGTCAAGTTCCATCCACTCACATTTCTTCCCTTCCTTCTTTCCTGAAGTATGAAAAGAAAAAAAGCTGCAGAGTTATTTGAATCCAATATTTGTGCCAATTGAGATATGGGTAGGACTATGATCTGTGCAAGCTGATAATTATATCACACAGTATTATCAGAATCAAGAGAGGTTGTGAACAGTTATTCACATGTTTCTTCCTACATGCTTCATGATTTGAAATGCGAAGATGTATTGTGTACGAAATCGAAAAACAGAAGTTGAATGCTATACTACATGTGAAAGGATATAAATTTCTGGGTTGTGTGTGTTAAGTTTGGAATATTGAACAGCTGTAACACTGCTACTGGTGTCGTTGGTTTGCTAAACTTAATCTGATTACATCATACTCATAGCTTGTTAAAACATTTCATGTCATTTTTAAACTGTCCCAGCCCCAGTTGAATTTAAGTTCACACCTCTGGTCAGGAAGGAAACCTTCGAATCTTTGATCATAAATTTCATTAGTTGTAGTTATTTCATCTGCACATAAATTGTGCAAACATGAACATATTACACCACTTTTCTATTGTGTCTGTATGTGACTTTCAATCTAATTTTGAACCGCTTTCTAGCTTGATTGAATGAGTTGCAATATTCATGTTTGTAAATAGACAAGCAAAATATAAACAGATTAAGAGTGTACAATTTTTTTTTCCCTTGAGTTAAGTAAAATTGTCCCTAAATGTTTTCCAGATCTCATCAGGGAAGAAGACGAGGATGGAAGAAATGGGAGGGGGTTAACCACCCTCACACCCTTCCCCCTTTCCTCACCCTTTTCTTCCTTTCTTTTCCCCATTTCTAAATGACAGAGATGGTAATGACAAAAACAATAGAAATTTTTTTATCCCAGAGGTCTTAATTTCTGCTGCAAGACAGATATTAGAACATTTTATGAGGTTTCAGTCATTGGTTGTTAAGTGCTGAAAGGATCGTTTTATTTCAAAAGTTGGGGTATGATCTTTTCTGATAAATTTCAGCTTTTAAGCACAGATTGAGACAGGGCTGGTTTGTGCAAATAGGAAAAAAAATATTGTAAGTGAGTGATATTGAGATCTCCACAGGAAACCTTGTGTGTGTACATTGTTGTGTGCATAAAGTGTGTGTGTGTGTGTGTGTGTGTGTGTGGTGTGTGCGTGCATGTGCGTGCATGTGTGTGTGTGTGTTTCTGTGATTATTCGTTTTGTTTTGTTTTTTACTTATACTAAAGAGAGAAGCAAGCTTCACATGCTGATCCCGCATTTAAATGTATAGAATATCTGATTGTGTGCACGTGATCTTTTATTGGAATCTCTTATTCAATGTTTGGCAAAATTCAGTGCTATACGCATATCAGTATGCTGTGTGTTTATTGTTACTGGAAAACTTTCTGCAGTGTTTGACAGATCTCCTTCATACATACATATCAGTTTGTTGTGTGTTTATTGGTATTGGAGATACACTCACACACTGCCCTTTTTCAACACAATCATTTGCATTTATTTCAAAACCAGTCGCCGGGTGCAGTTTTTTTTCAAATGGAGTAAAAAGGGAATGAGGTGCAGAGTCCAAAACCATGACCCCCCAAATCCTGTTCTAGATCAAAATCAAGTGAACAAGTGAGAGCTCACACAAGTTTTTGAAAACGGAATTGCATGCAAAATTGTAGCATTTCTAAAATATCAAACTCATCTTGCTGAAAAAATAACCTGTGACTTCCGTGAAATGGTCTATTAAGAAAACAAATCACTAACTACATGGGCACATAAACTTTCATTATATGTTTGCCTACAATTTTGTGCACCATACATCGGGTCTTCTGAGACCCATGCTTTTTGAGAAGGAATAAAGCCAGGGTTCCCAGCAATAAATAAATTTTTATAGTGATTAAACCCTCACAGTTCATTACGGGTCTCCAGGGCACTTTTTTCTGTGGTTTTCTTTTTTTGTTGTTGTCTTATTTACCCCTTTTTCTGCTGACAAATACAAGCAATTTTAAATACGGATGCAGGGCCACCCCCTTTTTTGCCAAACTCCTAATTTCTGGTAGAGAGAGCTTAAAAGCTGATTCAGTTATGAAGTAAACAACACAACTATGGATCATTTAATACACACAACTTTCAGTTTAAGAAAGTGTAGATCTCTGCCAAAGTCAAACAGATACTGCATTTGCCTTATGATCCAAATCATTATCAAAATTTCATGGCTTCCTCCATTGCCACATTCTGTATTTCCCCAAGTTCCACTGAAACTGGCTCAGCTCTTAAATTTTAATTCCAAAAACAGATCCTGGAACTGCCTTTTTACTGAGATCTGCACCAAAGTTTAATGGCTTTGTCCATAGGTCACATTCCAACTTTTACCGATATTCTTTGAAATCATGTCAACAGTGATTTGCCATTTTTTAAATGGATATTAAAGCTTCTGTTTTAACATTATAAATGGGGAGTTTGTATTATACTCCCTGTTTGGCTAGTATACTTACCATGTCAGACAATAGCATTCACGGCAGTTTAGTTGCTCTGCCAGGCCGAAGTTTTTGTGTGGCTAATGCAGGGTAAGACAGCCCACGTGGTGCCCAACCCCACTTCCGCCGTAGGGAGAAGCCAGTGTAAGTCTCCCATAGGGCTTCTCGAGGCTGCGCGCAAGGTAACCCCGAACCTGGCGCAAAGCGGGGAAGGTAGGGCGGGCATTAGAGTCTGACATGGTAAGTATCTAGCCAAACAGGGAGTTATAATACAAACTCCCCTTTTTGGCGTAAATTACTGTACCATGTCAGACATTAGCAAAATTCATAGTAAAAGGAGGAGGGCGAGTGCCCTAGTGTTTCCTGGGGTTCCCCGATATGGATGCATTAGCCGCCACAAAGGATATCCCATTAGAACCTTTCAGCCCTGGTCATGCGGATGTCCCTCAATAAAATTTTTGAAGGGTTTCTCCGAACGCCAGAAGGCTGCCTCCAGGAGGGGGCGCAGGGGAACAGAGTGCTGGAATGCTGCCGAAGTGGCCAGCGCTCTGCCCTCATGGGCCCGGGGGGGAAGAGACGGGGAGATCCTCGGATGCCTGGGAATAGGCAGGTTCTGCCCGGTCTTGGGAGCACCTAGAGACAGTGCCCAGCTGAGAGTCTTTGTGTTACTGGGGTTGATGGAAATGAGGACGTCTTTCCCGAAAGGCTGGGGCGCGAGCGTTCCCAGTGTGTGTTAGACATCGAGAAGGGCAAAGGGGCTATGTCAAAGAGGTTGTCGCCCCCTAGTGTATCCGCCAGCGGGGGATTGGATGGGAAAGGGGAGGACTGCGGGTTCTGGTTCTTGGAGGAACTCGGGGGAAGGAAAAATTAAGCGAGACGGAGCCGTTCTGTGGAAAGGCAATGTCTCTGGGGTCCCGCTAAAGGGCATGGATCTGGCCTCGAGGTCTGGGGGAAAGCGAGGGCGAGGAGGAAGGTAGCTTCATGGACAGAAGGTCGAAAGGAATGGAGGACAAAGGTCAAGGGGGGTTATTGAGGACGTCAAGAAACAGTGAAGAGGTCCCAAAGGGGGACCGTCTAGGGGATTGGGCCTCACGAAGAGAAGCCCCTCTGGAGATCTCTCTGAGGGGAAATTTTCATTCTCAAAGGAAGGTCGGCCATTTGGGGGGAGGGTCGTGCAGATGCGACTGAAAGCCCCTGATGGAGCTAGCGAGAGGGTTAAGTTGGGACAGGAAATTTCTATTGGTGTTGGTGGGGCGAATGTGAGGGACGAATTGGCTTTGCACATGGGGACCATTCCTCCTCTGCAGTCTAAAGGGTCCGTGCTAGCCCCTGCGGAGAGGCCATGGCTAGGTTCTCGGGTTCTGAGAGGCCCCGGCGATGGAGGGGTATTGAGGACGGAACGGGACCTGTCCGTTCGAGAGGGGGATTTGGATGTTCGCAGCCGGGCTGACACAGAAGCAGGCGTGGAGGTGAAGAACCTGGGATTGGCGTGGGGGAGGCCCGAACGGGGTTGCCTGAGCATGTCCCACCTGGTGTTAAACTGGAGAGGGGGTTCGTGAGTGAGGGGACTTGAGGTCCGGGAACCGGGACTGAGTGGGCCACCATGGGGCTATGAGAATGAGCCTGGGTCTCTCGAGTCTCCCCTTTCCTGTCACCTTGTGGAGGATGGGGAGGGAGGGAAGGCGTAAGCTTGGGGGCCGGACCAAGGAAGGGCCCAGGGGTCGATGGCGTAAGCCTGGGGGTTCCGGGGGACCGGGGACACATACACTGGCAGACGATGGTGGAACCGTGTGGCAAGAGGTCGATCATTGGTGTGAACCAATTTTCCCACCGGTTGAAAGGGTAAGCCGGCTGAGGGTCCATTCCGTGTGGAGGACAGACTTGGATCGGCTGAGAGAGTCTGCCAGGATGTTGTGAGTCCCTGCTATGTGTCTCGCGCGAAGGGTGACCCCCTGCGTGTGACACCAGCGGAGGAGGGCCTCTGTACGGAGGGAGAGGCCGATGGAGTGTCCCCCCCCCCCCTTGTTGATGAAAACAAGCTCCCAAAGGGGTTGTCCGTGAAAAGGAGAACAAATCGGTGGGCGACTACGGACGGGAACTGGAGGAGGGCGAGTCTGACCGCCTCCAGTTCCAAGATGTTGATGTGAAGCGAGCAGTCAGAGGATCCCAACCCCCGAGGCGTGACTGCTCTCCAGATGGGCCCCCCAGCCCGAGTTGGAGGGTCTGTGAAAAGTTCCAGGGCCTGGGATGGGAGGGAGATGGGAACTCCGGGGGCCGGGGTTGGATGGGCTGAGCCACTCCTCCGTGGGCCCAAACGAAACCAAGGCCCTAGGGGGAGGGCTGGTTCCAGCTGTCTTTGGGTCTGGGCCCAAACGACGGCGGAATCCCTCTGAAGCTGTCGTTTTGGAACTCTGCCTGGGGAATGAGAGGGGGGACAGGGATCCATCACCCCTAGGAGGGAGGAAAGTGTCCTTGCCGAAGTGAGGGGAGAGAGGCGAAGGGGGGAAATGAGATCCCTAGGCGGCGGACCTCTCCGGGGTCGGGGAGACTATCATGGAGGTGGTGTCGAAGCTCATGCCCAGGAAGGTAAATTTGCTGATGGGCGAGAGCTCGCATTTTGCGGGGTTGGTGACGAACCCCAGAGAGGCGCAAAGCTGAATTTAGCTTTGAGGTGTGGGATTGGGCTAGGGCCTGAGAGGGGGCCAGGACGAGCCAGTCGTCGAGGTAGACAAGGAGGCGAATGTCCTCCTGTCTGGCAAGGGAGGCCATTCCTTGACTACCTTCGTGAAGAGGAAGGGAGCCAGGGAGAGTCCGAAGGGGAGGGCCTTGAATTGAACACCCGGCCCCCAGAGGAAACGAAGGTATCGTCTGTGGGACGGGTGATGAGGATCTGGAAGTAAGCATCTTTGAGATCTATCGAGGTGGCCCATCCAGATGGTGGATGGGTCCCTGTCTGGGCCGGGGTCTCCATCTTGAATCTGGTTGTCCTGAGGAATCGGGTTGAGAGGGGAAAGGTCGAGGATGGGCCCCCACCCGCCCGAGGCCTTTGGGACTACAAAGAGGCGAGAGTAAAACCGGGTTGGGGTGTGGTACCTCGGTGATGGCGCCTTGCGGAGAAGCCCCTCGTTTTCCCAGGCGAAGGGCCTCCGCCTGGGCGGTAGGTGGGTCGCCGGTGGAAGGAGGAGGAGGAAGGAGGGGAGGGCGTTCGTGTGCCCGGGTAGACGGAACCCACCCTGCAGAACAGAAACCACCCAGGGTTGAGCCCCATGCCCCGCCATGGTGGGCCGTGCCGGGACAGACTGCCTGCCAGGGGGGCAGAGGGGCTGAGGTGTGTCTGGAAGACTGACATGTCCCCCCCCTCGGAAGGGGGGTCCGCTAGTCCCCTCCGGGGCCGGGCCTGTTGGCCGAACCGAAAATTCTGTGGGGGTTTTTTTTTGGTTTGGGCGTAGGGGTTGGCGGGCCTCGAGGGACGCTGTTTGGGGGTAGGGCTGGGGTCTGGCTGTGGTGGGGCCCCTGACAAAAGAATGGTCAGAAGGGCGGTGCTGCGAGGGTTTGTGGTCGCAAAAAAAGCGGCCTGTTTGCGCTCCTCGACGGCAGGGGAAATGACCGCAGAGGAATAGTCGCCGAAAAAGCGACTGCTCCTGACCCGGAATGCAGCGTAAGGGCCCGCCTTGAGCGCTGGGGAGAGATGGGCCCTGTGATGCAGGGCGTCTCTCACTGCCAGAAGGCATTTTAAAGTGACTCCTGGCTGCGCTGTCCGCCGCAGCCCCAAGGTGGTGCGCTATCTTTTTTGACAAGAAAACGCAAAAGGGGGTCATCAAAAAGGCTGGGGCCTGCCTCAGTGTCCCCCGGGTCTGAAGACGCTGAGAAAATTGCCTCCCTAATTTGGGGCCAGAGTTCCTCCGCTCGCTGTAGGAACATGTCAATGAAGGCATGCCCCGCGTTTGGGGTGCAGAATGCCAGCTCTGGCGATTCTGTCCCACTCTGTCAGGGTTTTTTATAGAAAGAGAGGTGGATGTGGGAGGGGGGCGGTTAGGAGTGAGCCTGAGGTCAGCCCGGGGGAAAAGGCAATTCCCTGGTGGCCGGATTGGCAGAAAAGAGAGAAAAGACATGAGGGGCCTGACGCGGGTCTTGAGGAATACTCCTAAATTTGGGGGCCCCGTTGGGGGCTGATAAGAAGTCAGTCCCCCGGGGGGGGAAAAGGCAAAGTGTACCCCCGGCGAGGGGGGCCGATCTGCCCAACAAAGGAAGTGATGGTCTGGGGGGCGGCTATCTTGACGTGATCGCTGGGTAGGGGTGACCCAGTGAAACGGGGGGAAAAGGGGGAAGATGTTGTTAGGGGAGGGGATTCCCTAAAAACAAGATCAGGGCGCCAGGGTCTCCAAAAAGGAAAGGTCCCCAGACTGGGGAGGAATTCATCAAACCCCCCCCTCCAATTGTGGGTCAGTCTGATCGTTTTAAGGGGAAGTTCAGGTCCACCTTGGAAGGCCATGTCAGGGGTGGGTGGAGTCGTGAACTCGTTGGGAAGAGGGTGAAAACGAGGACGACTCCCGGTGGTTCCCTAATCGGCGTGAAAAACTAGGGGACTGCCGATCGGACAGCGCCCGAGAGGTGGGGCCCAGGTCGATCCAGCTCTGGGAGGGCCCGGGTGCCACATGAGGCCAAAGATGGAGTCAGGGGAAGAGTCCGAGCTAAAACCACTGATTCCTCTGGGGGGAATAGACCACCGGTCCCCGGGGGGGAAAGGAGGGCTGTGGAGGCCCAGAAACAGAGTCTCCTCGGGGACCGGGTAACCCTGCGCACCCCGGGAGAGCATGCCTCCTGCATCTCCGGGTGGGGTCCGCACCCGGGCCCCCTTTCGTGGCAGAGGGGTCGGGGAGTGTTTTCGATCGCCGAGCCTCCCGGCCGTGTGGTAGCGGACGGGGATGGCTGAGACGTCTCGTAAAACTCAAGGGACGAGGGGTTACCCCCGGTCCCGCTGGTCGATCCTCCCCCTGAGGAACGGGACCGCGGACGTTGCCCATTAGGGGGGCGGAAGAAGTCGGCTCCCCAACGTCCTGTACCCCCAGGGGAGATTGAGCGATCGATCGGGGTGGTTCGACGTCGGGGGGTGAGGTCGCAGATCCCAGCTACTCGATGCCTGCGTACCTGACCCGGGATTGTGGTCAGTGGGGGGGTTCCACCGAAGACTGGCCACATTCCCTCCACCGGAGTGTTGACGCTCCTCGGTGTCCCTGACGTGGTGAACCCGGACCCGGTTGGGGGGAGAGCGTCCTGAGGGCTGTGTGACGTTAGTGGAGGTGCTAGCGTCACAAGTCTCAATAGATCGGGTGACGTGCGGTGATTCCCTCCGCGAGTCGCCACCCGTGCCGGTCCGGGTATCGCAAGGGTCCCCTGGGGCCGATGATCGCCGGACGCGGCATGATGGGAGAGGGTCTCCTTACGCGGTCGAAGTCGAACAGGCGAAAACCCGTCAGGGAACGTGAAGATTTAGAACGGGAAGGTCCTTTCATGGGAGCCTTGCCTTGGAGGATTTGTGCTTAGGGAAGGAAGCAAAAGAAAAACAGTCGGCAATGACTGCCGATTGTTCATCCGGGCTGGACTGACTGTTGGACTTCGATCGCGCGATCGTGTATCCGCGGTGGGTAGAGGGGGAATCGGAATGATGGTCGCGCGTCCCCTGCACGGAACCCTCCTCTCACCGACCGTACGCTAAACGTGTGCGTGAGCGGTTTGTCCCGTGGAATCGCACACGACCCTCCGGGGTAGAGAGCGACTGCCGAAGAGTGAACGCCTCGAGCCGTTAGTGTCCTTCACATGTTGGGCACTGGTGTGGGGAACAAACACGGAACGCACGATCGCAAAGGGGAGACAAGAGGTGGATTTAGGGATAGAAAGAGCTCAACCAACGTCGTGAGAGACACTGAAATTGTACGAAATGCAACGAGAAGTCAGTGAGAGATCGAGGCAGGTCGATCGTAAGTGACGGGTTTTGGCCGGTCGAAACAAAATGCGGGAAAGACCGGCGGGAAAAAATGGAAGCGAGGGGGACTACGTGAAAGTTAGGCGAATCGGGAGTCCCAAAAGGAAGGGAAGGGACGAGATTCGTTTAAAAAGGGGCCGTAAAAGCCAAAACTGGGGAGAAAGGGCGAAACCGGCGATGGAGTTCCGACTTTCGAAGATCGAAAAACGCCGAATGCAAAGTCGCAAAGTGCCAAGACAAAGGCACAAGGCGAGGATGGCGTGGTTAAACAAATGAATAAAGCACACCCAAAACCAAAGCCCCACCCGGGTTCAGAATGAAAGGGTGAAGCGCGCAAAGCCACAACAATAAGCAAAGAAGCAAACACAAGGCTATCTAAACACAACGGCAAAAAGAAGGCGAGACAGAGCACAAGACTTATCTTGCTTGGACAGCAGGCCCAGAGAGAATGACGTATGGGAGACTTACACTGGCTTCTCCCCACGGCGGAAGTGGGTTGGGCACCACGTGACTGTCTTATCACGCATTAGCCACACAAAAACTTCGGCCTGGCAGAGCAGACTAACTGCCGTGAATGCTATTGTCTGACATGGTACAGTATATGACGCCAATATACTTTTACATAAACTGATACTGAAGCTGTTCCATGGGTGTTGTCATTTTACAACAAGTTCTAGATCTGCCAAAACAAGTTTTGTTTAAACTGGCATCTTCAGATGATGAGTAACATTACTGACAATAACTATGGGTGTTTGCATGAAAATCAAAAAGCCGGTGAGAATGAAATGGGTCCCTTTCCACCAATCTTAAGCTGGTAGAAGCATGATCGCATTATGAAGCAGCTTCACCTGCAAGCATCAATTGAAACAAACAGGGACTGAATATGAGGCAGTTGGTGACCAAATGATATTATGTTGTCAAGTGATCATTCTTCCTCTTAAGATGTCCGTCATTATCATGTGATGGTTTTGACATGAACTGGAAGAGGTTCTGGTGATAAAGTGGGTGTTGGGTAGAAAGTGGTTGGCTTGATGGTCCACTTCATTCATAGGGGATGGGTGGGGAGAAGAGGATCGAGGGGAGATGGTAATGACCGAGTGGGATAAGGAAGGGAAGAAGGATGGGCGAGTGGGCCTGAGGTGATGTTCAAATCAAGAATTTTTTAAGCATGGAGACACAACTCAAGTGAAAGACAAGTCCACTCTCTCATGGCACCGGAAAGAATGAGTTTTTCCTCATTCTTTCCATATGCCATGAGAGAGGGCTGGACTTGCACATAGCAAGGAGGTAGATCAACTGATCGTTAGTTATTCTTGCAGGTGGGACTGGGGCTGGGGGCACAGAGTGTTGAAGGCAACTTCTCTTTGGTGGAGTGTGAAGAATGTTGTCAGCCATGCTGAGAGTCTCCACTCTCTTTATGGCATCCCTTGAAAGCTGGGTGAACATGTTTTCTACGTTTGATATTTGACGCGATGATTCATCACCCAGCAGTCAGCATGGCGCTATAATGTTTTATTACTGTACATTGATTGAATTTTTTTAATGTTTGTACTGGTAAAACACTAATAAATGCAAAGGGATTTTTATGCTGTATTTTGAATTGGAGATTTTTTTGCCTGCCCAAAATCATCATTTACAACCATTTGCGTACATAACAAATGAATCATTATCAGACCAGAAATTGGGATTTATTCGTTAATATGTTAGTTCAATTCAGATGCCGCATCTGAACTTGTAGACACTCCCCAAAACAGTCCTCCAAAAAATAGTCTGTGTTAGGGTGGTAATTTATATGGAGGTGAAAGTCCGAGTTTGAGTGAGAATTGAGGTGGACAGGGCTGGGGGAACAGGGGAGGAGGTGGATGTGTGTGCACAAAGTTTTGACTTTTTAAAAACTGCATTTGCCGTACGGGTGCATTAATGCATGCGCACTGCTTTTGTCTTTATACAGTGAATTGTTGTATATGAGGGTTGTTCTTACAAACAGCAGATATCTGATTGCTGTATGTAATCCATCCATGTATTTAGTGTGCGGATGCGAGTCAGATATGCTTGAATGATAAACTGTATAATCAGGTATTGTGGTTTTTCTTGAGGTGGTTGTGATGAATAAACTTTATATATAAAGTCTCTTTCCATCAGTCAGTTTGTTGCTGTGATTCAGTGTTGTGACTGACCAGGCAAAGAAACATGGAGCTGACACAGCAGTCTAACTCAGAGCTAACCAGGGCCCCGGCACCTCAGATTTAAGTCAAGCTTTTCTTTATGAAGAATAAGTCATTGAATCATCAGGTAGTATGTTTCCCGTCTTTCAAAGAACACACTGGTCAAGACTGAGATGATCTCAGACTGAGCTCTTGACACAAAACTCTCATCACTCAGTTCAGTTCAGCTACCATGTCAGGAGTATTCCATTAACTCAGTGTCCATGGAATATTTTGTGTTTGGTTCTTGATATCTACGGTCCGGTTTCGGCCAGCCCACAGTCTCCAGCATGCAGCTGACGAGTTATTGTAATGGTTGAGAACAAAATGCATTAACCGTTTGCATTGCCTGCACATTTTCAGTGTTATTCTGTGTTTTGGGATACCAGATGAAAGTTGCCTGTTCCAGCAAATGGTTTACAAACACTCTGTAAGCTCACTCTTTGATGCTTGTGCTGCTAATCTTTTGGGGTCTTCTGAGAAACTGTGGGGTCTTGTCCATCATGGCACTGATAGCAATATGTGGTTGTCCCGGTTATCTCTGAAAGGATGCTAATGACAAGATATTGGATCCTCATGACAGTGTCTAGAGTGTGTCCATGCAACTCCTAGGAATACTGGTGTGGCTTCTTGCTCCTTTTAATTGTCAGAGTTTGGCACTTTGTAGAGGGAAACTCCATGACCAAGCTCCCTGTCAGCTAAGCAGTGGATGCCGATGCCAAGGTGTTCGGCTCTTGTGACGGTGTCCAGAGTGTGTCCATGCAGCACAAAGGAGTACTGAAATGGATTCCAGCTCCTGGTGATTGTTAGAGTCTGGCCCTTTGCAGGAGGGAATTCCATGTTCCAGATCTGCTTTCAGTTGGCTAAACAGTGGAGGTTTTGCTGCAGCTGGTTTTGATCCTGATAGTTGGAGACCATCCTGTTTACTCTGTGTCCTCCATGGACAATCCTGCTGCCAAACTCACATCATCTGGCCTGTCATTGATGTATACCAAGAACAAACATGGTCCCAGCACCAACTCTGATCTCATGTTGTTGAATAAGAAGAAAAATCCATCAAGCACAATAACCTAATACCAGTCTTTGAGAAAGTTGGAGATTAATGTGTGAACAGTACCTCTGACAGTTCAGCACTGGAGCTTGTGTGGAAGCAAGCTGTGGTTTACTTCGTCAAACTTTCCGGAAAAAATGTCCATGATCAGGACATCTGTTTGCTTGCTGCTGTCCAGTTCTGTGAACTTCAGGAGATGGGTCTCACAGGATCTCCCCTTTCTAAAGCTATGGCACTTTGCATTGAGAATGCTGTGCTTCACAAAGAGCTGCATCATTGCGCTTATCATGATAACATGCTCCAGGAGCTTACACATGTGTGATCTTGGTGAGAGAGACTTGCCTTCTTTAGTTGGCAGGTCAAACTGTTAGCCCTTCTGATATCAATATAGTGTGATGTGCGCTGCTCTCCAGTCTGCTGGAAGAGACTTGTCACAGCAGGGGCCAGTTCAGCTGCCAGATCCATATGAATGCAAGGGCACATAAATATATAGTCAGGGCTGCCTGCCCCATGGGGATTGAAGCTTTGGTAGGCAGTCAGGAAAAAGGGCCTACCTTGGAGCCCACACCAATTTTGATGTGTACTATTCTGTGTGTCAGTCTACTATACTTTGCATTCACAGCTTTTGTTCTCCTACCTTTGAGGGATTAAAATGTCAAAAGTTGTGAATGTATCAATATATTGCCTCAAAGACTTCAAAATGAACTTGTCAGTGTGTGTGCGTGTGGTAGTGTAAGCTACAACTGACCAAAAGGCAATTTTAAAGACCTGCAGTTTGTTGTTATGTATATATCTGAACATTTGCAGATTTTGAGGGAAAATCAACCTGTACACAACACACTGCTGTTGAACTATACAGACATTTATCACATCCACTGAAACTAATTGTGTGTTGAACTAAAGACATCCATCACATTCAAAGAGATTATAATTCTATTCTTGAATTGCTTACTTTATCATTGGAATGGCATGGCGGGAGTGATTCTCTCTCTCTCTCTCTCTCTCTCTCTCTCTCTCTCTCTCTCTCTCTCTCACACACACACACACACACACACACACACACACACACACACACACACACACACACACACACACACACACTGTTGCATGAGAAGGGGTGGTTTTCAAGAGGGATGAGGTGAAGGTCTGGGAATACTTCCCTAGTGGCGAAGACGGTGCAACATACCAAAATGCAATTTTGGGCAGCCAGGAGGAGGTTTCATAATACCTCCTCTCGTCTGGCCTTGTACACACACTCACACAATCATCATGATCATGACTAGTTTGCAGTCTTTGGAGTAACTGGTAATTATCCGGCCATTTACACCACTGGGTACAACTCAAAACTGCAGAACTGGCAGTGCATTTGGTTTGGCTCAGTAGTGCCTATCACAGAGGACTTTGCAATTTAGCCCACTCCAGAGAGATTGCTGATCACACCGGATTCTCATGTGTACATGATACGCGCAGATCAAAATGAGAATGTGTGAAGTGTTGATGAATTGATGAGATTTGATTGTCGTCTATGTCATCGATGATGAAGACACATCACATCAACCACTTAAGTTATCAGCTCTCTTGATACTTACTTGATACTTGATATGTTGGGTGTTGGAAGCCTTTTACAAGGCCTGTTCACCACACCTGTTCAAAAGTATACTTGTGTGCGTGGCATGGCAAAAGCAGTCTAGTGATCTTGCTCTCTCACACACACACACACAATCTCTCTCTCTCTCTGTTAGGCACTAACTGCACGTGAAAAGACTGGAATGAACTGATATCCTTCAAATTTAAAAGAAAAATTATCATTATTCCGCCAGACAAAAGTCTTAATTTGTTTGTCCCTTTTGACTTGCTGAATAATAATAATAATTTTTCTTTAATGAAATGAGGTTGGGAACAGTAAACAATAAACAGTAAGCAAGTGGGGTACTTTTTGCTCCCATAAGTTCCCAGTTTCTCCATCTTCAAACTCCCCACCCCCCTCCTTAAGTCCAAATCTTTACCAAGTCATTACTATGAAGACAGTTCAGTTGTTGGCCTGCGCTTGTTTTTTCCCCCACGTGTTCGTCTATGTATTTGTCTGACTTAATTCAAGTTTAAAAGCCTGTGCCAGTCTTGAATAAAAGTTACTCTGTGTTTAGGTTTTCTTATGGGAGCAAAAAAATACCCCACTTGTTTACTGTTTAATAATTTGTCTTTTAAATTTGCTTCAATTTCCGCCAGCAGTCACGTCATTTTGAAACTGCTATCCTTCAAACTCGACCCCTACCCGTCGTACATTCAGAAACACAAGCGCAGTGAACGCAAGAAGTCCATATCTTTCGCACATTTTACGTGTACAGACCAATTCTAGTTTCTTCTTCTTCTTTGATATCTGCCCGCCTTCAGCAAGCTGAAGATTCCGGCATCTGGACAAAAGTTGCATTGTGCCAGCCCCTTCCAGACACAGAAGGAAGCACTCCCACCAGCTCAACCAGATTCTGTGTAAAACCCAATATCGACAAGCTTCCTTCTTCCCCAGAACGATACGTGACTGGAACAACCTGCCTGAAACAGCTGTGGCCGCGGACACCTTGGACACCTTTAAGTCTAGGGTGCCCCCCAGTCAGTAGTTAGTTTGATAATAGGTCCCCCCCCCCCCCTCCCATTCTTACCCCAATAGCTTTTTGTTTTGTTCTTTATTTTTGGGGCCCTGCTGTCTTTGATCAGCAAGGGACCGGCTAGCTCGGAAGGGCGAAAAGTGAAGTAACAGTAGCCTGTCGGAGAACCCACTTAGAGCAGGACTAGGTTTTTATCCTCACTTTATGTCTATTGCTTTCTATAATTTGTTTTTCTTTCATCGCAACCCCCTCAAAACGGCGTAAAAATCAATTGGGTGATTGTGGCCGCCTGAAGAAGAAGAAGATCTACAGGAGTTTCGAATGATGTGATTGTCCTGTGTACACTCCTATGGTTATTTCGCTATGCTAGGCAAAGAACATTCGAATCAACGAGAAAGTTTTCGATTCATGAGGAGAAATGTGGAAAAATCGATAAAGGTCGGGATTTTATGTCGTCTGCTGCAAATAGGCAGCTCTGGGCCAATCGGAGTCAGGTAGACTGTGCTGACTAAAATATCTACCAATCACAATGCAGGTACCGGAGATTCCGCTGTCATGAGTTATTTTTAGTGTCCTAGAAGCCCCAAGGAATTTCCAAAATGTTCGCGTGCAACCTGCCGGTGCCTTTTAAATATTGGGCCCGTGAGTTCGCATTGCCATTGTGCAGAAGCAACAAGAGATCAACGCATCACGGAAATAGAATCCGAAGAGGAGCGATTTCTTCAATCGTGACTGTATCGAGAGGTCCGCTCAACCAGTTTGCTATCAACCTGAACCAACTACAAAAGCAACTCAGAACGTCAAAGCACTACCCTCGGAGCAATCGACAATCTAGTAGAATACTGTCCAGAGAGCGCATTGCATGGTTTGCTGTGACCACTCACTGCATAACTGACCAGCAGAATTCACCTTGCAGTAAAAGTACACTTACTCTTTATTTGCATTCCGGCAGAACATGCATCACACAGCAGCAAAGGTCCTGCAATCGGCATTGACCTCGGCACCACTATTCCTGTGTGGGGGTATTCCGCCATGGGCAAGTGGAGATCATTGCCAACGACCAGGGCAGAGAACCACACCCAGTTACGTGGCCTTCACGGACGCGGAACGACTCGTGGGCGATGCTGCCAAGAACCAGGCCGCCATGAACCCCCAGAACACCATCTTTGACGCCAAACGACTCATCGGCCGCCGCTTCACAGACAGCAGCGTGCAGAAAGACATGAAGCACTGGCCCTTCAGAGTAGTCAATGGCGACAGCGGCAAACCAAGGTGCAGGTGGAGTACAAGGGGGAGCAGAAGACCCTGGCCCCTGAAGAGGTCAGCTCCATGGTGCTGGCCAAGATGAAGGAAACAGCAGAGGCTTACCTGGGTCAGAAGGTCACTGACGCTGTCATCACTGTGCCAGCTTACTTCAACGATGCTCAGCGGCAGGCCACCAAGGATGCTGGAGTCATCGCGGGCCTCAACGTGCTGAGGATCATCAATGAGCCACGGCTGCTGCCCTGGCGTATGGACTGGATAAGAACGTGGACAAAGACAGTGACAAAACATCCTCATCTTTGACCTGGGTGGTGGTACCTTTGATGTCTCCATCCTGACCATTTCCGAAGGGTCTCTGTTTGAGGTGAAGGCCACGGCAGGCGACACTCATCTACAGACTAGGTGGTGAGGACTTTGATGATCGTATCGTACAGCACTTCACCAGGAATTCCAGAGTAAATACAAGAAGGACATAAGCAAGAATGCCAGAGCTCTGAGACGACTTCGCACAGCATGTGAACGTGCCAAACGGACCCTGTCCAGCAGTGCAGAGGCCAGTGTGGAGATTGATTCTCTGTACGAAGGCATTGACTTCTACACCCGCATCACCAGGGCCAGGTTCGGGAGTTGTGTGCAGACCTATTCCGCAACACCCTGGAGCCAGTGGAACAGGCTTTGAAGGATGCGAAGATGGACAAGCGGCAGATCCATGAGGTGGTGCTGGTGGGAGGGTCCACAGAATTCCTCGCATCCAGAAGATGCTGCAGGAGTTTCATGGGCAGGAAGGAGCTGAACAAATCCATCCATCCTGACGAGGCTGTGGCCTATGGAGCAGCAGTGCAGGCTGCAGTGCTGAGCGGTGACCAGAGTGAGGCCATCAAGGACGTCTTGCTGGTGGATGTCACGCCTTTGTCTTTAGGCATCGAGACTGCCGGTGGGGTCATGACCAGACTGGTGGAAACGCAATACCACCATTCCCACCAGACTCCCAGACCTTCACCACCTATGCCGACAATCAGCCAGCTGTCACCATCCAGGTGTATGAAGGGGAACGTACCATGACGAAAGACAACAACCTGCTGGGGAGGTTTGAGCTGACTGGCATACCTCCCGCTCCCGCGGCATTCCACAGATTGAAGTCTCTTCGACATTGACGCCAACGGCATCATGAAGGTGACGGCCCAGGACAAGAGCACGGGCAAGTCCTCCAATGTAACCATCAAGAACGACAAGGAGCGGCTGAGCAAGGAGGATATTGACCGCATGGTCAATGAAGCAGAGAAGTTCAAGGAGGCGGACGACAGGCAGCGGCAGTGTGTAGAGTCCCGCAACAAACTGGAGTCCTACGTGTTCTCTGTGCGGCAGGCGTTGAGTGATGCTGGGGACAAGCTGAACACGGAGGACAAGGATTCTGCCAGCAAGGCCTGTGAAGACACCCTGACTTGGCTGGACAGCAACTCCCTGGCCGAGAAGGATGAGTACGACCACAAACTGCAAGAGCTGCAAAAACTGTGTTCGCCTTGTCATGACCAAGATCCATTCTACTGGACGCAACTGCGGGGCCCAGGAAACAAACAGCGGTTATGGCCCCTCAGTGGAAGAGGTGGACTGAACTTGTGTGGAGGGAAACAATGAAACGAACTGATCAGTGATACTGTGTTAGTTCAGAAACTGAATTCGTATAGTTTATGTTTCCTAACATTGACAGTTATGTGCAATAATGTCGGGAACATTTTTTTCTTCTGTGAAGTAACAGTGATTTACAAACCTGGTTAATAAAGTAATAAGTGAATTGACAGAATTTTCTGGAGTGTTGTATGGCATGAAAGATATTTGTAAATAGAGAGCGTTTTACTTTCTCTCTGTCTGTTTTTCCTTTCTGTAGGTCCTTTTTTCTGTCTGTTCTGCTCTGTTTGTCTTTTGTATCTGTCTGTCATGTTTGTCTTTTTCCCCTACTGATCTAAATGTTACTCAGTCTGAGTCACTGACCTCTAAAGCATGTGCGAATGCTGCGTCAGTGCACTCTGTGTGTGCGAGTGCGTGTGCGCGCATGTGTGTGGTGTGTGTGTGTGTGTGTGTGTGTGTGTGAAGCCAAGAAAAGCACTCGACGGAAACTCGCTGTCGGAGCAGTGTGCAGTAGTGTATATACATACGCACGCAAACTTCTCACTCTCCCCCCTCCCTCTCTCTCTCTCTCAAACACACACACGCGCACGCATGCACACACACACAAGCAATCGCGATCGCGCGCGCGCACACGTACACACAAGCACGTATGCGCACACACTACCTGACATGCTTAACCTAATACAACTTGGTCAGCTTTCTTTCTCATTGCAAATTGTTTTTGTCTTCGTCTCTCCTTCCTTTCCCTCCCCATCCCTTTTCTCTCTCCCCCCCCCCCCCCTTTCTGTCTCTGTCTGTCTCTCTCTCTCTCTCTCTCTCTCTCTCTCTCTCTCTCTCTCTCTCTCTCTCTCTCTCCTCCCTCTGCCTCTCTGTCTCCAGTTGGAGTTTTCATCATAACTTTTGCCAGAAACAAATTCTGTGCTGCAAAGAGTTCTCTTACACCTGCATACTCGTTGGACCTTAAGGTTATCGTCTCATTTGAAAGACTAGCACTCCAGTCACCACTTAAGGTCTAGTAGAGATCTTCGGAGGGGAGGGAGGGGGGATATCCCAACCCGTTCAAGTCTGGTGTCAGCCGTAGGCGTGAGAGATCTTTGGAAGGGGAGTGGGGTCTAGCACGAGTCTGGTATTATTTGGTAGGCGTGGAATCTTGTGTCGTTTCTCAGGCAAGAACCCGCTTGGCTACCATCCAGTCTGTTGGATTTATTCGCTCACGGTATGAGTCCCATCCGGCATAACGGTCCGTTCACAACACAGGCCCTATACTGCCTAGCCCCGGTGCCACACCGCCTGAATATACAGCAACACATAAACCCTTTGTTGTTGTTGTTAAACCCTTAAACTAATCTTAGGTATCAGATTTCAATTTATCAAGAAAAGAACATGCTGATTGTCAAACTAGGTCGGTGGTCTGAGACAGAAATATGAAACTGAAAATGAACGGGTGCAACGTATAGGCAACAGCTGTGCGGACCATGAACAGTGCACCACGGTACACTGGCTCCATCAGTACACGCAAGGAAAGAGCCGTTAGGAGTACATGCACACATTGTGCCAGTGAGGTTTCAGCTTCACCGATCGCAGAGGCAAACACAGCCGGAGTGCAAACTACAAGACATTACAGGTTGATTAAGTTAAAAGCATTTGCTGAGCTATGAGGCCACACTGTGCAGGGTTACCGCGAGATTAGAAAACAAATTAATTAGTAAAATATAAAAAAAGGAGGAAGTAAAGAAAAGAAAGGTTGGGAAGAGGATGTTATGGATAAGACTTAACAGCGAACAGACTGAGTTATGCAGTAACCCTGCACGGTGATCAAACATGAATATTGTCTAGCTAACGTGATCTGCACCACAACTCTCTCTCTCTCTCTCTGCATGTGTGCCTGCGTGCATGCGCGTGTGTGTGCGTGCATGCATGCGCCTGCGCATGTGTGTGTGTGTGTGTGTGTGTGTGTGCGCGCGCGCGCGCGCGTGAAATTATTGTGTAGATTTTGTTTTTCCTGTGTTTTTGTTTGTTTGTTATTATTGTTATAATCATCATCATTATGATCATCATCACCATCATCAGATTCAGACTACTCTCTGTGTTCGCTGTACAATCAGCGACTTTTCCGTCTCTGTGGCCTTAATGCTCGCGCGTTAGTCCGTCACCACGACCTCTACTCTTTTGTGTGTGTGTGTGTTTGTGTGTGTGTGTGTGTGTTGTGCGCGCGCGCGCGCATGTGTGTGTGTGTGTGTGCGCGCGCGCGCGCGTGTGTGTGTTTGTATGTATGTGGTGTGTGTGTGTGTGTGTGTGTGTGTGTGTGTGTTACTGCTGCAGTCTGTTTCATTTCCCCCCGAGTACGATATACAAATACAAAAAGATCGTGTAAAGGTCAGAAAGCGTCATAGGCTGCTTATTGCCAGTCTCTGTACTGCTAGTATGACCCGATACTGACTGTTGGGATTCGCCAGTGTTGTCAGCTGAACAACAACCCAATATGGCTGAAATAATGAGTAGGAGTTATGCCGCTGAAAGGGGAATGCGAAGGACATTCGGTCGGCGAACGCAGACTCCCGCGAGGACAGACAGACACAGCACACAAAATTATCACTGAAGGGAAGTATAATGCTGTGAGAGTATTTCGTGACATGTTTTCTTTGTTATCGCCGCACCTGGTTTATAGAACATGAGAAATGCCCGTGGACTGGATTTTCCTTGAAAGTAAGCAATGCTACTTCACATGAGAGGAGGGACCGTTTTCCAGTTTGGAAGCGTCGCGCGCGCGTGTGTGTTGTGTGTGTGTGTGTGTGTGCGCGCGAGCGTGTTTGTGTGTATGTGTGTGTGTGTGTGTGTGCGCGCGCGCGCGTGTTTAATAAAACTAGGAGAAGACAATTCCGTTTCCTTAAACAACAACAACAACAACACACACACACACACACACACACACACACACGCCGCTCCAAAACTGGGAAACAGTCCCTCCTCTCATGTGACTGAATTCGGCCCCAATCAATGGCCCAGTAGAATTCAACAATAAAACGATTGACAACCTGTCCCCGGAAAGAGAATCAAACATGATTGACTCGGCTCGGCCATC
>CM031599.1:31302914-31385414 GCA_018398815.1 Conus ventricosus | reverse complement strand
CACGATTAGTATTATTTTATTCAGGCTGTTCTCGTAAGTTTGTGCACTGCTCATGTAGTGTGTCATAGCTCTCTTTGCATTCTTTTTGAGGTTACTGTTGATTTCGTGTCCTGTTTTTTTGTGTGCAGCGTCAGCCTCTTGGGTTTTTGCCTTCTTCCTCTAACTTCCTGGTTGCACTCGGCTTGTCTGCACCTTTTATTTGGTTCTTTATGTGTGCTTCAACTCACTTTTTGTTGTGGTCACATTGGACAAGGGTCTCAGGAATGATTCAGGGCTTATTTACTTGATGATGCTTGCTAAGAACACCATTTGCATCTTTGTATTGACAAGATTGAATGTTGCAGCCAGTGTTTTTACATATGCACCATAGTCGGTAAGTGGTGAGAATCTCCCCTTATCATAGTGTGAAATGTTGAGTCATCTCAGGATCCTGCAGTTATGTTAAGGTCAAACCTGAGTGTTGCATTCTTGTTATTGAATTTTTACCTAGCAGAGGTTGAAGGTAAACAATTCTTAATTGTGGCAGCTGCCAGTGTCAGCTCCAAGAAAGCATCTGGTCCTCGAGATGTTTACACTGAGAGATATAATTCAATTTCATGGTGATGTTCAGCATTTTAGCTGTGCCATGTCCATCTTATAGATGTTTTGTAGGAGCTGTAAGTGTTTGCCAAAAGGAGGTTGTTGTAGCAGGCAAATTCCAGGAGCCTGAGTCCCCTGTCATTTATCTTCATATTGCAGAATCATCCACAGTGGTCTGGCCATTTGCTTCTTGCATCCTCTCCAACTTTCACATTCCAGTCTCCCATCACTATCAATATGTCGCCTTTAGGTGTTAGGTCAAGAACCTCCTGTGGTTGATCATAACGTTTTTGTCTTTGTAATTAAAAGATGATTGTAGTCACCTTCCTCGGAGTCATAGGATGATGGCTACTGTATCTGAAATATGGACACACTACCACAGGGTTACTATCTATCTCCCTCCCCAGGGGTAAGTTTTAACGGGTACGATTAAAACTGAAACAAAATCTATGCTTGTCCAACCTTCTTATAACTTCTATGAAAACTGAATATATAACTCTGTGCCAAACAAAAACACATTAATAATACTGTCCACTGTCTCTCCCCCTTCCCTAGGGGCAAGTGTAATGGGCGCAGAAAGACTAAAAGATTAATGTCACTGTCGCCCAGTGTTCCAGCGTCTTGGAAATTTTATTCTGCGAGAGGCACCCCAGCCTGGAGGTACCAGGTGCAGAGAGCTCCTTCATGCCTGGCTGGTTGAAGGGAATAGTCGGGCGAGGGCCCGGGGTACTCGTCTCTTTGTCGGTGAAGATGGTGCCACACCAGAGTCCTTAGGGGTCAGGCTGCCATCTGTTGGGGATGTCCCAGTCCAAGGCTGCAGGGTGTGTGGATCGGGAGAGGCTGGGACAGGTGAGGCCGGAGCAGGTGTCGGTGGCTGCCGTGTGTCGGATGTTGGCAGGGCGTCCGGAGCGGAGGCCACACGTGGAGGTGCCACTGGCGGTGGCAATGGGTGCTCGGGGATGTGGGTCGGACATCAGGTGAGGTGACTGGTGGGGTGTAAGGGGTGTGGGGGAATGGATGCACGTTGTGGTGAAACGGGATGAACTTTCGCAGGTGTTGGCGATTCCGGATGGTGACTCGCCCTGACCCATCAACACGGATAACGTACTGATGGTGTTGGCGAACTTCCACCACAATGCCAGTGCGTTCCCACTGTCTAGGGTAGTTGCCACGCAGGTTTTGCAGGTATACGTGATCGCCTACCATGAGAGGAGGGAGGCGATGTGTATGTTCACTCCAGCGTTCATGCTCCTGAGAGTGTCTCTTCGCCAGGGCAGCTTCCCTCTGGGTCATGAGGTCCCTCCAGGCTTCATGGGGTGTGTATCTGCCCAGCGGGATGGGGATTGCATCACGCATGGGTCTGCCAAAAAGAACCATTGCGGGGGATGTCCTGGTCTCAGGATCGATAGTGTTCCTGTAAATAAGAATGGCCCTTTGGAATTTGTCCACATCCAAAGAACCAGTTGGGCCGATGTTGTCCACAAGCATGCGTTTTACAGTTTTCACAGCCAACTCAGCCCGGCAGTTAGCATGAGGAAAGCCAACAGAAGTGATCCTGTGATGGACTCCCCAGGACTTCAGGAACTCCTGTGTTTTGCCTGAAGTGAACTGGGGTCCTCCGTCGCTGGTGAGTTCCTCTGGGATGCCAAAAGTGGCAAATGTTTCTCGAAGGCGTCGGATGAGGCCATCAGCTCCCGATTCGGACCTGTAGACCATTGGCCAATGGGAGTACCTGTCCACAATGACAACGTAGTCTGTGTTGTTGTATGTGAAGTAGTCACTGCAAACCATCTGGAATGGGTAATCTGGTAGCCTGTTGTCTGATGGTGGCTGCATGGGGTTGGATTTTGCCATGCGGTGACAGTGGGTGCATTCCTCTCGGACACGGGTGATATCAACAGTGATGTTCGGCCAATAAACAGAGTCCTGTGCTCGGGTACACATGATGTTGACGCCCTGGTGTGCCGCATGGAGGGACTGCAGGATGGTAGGGCGGAGAGAGGGGTGGAATGACGACCCTCTGGCCCATCAGAACAACACCATCAACAACACAGAGGCTGCTACTGAACCTGTGGAAGGGGCGCAGAGTAGCTGGGACCTGTCTGCAGTTGGATGGAAAGCCTCTTCAATGAGCTGGACGAGCTGCCGGAAGGTGGGGTCGGAAGCTGTGGCCTCCTGCACCATGTCCCATGTAACAACTTGGCGACTGTCCAGGGCACACAGGGCGACAGCTGCAGCTGTGATTGTGGAGGGGTCATTTGCTTCATCCATGCTGTCGCCGTCTCTGAGGTGTTTCAGGGTTTCCTGGTGAAAGGAAACCGAGTTCAGCTCCGAAGGGTCACCGCCCAAGCCGGGTGCCTCAGACTGATCAGCTGGGTGTCTGGAAGCGGCATCGGGCCCAGGTTCTTCTTGCCTGACACGTACACCACTTCAAATCGGTATGGTAGGGTTTTCTCTTTAAGGTTTAAGAGACGTCTGTTGTGGATGTCTGCAAGAGATCGATCATTCAAGATTTGTAGAAGCGGTTTGTGGTCCGTGGCAACAAAGAGGTCAGTGCACCCTAAGATGTAGTAACGTGTCTGGTGGAGGGCATATGCGACTGCTAGCGCCTCGCCTTCAATGGGAGCATAGCGGCTCTCAGCAGGTGTGGTGAATCTGCTGCCGACCAGACACAGCTTCCATCCATCACGACAGCATTTCGGGGTGGTAGGCGCACAAGAGCAGTGTTTTTGGAGTAGGAAGAAGCCAATGCCATCATTGGACCAGTCTGTGGCGAGGCAGGTGGGGCGTGAGGGGTCAAAGAGTCTCACTCCTTCCTTCATCTCGTTGATGATGACCTCCTTGGACTTCTGGAAGAGCCGATCCAGTTCCTCCGTCCATCGAAATGGGGTTGAAGGCCTCAGCAAGTGGCGAAAGGGTTTCATCTGTTTCGCCATCGAGAAGGCATAAGCTCCTTGGTTCACCAAGCCAAACCACCCTCTGGCGCCTGAAATGTCTGAGGGGGTGGGGTAGTTGCGAATGGCGTCAAGGAACTTGGGGCTTGGGCAGATGTTTGTGGAGGTGATAGTGAGCCCTGCAAATTGCACAGTGTCTTGGGCAAACTGAAATTTCTTGGGATTGAGTGTGATCCCATTGTGAGCACACAGGTCTAGCCAGCTGCAAGCTTGGATGAAAGCAGACTCAATGTCCGGTGACCACATGCAGGTATCATCCACACATTTGACCTTGTCAGGGAAGTCGGCTATGATGGCATCAAAACGCTGCGTGTAGCCATCGCCGCTGGCAAGGAAGCCTTGGGGTGCAACTTTGTAACGGAAACGACCCCATGGAGTGATGAAGGTGGTGATATGGCGGTCCTCTGCCCGAATGGGGATTGAGTGGTACCCATTCCATGCATCTGTGACAGTCTTTATGGTGCCTTGTGGGACGCGGTCGGCGAGATTAAATGGGGTAGGAACATGATGAGTTTGCCGAACAGACTGACGGTTTTGGGGTTGGAGGTCCACTGTGCGCCGTGGAGAGCCATCCGCTTTGGCAGTCACAACCATCCGTGAGCACCAAGTAACAGGGGTATTGGGGTCAACACGTTCAAGGACGCCTAAGCGCACATCTCGTTCCAGGTCTGCCTTCACCTGGTCTTGCCAATGGATGGGGACAAGAGCAGGTTTGTGGATGGCGACAGGCTTGGCATCGGGATTGACGTGGAGCTCCAAGGGTTCACCTGACATGAGGGGAAGGGGCTGATGTTCACAAGTGTTGAAGGTCGTTGCAGCATAATAATCCAGGAGCCACTGTTTAAGGGCCTCTACATCGTCTTTCGTGGCGGATAGGCCGGGGGGGAGCTGTGTGGGCTTGGGTGGTGGTGTACTACTGCGCTTTGGGCAGGAGCATGTTGTCTCAACTGTCTCTGATGAGGTTGCCATGCAGCGTGGGCTTGGCTCTGGAACAGGGAATGTAGGGAGTATAACGCCAAGCACAGACAATGCTTCCTACAGAGGAATGCCTTGGAGATCTGTTTGGAGACATAGCATAATTGTTTTGAGACGACAGCAGAGCCCGTCACATCGCAAGCTGTGATGGAGACAACAATAGCACCCAGGACTCCTAGATCCTGATCATTAGCACCCTTCATCTTGAGTGTCACAGGGATCAGGTCACTGTCCTCAATGCCTAGTATGCGGGCAACTGACAAGGGGATGACAGTACTCTGGCAACCCGTATCTGCAACCATGGATATGTTGGCAGACTTGAGTCTATGAGGGGTTTGTAAGGGGCTCCCGAACGCAGCATGTTCTTCTGGCAGCACGGACATTTGCACCGGCAGCATGGGGTGGGGTTGGATGGATGGGCTATCCACTGGCCATTGAAGACGTGATGATCTAGACAGATGGGGTTTCGTGATCTCGATGTGTTCAATGTCGTTGTTGAAGAGCTGCAGTTGCTGGAGGCCATGCATAGCTGGTCAAACATGAAGGCGTTGTCATTGAAGTCGGGCCCTTGTGATGGCCTCGAGTCCTTTAGGTGGTGATTTGAAGTCCGGCTTTTCTGCCCCCCACCACGAGGGCACACTCTGGAGGTTCTGTCTCTATGACCCCAGGTGCCACAGCTGGAGCATTTGCTGCAGGATTTAGTGAGGTGACCTTTACAGCACATTTGCCGCATTGAATGTCCAGGCCTCACAGAGTTTTGATCTTGTGTGGCGATCATTTTTTGGCCCGGGACCGCCACATGCCCAACATGGTCGGTGGAGTGATGGTCTTGATGAGGTGGCAGCCTGTTCTTTGTCACCAATTGCTGCTATGGCACCTCCAACTGCGCTTCTCGTTGCTTTGCCTTCCTCTTTCTGCGCCACATAGCTGACAATCTCATCCAAAGTCCTATCAGTTTTGGGGTCCCCAAGGAGGTCAGACAAGATTTCAGGATCAGCAATGCCGCGAATGAGGTGGTCTTTGATGATCTCATCGCTATAGTCAAAGACATGGTTGCAGTCCCGTTCTCGACATGGTGCGGTGTACTGGCACAGGGATGCTTGACCTCTGAGTCGGGCGAGGAATGTCCGGATTCCTGTGCCTGGCGACTGGGTCATTTTACTGAGACGTATGCAATGGACTAGAGTGCTCTCATCCTTCACAGCAAGCCGTTTGATTGCGGCCAAGAGGTCAGCTTCTGCCATATCTGCGACGTTGCCACGAATATCACGCATGAGGTCAGTGCGCAAATCCGAGTCACAGCAGTAGAACAGCGCTGTGGCAATCATGGCATCACTGATAGCCATGCCAACTTTGTACATACTCCATTGTCGGGTGAAAGCAGACCACTGATCAGGATCACAGCCGGCGGCTATTGAGGGCGGTTCTAGCTTCAGCTTAGGTTGTGGATTTGGTCGGGTTGGGTCTGGGGCGGTGTGCACTGTGGCGTTGTGCATCTGCAGAGCCGTGTTAAGTGCCGCCGCAAAGGCCTCTCCAAGGTCTTGAGATTCCCAGTCACACCCTTCAACTGGACATTGTAAACGTGGCATGTTGGTGATGCAGAGCTAGAGTGAGATCGCAGGTGATGCAGAGCTAGAATGAGATCAAGTCGAGACAGTGGCCGTCATAAAAGATGATTGTAGTCACCTTCCTCGGAGTCATAGGATGACGGCTACTGTATCTGAAATATGGACACACTACCACAGGGTTACTATCTAGTAATCAGATATTTTAGCATAAACTTCAATTTGTCACTTTTACGTGTTAGGTCAAGAACCTCCTGTAGTTGACCATAACATTTTTGTCTTTGTAATCTGATATTTTAGTGTAAACTTCTATTACAGTGATATTGAAGGGGATTCCCTATGCAGATTGCATGTCGACTAGAGACTGGGAAGTAACCCATTCCATGTTCACCATGTTCTTGTGATGTAGGAAGCTAGTGCCATGAGCCTGTTTGACCTCTCTACCATAGAAGTACTAGTAGATCTTATGTCCTCTGTCAGTTGGAGCTTCTCCAAAATTTTTCCAATGAATTTCACTTAATCCCAGAATATTCCAGAGATGCATGGGTTTTTGTGCTCGCTGACTGATGACAGGTTTCTGATTTTGTTGCCCACTTTTCTTTTTGTAAATTGTTTGCACTTTTAAAGGGAGTTAAATGCACAAAAACGTATTCGAAAGGGTGAATCCCATGTGCAGATGAATGCGAAAGAAGTGAATGTGAACTCCAGTAGGTGAACATGGAAAGTGTAATGCATTTAGAACTCGGTTCATATAATAAGATCATAGCTAAAGAAGAGTCATTTGTGGCCATTCCCCAGGTTTTTTTTTTTTTTAGTCATTCCAGATGATGTGTTGGTTTTAGAGGTGTCAGTAACTTCTTAGGGTCTGTAGTTGGCATTAGTCTTTCAACCACTCTGTACAAGAATAATGGACACCTGAAGCGTTGCTGCTATTCTTTTAGAGTGGAGAGTTCATGTTTCTGAGATCGCTACAAAGCCTGGAGTCTTCAAATGGTACTGTTTGCTTTATGTACAATATTTGTCTGGAATGCAAAAGGGGCCATCAGAAATTATTCCTTCTAAACAAATATTAACTGCTTGAAGGTGATCAGTTGGATCATTGAAATCACTTAAAATGCACAAAGGGTGCATGAGATAATTGAAAATTGGCTAATCGTTTTTAAAAAGTATACCCCTCAGTTTAGTGCATTGCACCAATGCTACTCCTGATCCATGTCTGCAGCCGGGCCCAATCGGGTGCAGCCCTGGCACCGGCAGTCCACAGGGAGCAGTCGGTGTCAACTTGTCAAGAGGCAACCCACCGCAGGAGAGGCTGCACTGCCGCCGAGTCATTTAAATTGGTGTTCATTGGTGCCTGTTTAGTGTTCATTGGAGCCTGTTCTGATCCAATATACACGAGACACACTATTTACTAAGCCCCTTTCTGATGACAGCAATTGCATAGTCATGGAACTGGCATGAGTGAGCTCTCCCTTTGGAGGGCAGTATCGCAAGTTTTAACAATTGACTCGTGGCACCTCAAAAGTCATTTTGAAATTGAGCATCTTAAAGAATTAGACAGTTTTTTTTATTTTTTGTTTTTATTTTTAAATGGAGGAGTGTTTTAAAAGAATGAAAAAAGGGGGGAAAAAGAAAATGAAAGAGAAAGAAATCAAATTTTGTATAATTGTTGATGTATTTTGCTGTGCATATGTCTGGTAGTGCTGTTGATGAATGTAACTTGTTAGTGTGGTCACTGGCCAGTGCTTTTAGAGAGTCCAGAATTAGTGTAACACTGAAGTTTGTGACTCCCTACTTCTTGGTCATCATACACTGAAGACTGAAGCCATTGGAGACGGACTGGCAGTCCAAACTGCTTTATGAGTGGTGGGTTATTGATTGATGACCAAGCAGAGCAGGGCTACCAAATTGACCACAGTTTGCATAACTGAGATGTTAAAGGGCCATTACTGTTTGCAGATTGTGATATTCAATAGGTCCACAGTGTATGAGATAAAATATACTGCAAATCGAAGTTTAGGTGTTCAATATTATCTACAACTGAAACAAGCTCAACTGCAGCAAATTTTTTGTCGTCGGTTTTCTGTTTGTTGATGACAAGATATTTCATAGAAGCTCCATGGGGAAAAGTACTGGAAGTGGAAGCAGACACAAGGTTACTTGCTTTATTTAATAGTTGAGTTATTTTTAGAACAACAGGATTAACGATGTAGCCTGAGAGTTTTTATGTCAGGCAGGTATGGACATTGAAGGTCATGACTGACTTCAGTGTCTTTAATAGATAACTGAAAGACAAGATGGGTCAGGACAGGGATTGTGGTTAATAAGCTGAAAATAACATCACCATCTTAACCCCCCTCTCCATTTTACTTGCATGCACACGCATACATGAGAATATTGATGTTGCATACATAATTCTGTGTTTATCTTTTCTTCTACTACTTACGTTTTTTGTGTGTGTCTGCTTACAGGGCATTTGGATATTGTAAAACAACAAACTCAGATTCTTTTATTTAGTCATGCAAGAATTATTGTGTATATTTGTTGTTGTGAGTGTATAATTTGTGTGTGTGTGTGTGTGTGCGCGCGCGTCAAAACGCACATCTAACTTTTTGAACAGATGAGAAATTATTTTGAAAAGCATTATGAACATGAGAATGCAAGATATGCAACCACCAAATGAACATGATATTGATTAAAAACAACAATCTATGATTTGAACTTCAGACAAACACTTGATCCACGCCTGGCCATTCACCTGTGTTTACTGGTGCATGTAATGTGAATGTTTGCCTTCTGTACTGGTCTAGTGTAACATAATTCTGTCCTTTTCACCATTTTTTTTCTTGTGTTCTGTGTTTCAGGAAACATGGCTCCAAAAGTTGGAATCAACGGGTAAGAAAAAAAGACGCGGAGTTGGACAGAAGGGTGTGATTGAATTTTTGTTTGTCCTGAAGAAGATAGTCTGTACAGTTCTTTAGTTTATTTCATTTATCCTGAAGAAGATAGTCTGTACAGTTCTTTAGTTTATTTCATTTATCCTGAAGAAGAAAGTCTGTACAGTTCGTACAGTTCTTTACTTTATTTCGTTTGTCCTGAAGAAGATAGTCTGTACAGTTCTTTAGTTTATTTCATTTATCCTGAAGAAGATAGTCTGTACAGTTCTTTAGTTTATTTCATTTATCCTGAAGAAGATAGTCTGTACAGTTCTTTAGTTTATTTCATTTATCCTGAAGAAGATAGTCTATACAGTTCTTTAGTTTATTTCATTTATCCTGAAGAAGATAGTCTATACAGTTCTTTAGTTTATTTCGTTTGTCCTGAAGAAGATAGTCTGTACAGTTCTTTAGTTTATTTCATTTATCCTGAAGAAGAAAGTCTGTACAGTTTTGTCTTTAACTCTTGACTTCCCATAAGAAACAGTGTGTTCTCAGTCCTCTAGCCCATAAGGATTGGCTAGAAATGAGCTAAAAATGAGTATGGTCATTAAAATAATTATATCTTTCTTGTTTGTTGATTGACTGCTTTGAAATTTGGAAGTTTAATGGAAGTGATGTTATTTTTTTATACTGAAGCGGTCAAATGTACCCCCCCCAAAATTTTGAATGTCAGTATGGTAATTAATTAGGGCCTACAGAATAATTAAAAAATGTCGGGTGTGTTCAATAAAGGTTGGAAAAATCAATGTGTGGTGTGTTTGTTAGTAAAACAATGCAGACAGACAGTCACACACATGACCATAGAAACAATACAAGTCAAAGAAAAATGTTAAAGGTCTACTTTAGAGATTTTCGATAATTTGTTAAAAACAGGTCTACATGTCATATAACTACAGCATGGTATTCATTTTTCAAAAAAAGTCGCCGGAAGAATTTAATAGATAAAAAACGAGTTTTGCACACCTGTTCAAACCCCGCGCGGTAGACCGAAAACCGTGACGTCACTTGATGGACTGGCCGTCAGCCACGACCTACACAACAAGCCAAAGCCAAGTGAAATCAACACGAGTTGCGATCCCCCACAGCCAAAAAAGTCACGAGGGGGTGGCAGATATTGTGCTGTAGGCGTGTGCAGCAGCTCAGCAGGAGACGGATATTCTTTGCACACATTTCCATCTGATCCAGATACTCGAAAGAAGTGGATTCGGTTGGTGCAACCATGCCGGGTCACTAAGTTATTTTTACCACGTCAGTTCCAGCTGGACCACGGAAACGAGCTGTTCCGACAATTGCCGAGCCCGTTCGAGTGGATCAAAAACTTCGTCTGCATTGTGCGCGGAAACTTTGAAGGCGGAGTGGTAAGCTCGTACAGATGAGTACGATAGTCGCACGTTTATTCTGTTCATATCTATGGACAGATCACACTTGTTAAATTGAATGAACACGTTAAGGCTTGAGGAAGGAGAATCTCCGCTCGCCGTCCACGCGTGATCGCATCAAGAAGTCAGTCGGTAGCCTCCCTCGAGACTTCGGTAAAGTCCGTACGCCTTCGGAATGATGTGTTCGGGCGTCCAGCTGGAACTGAATAGCTCGTTTCATCATCATCATCATCATCCGTTGAGCGGCCACAATCATCAGGTTGATTACTCTGCCGCTTTGGGGTTGACGCAAAACAAAACAAAACAAAACAAAAAAAAATTCACTCTCACTACACAACAGACAGTAATTTGAATAAAACTAAAATAGCTATGCGTGGATCGGCTGGCAGGCTACCACGGTCACCCTGTCCCCCCCTCGGAGGTAAGCCAGCCCTGGCTACACATAAGGTGCAGCCAAGCCCACTAAAAAAAAAAAAAAAAAAAAAAAATAAAAAAAAACCCCCACCTATCCCTATATCCCTACTCTGGTTCCTACTCTAATTTGATCGGACCCTTGACACGAATGTGTCGAGGGTTTTGGCTGATACTACTGCCTCAGTCATGTCATTCCAGTCCCTGATGGTATTGGGAAAGAATGCCTGTTGTCGGTATTGGGTACGGCAATAGATCTGGGTCAGTTGCTGTGAGTGTCCTCTTCTTTTTCTTGGTGGTGCAGGTTTCAGTTTGGCAGCGTCCACACAGACCTCCTCATGCAAGATTTTGTACAACATGGTGAGGCGGGAGGGAGGTCTTCCTGCGTTGCTGGAGTGGATCCCAGCCCAGTTTGTCTATCATAGATTTTACACTTGAAGTGTTGTGGTATCTTCTGAGAACAAACCGGGCTGCTCTGCTCTGTACTGCCTCAATCCTGCTGATATTTTGTTTTGTGTGTGGATCCCACACTGTGCTGGCGTACTCCAGTATGGGCCTCACGAAGGACTTGTACGCCATTTCTTTCAGCTGGATGGCACTGATTCGAAGGTTGCGGCGAAGGAAGCCGAGGGTCTTGTTGGCCTTCGAACAGATGTTATTGATATGCTCATCCCAGCTGAGATCGTGACTGATGGTAACGCCAAGATATTTCGCCGAGTTGACTGTGGCTAAATTCTGGCCGTGGTCCAGCTGGAACTGACGTGGTAAAAAGAACTTAGCGTTCAAACTGATAAGGTAAAGGCCTTGCAGAAACATCCCCATAGTTACATTGGCTGTCGCAATCATAGTCACTGCTTTTACATGATAAATTAAATACCGATCGAGATGTGCAAGAACCATCAGAATCGCTTTCTGTCGCCGTTGGCTTGTTGTGTAGGTCGCGGCTGACGGCCAGTCCATCATGTGACGTCACATCCAAGAGTAGTTAAGCCATGCCAAGATTTAGTTGATTACCTCCCGTTTTCTTGATTACAGGTGAAAATGCCCACTTACGCGGATCGATTTCGTGTGATCGGGAGCGAATCGGATGTTTATTTTACCAATTTATCAAACATTTCATATTTCTGCATAAGCTGACCAATTATCGAAAACCTCTAAAATAGACCTTTAACTGACCTTTATGTAGTCTTGTTATGACGTAATATACAGGTAAGAATCCAAGCACAGAAAATATTTGCACAGTTCCTTGTAGCCTACAGTATTTTGCACAGTTCTGTTCACAAAGTCACAGTATAACCACAGAAATAAAGTCACATGTGGTCAATGTTCATGTTCTGCACACAAGGAGTAGGATGATGAGCTTCATATTGCATAATGACAGCGTACACAGGTAAGCACAGGTGGCGAATCTTCATCTGAAATTTCCGATTGTACGTCAGACAATCACTGAGTGTGAACTGAACTAACTCCAGTTCCCACACTCACATCACTCTGCTGATCATCTCCAAGCCCTAGCGCATGCTGGTTGCACAAATCTTCGATAAATTCATCAAAAACATCATTGTCGATATGTTGGAAAGACGCCATCTTGACCAGAAAATCTTGGAAAAAAACCTTCGTGAAAAAACTTCTTCAAAATCGCAATGTAAACAGCTAGGCTGAAAACCGCGGGCGGAAGGCGAACGCTTTCCGGATGTCGTTAAACCTTCCTCTCTGCATTAGAGAGTTCTCGCTTCCATAACAACGGCTCCAAATAAGGCATGTCGGTTGTTGCGGTGTGGTGCGGTTTGGGACTGTGCGGCAGTTGCGGAACGGTGCGGTATGGGAAGTAGTTAAGAAGGTAGTCTATACAGTTCTTTAGTTTATTTCGTTTGTCCTGAAGAAGATGGTCTGTACAGTTCTTTAGTTTATTTCATTTGTCTTGAAAAAGATGGTCTGTACAGTTATTTCGTTTGTCCTGAAGAAGAAAGTCTGTACAGTTCGTACAGTTCTTTACTTTATTTCGTTTGTCCTGAAGAAGAAAGTCTGTACAGTTCTTTAGTTTATTTCGTTTGTCCTGAAGAAGATAGTCTATACAGTTCTTTAGTTATCTCCACCTGTTGTGGATGGTTGGTCAAACCCAGCCTCCCAGTCTTCTTTTAACAGTTCCCTTCTTCCCTTTCCCCATCTGTTCATATCCATTCATCATCCCCCTTTCCTCCTGTTCCATGTCATTTTTTGTCAGGATGAATGATTGAGAAACGGTGCATCCCTCTCCCATTCTTCTGGAAGGCTAGTTTTCCTAAATGCCTCTCGGCCTGTATAGTCAAGCTGCTGACTAGCCTAGGCATAGTAAGGTGTGAGTTAATGCTCCTGGTAATGTCTCCCATGTCGGATAGAGTGTAACCTGCCTTTTTCCTGCTCTGTCTGCTGCCTTTCTCAGTGCATTTTTTCCCCTCTGTCCCCCTTCAAGTGCTTTATTGACACACTCTGCTGTCTTCTTTAGACGTGCTGCATTTGCTGTGTATTGCAACCTGTGATGGAGGGGAAATGAGGTCCTGGTGCTATGAAGGGCAGGTGCTCTCAACACATCTGTTTGGTTTGGACCTTTCTTTGAATGGAAGAACACACTGGTCCATGGGTGTCGGTTGGCAGACCATGTATGGAACTGGGTCAAGAGAGGCAGTTCCCTGGCTAGCAAAGGTTATCCTTGTGGTGCTCTGCTGTCTGTTCCTGGAGCTGGCCATGGTCAGGGGTGAAGTGACTATTTTCCAACTGTCTTGAAATGTAAAGCTGCAGAAAGCTGTAGCATATTTGAACATCTCAATTTTCAGAAAGCTAGCTGGGACCTTTTTAAGGAAGTGTCTGAAAGGAAATGTTCAAAGTAGTTCTGCATAGTCAGGATCCTGCAAAAGGCCTGCCAGATATGCTTATGAAATGTGCAAAAGACAGTATTCTGTTTAGCAGGGCTTAGTATGTTGTGTTGTGCAATGTGAATATGTTATTCTTGATGAGCATTTGTGGCTGTGTGTGTGTTTGTGTGTGTGTGTGTGTGTGTGTGTGTGTGTGTGTGTGTGTGTGTGTGTGAGAGAGAGAGAGAGAGAGAGAGAGAAAGAGTGAGGGAGGGAGGGAGGGAGGGAGGGAATGTATTTGGATGTATGTGGATACATGCATGTGTGCACATGCACACAGAAAGGGAGAGAGAGAATGTGTTTGTGTGAGAGCATGCATGCGTGCATGTCATTGATTTTATCAGTCTGTATTCTGTTCAATGAATAAATGTAATATTTGGCTGTACACTATTCTGTGTCAAACTCTTTGTCCATTTCCATGGCTGTGACCTGGAGACATTTTCAGTGGAGGTTCTGGACTCCACAGGCATATGAGTTTTGACCACACTGTGTCATTCAATGCTGTTGCAGGTTTGGCCGAATTGGCGTCTGGTGTTGAGAGCTGCTTTGGAAAAGAATGTGGAAGTTACGGCTGTCAACGATCCTTTTATTGCGTCGGACTACATGGTAAGACTTTGGTTTGCAGTGTGAATTGTAATCTCATCAGAAGGAAGTCCTGTTGAAGAAATTTCCCTTTTTTTTTTTGCTTTCATGCTCTTTGACTATGTCTTTGAATCTTTTGTGACTGCTATTTTTTGGTTTATGACTGTCTTTATGACCTGACTTGGAAAAGCTGAGAAGCAGTCATTACCCAATTTTGCCTTGTAATAAGTGACATAATGCGTTCGATGATGGGTCTTCTGAAATCTGACAGAGAGATCGTTAGCATGGGATGTCCGATGGGTCAGAATTATTGGGATCTGTGGGACTCTATACAGATGTTGTTCGAGTGTTGCCTGTAAGTTTCTGTCTTTGAAAGTTAAATTGTCTTTAAATTCTAAAATTAAAAAAGACTGAAAGGTCTTTGGTTCACTACAGCTTGTACTGTCCATCAGGAAATGCACTGTCAAGTATTTAGATTTTTCCCCCCATCAGAGTAATGTTCCTTTAGCCATTTATTCACGGGTTCTCTGCCAGATCATCTTACTTTTGCAAGGTTTACCATCATTCAAATGGAGGATGCCACCTCCATCTTATTTGGGGATAGAGGTTCCTCTGAAAGGGCATTAGCCGAGAGAAAACTTTTCTGGTTTTAGGTTGTGGGAAATAACTGCATAGTGACATGGTCAAGCTAATGCCGGATAATTTCCCTTAGGTTGAAGTTCACTTTTGCTGGGGAAAAAGTCGGTATTCCACAGAAGTTACAAGTTGTCTCAGTATGAGGTAAGGGTAAAGGAAGTTGAAACCTGACACATTGCCATTCTGTTCATGGGCAGTAAGTAAGAACATTGAGTGGATGAAAGGATTGCAGATGGCGAAACGTTTAACTTGATGGTTTGATTTGAAAGTGACGTTCCAAGTCGGTGCATAAATACCTTGTTGTTAAACTTATGTCTGCCATACAATCATGTGCTTATCTTAGTTTCAGGGAGCTTGTGGTTTCTTGTTACCACAATGAAGTTCACTGATTTAAAAGTCCTTGATGTTTATTACTGGCATGTGTGTGTGTGTATGTGTGTGTGTGTGTGTGTGTGTGTGTGTGTGTGTGTGTGTGTGTGTGTGTGTGTGTGCACGTGTCCGTGTGTGAGAGAGAGAGAGAATAATCTGATATTGTTTCCTGTGTTCAGGCGTACATGTTCAAGTATGACTCCACACATGGCCAGTTTAAAGGCAGTGTGGACTTCAAGGATGGCAAGTTGGTTGTCAATGGCAAGGAGATTGCTGTCTATGCTGAGTGAGTAAAAGCAGCTGGTTCTTTCTATTTTTATTTTTTTTTTTTAGATAGATGCAGCATAGTTTTTGCTTGGGTTCCCAGCCATGTGGGCATTCAAGGCAATGAGTTGGTTGATGATCAACTTGCCAAGAGCGCCACAAAGAAAGAGTTGAGCAGATTGTCTATCCCTCACACTGATCTGAAACTTAAAGCCCAGGCTTACATCAGAGACCTCTGGCAAGAGGAATGGAACTCGCAGATGGATAACAAACCGTTCAAAATCTGTCCAAACCTGAAAGAGTTTTTCCATGTTCCTGAGGTGGCCCTAAAGAAGAAACATTCTTGTGCTGTTTGCATACAGGCCACTTCTTTTACACCTGTTCTTACCTTTTGAAGAGGTGAAGAAGCTCCCTAACACTTGGTCTGCAGAGTAGTATTTAGTTAGAAGGGAAATCACCCCTGATCTCTTACCGTTTGCAGAGGAGAGGCGATGGGAAGCGGTGGAAGTGGCAGCAGTTTGATGAAACAGCACACTGCAGCACATAGTTGCCACCTGCCTCATGCTAACATTCTACAAGCTTTGTTCCCAACTCGTAATGTGATACTTGCCATCTGGCTGACAGCGTGTTGGAAATAGGGTGCTGTGGTTCTTCATTAACATTTTGTGCCAGAAGGGAGCGAACTGTGAGTGATTGATGTCACTGGATTGTGGGGTCTCTGACTGACAGAACGATACCAAACATGAATGGGTCTTCTTTCATACCCATTGCTGGCAAATAGCACAAAGAGCTGCCAACAAAAAATGATTGAAACTGACTGACAGACACACACAAAGTGAAATGAAAGTTCAACTCGGTGCAGAGCATGCGTCTTGATTTCAATCACGCTCAAACTCAAACATATTGGACATGCATATCTTTCTTTTACAACTGACAGAGAATTATTTGTGGTACGCCTACCTGACAGGTGGTAGAGGGCCCCCAAAACAGTCTCTGTCGGCACTGGTCAGCTTCACTGGGAAAATGGTGGCGCTTTTCCAAGTACGGCCTAGGCATGGTTTGCATGTTTTTCTGTATGCTGTATGTGCTTGTGAAGCATGCCAATACTAATTCTATCACAGCCGTACCATGCTTTTAGTAAACCAAGATTTTAGCATGCTAGACATGCAGATGTCAGTCATAAACGATGAAGTGCTTCCTACTGGACCTTGTACTGCCCGTGTTTGAATCACTGAATATAATCCATTTGAAACTGATGTCACATACATCAACAAACGCCAGTGCAAATCGTTGTCACACTTTCATCTTCATGGTAAGCCTAGTCAATGACTGGGTCACACCATTTCGTAGCATCGGTATGAGAGAGAGAGAGAATATCACTGGTATTACAGCTCACTCAACGCTCACTCTCATGTATGCAAGAGAGAGAGAGAGAGAGAGAGAGAGAGAGAACACTTGGTAGATGTATAATGCACAGAAAGTAGAAAAACACACAAAAAGATCTGTCTCGGCAACTCGGTTCCCACGCTAAGACGTGGCACTCTCACTGCTGCACTGGGCTATCCACTGACCGGCCAACTGATGAGAACGCAAAGTACACATTGTATAAAACTGAAAGATTAACACAAACGCCGCAAGTACGCATTATATACAACGGCACAATGAAGGAGAACACTTGCACGAATCACACACGAGAGTAAATTATATCCACAGATTATATGTGTGTAGCACAAAAAGCATCAAACACCAGAGTAAACATCAGCACAAGAATCACGCAGTACTCGTTCTCTGCAACTGCCAGAGCACTTTTCCCATGATCCGCGCTTCCGCTACACAGTATTGAAGGTCACAGCGTGGGGTCATCAGCAGTGCGTTTGGGCTGTTCGCTAAAGAGGGTGATTTTCATTTAGGCCAGACGGCAGTGCCCGGGTGCATTCCATGTCTGATTGTCATGTACCATTCGGAGTAAAACATATTCTCTTAGAGTACTGGGACTCGCATAATGTGAGACATAAGTATTTTACAGCAGGCTCCATGAAAACCTTGTTCAGAGATGTCTCGCCAGATGTGAACGTTGAATTTCTGAAAGAGGCACAGCTGAGGAACGTTATTTCTGAAAGAGGACATTTTTCATCTGACCTAAGATTTTACAGAAGAAAGGTTTTACAGAAGAAAGGTTTTAAACAAAATTTCTGGTGTAGGTGTATTTTAAAGGGTTGTGTGAATGAGTTTTTTTTTCTTTCTTTTTGTGTGTGAATGACTTCTGAGTTGACAAATGATCGGTTGAGCCCTTTGTGGTCGGCTGGGCTATAAGCAACATTACCCTTACCTGATCATCAAACCAGGGAAGAAGGGCAAATAGCATGCAATTTGTGAATTTTGCGCTTGTGATTTCTCCATCAAGCATGGCAGGAGAGGCAGCTGTTGATGGCATGTTTAGACTGACAAGCGCACGCACACACACACACACACATACACACACACACACACACACACACACACACACACACACACACACACACACACACACACACACACACACACACACACTTGCATACACACTCGTTCACACACACATAAACACACACACACACACACACACACATACACACACACACATACACACATACACACACACACACACATGCTTGCACACACACTCGCTTGCATAAAACGCACGCACGCACGCACACACATGAAGTAAAAAATATGTCATCGCCATTCATTGCCAAAATAACTGCAGGCCAGTCATAAAATTTCAATGAAAGATGTCAGTTTGAACTGAGTGATCTAATTTTTTTCAGTCTTTCATTGCAGTCTGACAAATTTTCGTCAGCCTGCAATTTCATGCTTTGGACTGGGTTACCTTTTTTGATTGTCACCCTTCGTAAGAAAGAAAATCTCCAACACTGCCGAAACTACCTTACTGTGACTGTTGATGTCATTCGTGAACACTTTATACCAGACTTCAGTGATGTGCCACAAGACAGGACATGGTATTTGAGTTTCTGAAAGAGATAGCTATTTTAGAATCTGGTCGCAAAGTGAGGCGACTGCAGGCAGAAATCTGAACAAATTTGAAAAAAATTATTGATAAAGTTCCGCCCAAAACATTTTGACAAAGGAATTACAAAACAATTTAAAAAAAAAAATGATGCAAGACTTGACTGAAGGAAGATTTTTTTTAGCAGTTTTTGCTTAAAAAAAAAAAAGCCCTCAGTTTTTGTTTGTTTGTTTATCTAACAATTAATTAAGGAATTGACTTTGATGAGGTGACAGTTCTGATATGGTCCCCTCAAAGTAGGATGGGGTTTGGACAACATGAAGTGAGTTGAAGATGAAATTCATTGTGCTTTACATTGCCCTTCTTGGTAATGGCCATTTAAAATGACTCTCGGGGAATGCCACAATCAAACTGTTTTTGAATGAAAACAAAAAGCCACAAAATAATGAGATGGTGGTTTATGCTTGAGCTCATGAATTTGTTTAGCTGAAAGAAATGATTGTATAATGTTTGCATTACAAGAAATTGTTGGAAGGAGCTGTGATACTGTTGCTTTTTTTATGGGATGGGAAGGGGTGTGGAAATTACGGGAATGAGGCCTTCATTGAATAAAACATCTGAATTGGAATCTCCCTCCCTTTCTCCCTCTCATCTCTGTCTTTCTGTCCATCTGTGCATCTCTGACTGTCTCTCAGTCTGTCAGTCCATCTTCTCCTTTATCTCTGTCTCTCCGTCTCTCTCTCTCTGTCTGCCTATCTCTGTCTGTCTCTTTACATGACTATCTCTCAATCTTTCTCTCTGTCTGCCTATCTCTGTCTCTTTACACGACTATCTCTCACTTCGATATGATGTGCACATTCACACACTCTGATTGTTTGTTTGATTTATCTGATCATTTGTTTTGTTTAACTTGGTCATGTGGATGTGCTTGTGCAGACGAGATCCTTCGGTCATCCCCTGGAGCAAACATGGAGTCCAGTATGTTGTGGAGTCCACTGGAGTATTCACCACCACAGAGAAAGCAAGCGTATGTACTTCAATGCTGTTTTGAATTGCTGACTGTTGTAGTTTGTGTGATTAAAAAAAAAAAAAAATTCTGGTTTAGATTTATTACATTATTAATACTTAACCTGGATTTAGTAAACTTATATGTGAAGACCAGGCATAGTCTTATTTAACCTTTAGTGTGTGACAGATTTTTTCCTTTTCCCCTAAATTTCTTGGAACAACACACAGATAGATAAATTTCTTCCAGTGGAATCATTGTTATGGTTGCCTGATGCTGATGTGAGAGAATGTATGCTGTACATGTTTGACATGATTGTTGTATTGTATTCTTATTGTTGACGACCCAGCCATTTCAGCCTTAAGGGAAGTGCCATGAGCAATGGTCCACTTCTGTCTCTTGCTTCGTGTTTATTCTTTGTTTTCTTTGGTGTGCACTCTAAATTCTGTATGGAGACACTTTCAGTTTTGTTGAATAGTGTTGAATTTACTCTTGGTGGGGGAGGGGGGGGGGGGGGACCATGAGAAACAACCATGTAGTTTTCTCTTGATTTTCAAGAAGTTTTTAAAAAAAAAAAAAAAAAAAAAAATTTTTGGAAGGCAGGGAGGTAAGCAGAAAAAAGGGGAGAGGGAGGAGCAATGTATAGTCTATGATGAAACAGCTACATCTGAATGTCAAGTCAGATGAGTTAGATTTTTGTGCGTTTGATAAGAAATGTCTCCGCTTACCTTCCATGTCAGCAGAGTTTTCTGTTCAAGTCCAGGTTTTCACATCTGTATTTATATTACATGTCATGTGCTGAGAACAGGTTCATGTCCAGATAGATCAAAAGAAAATTATGTTGAAGACATGTCTGTTAGAAGAAAATTACCAGTCGAAGTAAGGGAGCATGTGTTTCCTTATTTCCACATCCTGATAGTTCACAGAAAATATGTTGATGAAATATCTGTTTGCAGATAATTTTCAGAAAGTATATGGACGTTACAGTTTCCAGGTAATGAAGAGATGTATATTTGGAGCATTTCCAAATTCCATGTCCAAACATTTAGCAACAAATGTGTTAAGAACATTTCCATTTCCTGATGATTTATGGAAAATGTGTTGAAGGTATCTTTGTTTTTGAATAGCTGAAAAAAGTGTTGAGAAATTTCCAGATGATTGACAGAAAATGTATAGGGAACATTTCTGTTAGCAAGGTCATGACAGAAACTTTGTTAAGAACATTTTCATTTGTAAATGCAAAACGGAAAGTGTGCTGAGGAGATTTCCTGATAGTCAACAGATTGTTCATTTGCAGATGAATCTGAGAAAGATGTGAAGAGGACATTCCAGGTGCAGCAAAAAAAACCCTTCAGGACATTACCTTTTCCAAAAAGTTAATTGTCATTTTTGAGCAGAAAGAAAAAGTTAATTGTCATTTTCAAGCAGAAAGAAAAAGTTAATTGTCATTTTCAAGCAGAAAGAATGTTTTCATTTGTAGCTTTGTGACAGAAGACGTATACATAGGGAACATTTCCATTTTTAGGTAATTAACAGATACTCTGTGTAGAACATTTCCACTCCCATACAGTAACAGAAAGTGTATTGAAGATATTTACATTTGTATATTGTAAACCCGTTCACTGCCTGAAAATGTTACAAACAAAGGCTTTCCCAGTGCCAGGGAAATCTAATGATTTGGGGGTAATAATTAACAAAAATTCTAGCTCAGAAACTACAAAAGATATAAAAATGAAATATGTATGATTTTTGAAGGAAATTGAATGAAGATTTTGAATCTGGGCTTCTTTTGTTTTAATTCTGATAATAAAAAAATATTTAGGCATTTAGATTTGGATAGATTTTTTTTGCACGATCAAAAACATATGTAGTTACCACTACAGTTTCACATCCAAAAAAGAACACAAAGCAAAAAAGTTGAAAATAAAGTTTGTATTGTCACACAACACCTGTAAATGAAAGTAAAACAGTTTAGAAGTCTGTCAAGACGCTCACACTCTATGCAGACAGGTCAGTCCACAACCATGCCCCCCTCCCCCCACCACACCCCCTTGCTGGACTTCAACCCTCTCACTCCTCCTCTTCCCTTACCTTTCCCTCTGCCCCGTGTCACGCCGCGAGCAGGCCGCGCTCCCCTCTCGCGCTGACTATCACATCACTGGCCACTGGCACACAGTGCAGAGTACACACTAGGCTAGCTCATTTGACGCTGGCAAGCCGTCAGCTGAACACACGCTGAGGTCACCCAGCCCGACTCAATAACTGACGAATATGGTCGGCAATTCCATCACTATCATCATCTCACCTTCATGCTCGAGTAAGTCGTTGAATAAAAGATTATTGTCTTTGTCAAAAATGATTAGCAGAGCCTGCTCAGAAGTGTAAGTACGTTGATTTGGTCGCTACGCTTGTCGAAGGTTGTGCCGCCATCTTTGCAAGCAAGACAGAAGTGCTGGCTGGTCATCCAGTCAGTGATGAGAATAAATGGGCTTTCCCCTCACGTGTGGTCATTTGCATATCATTTTAATACTACAGACATATAAGGCTTACTACACACACTCTATTTAAGTCCGTTAATAGAAATAGTAACGAATGAAAATTCAAGGAAAATGCATGACGTCAGTGGACGGCCCATAGGCACTGGGAAAGCATTTTTACTTCGGCGTCAGCTGACGGCTTATAGTCACTCTTCGGGTTAACATGAAATGTGTTGAGGACATTGCCATTTGTTGACAGGTATCAGAAAATATATTGGAATACCTCTGTTTTTAGAAAATTTACAGATAAGTATTCAGAATATTCTCATTTCCAGATACTGGTCAGCAAATGTTGAGAATATTGGAATATTCTGATGATTTACAGAAAATATGTATATATGTTTCCATTTCCAGATAGTTCACAGAAAATGTACTGAGAGCATTTCCAATTCCAGATGGTGAACACAGAATGTGTTCAGCAGATTTACATTTCTAGATAATGGCCAGAAAATATGGTGAGGATATTTACATTTTTAGATATTCAGCAGATTTACATTTCTAGATGATGGCCAGAAAATATGGTGAGGATATTTAAATTAGATATTGAACAGAAAGTATATTCAGAACACATCTGTTTGTAGACACTCGGCAGATGAAAATACCTAAAAGACTGAAAGAGAAGAGTACTGTTGTTTTAACGATAAGAAAATGTTTCATAGCATTAATCTGTAAAAACCTTTGTGTGCAGAGGTTTTAGAGAGCTTTGTCCTTGTCATCCAAATGTGGTCATCCTTGTTCTCCCTCATCATGATGTGTAATGCTCTTCCTCTACATAAGTTTTGTTTAGTTTTGTTTTGGTGTCTGGTGTTTCATCTGTTGTGCCCTCCAGTGGAGTAATGCTGGACCTGATGCGGCTCATTCCATGTCCCCCGCACACAGTCGTACCTAGAATTGACTCTGTTGCAGTCCCATCATGAACAATTCAGAGTGAGTTACCATATCTTGGTTTCTGCTGGCAGCGCTCCTGAGAAGACATTGCGCTGCTGTTCAGTCACTTTCTTTAGGTCTTTAGGATCTTACATGTGTAGGACAGCTTAGACTGAGCTTGTCTCCTGACCTTAACAGGCACGTTGGATAAATTGCCCATGGTCCTTTATGTTTTCAGGCTCACTTTAAAGGCGGAGCTAAAAAAGTGGTGATTTCTGCCCCGTCAGCTGATGCCCCCATGTTTGTAATGGGGTGGAACGAGGGATCGTACAAAAAAGACATGGCTGTTGTCAGCAATGCTTCCTGCACCACCAACTGCTGGCCCCTCTAGCCAGGTCATCAACGACAAGTTCGGCATTGAAGAGGGCCTCATGACCACTGTCCATGCTCTTACAGCCACTCAGAAGACCGTAGACGGCCCATCTTCCAAGGTGAGAGGTCCAGTATTAGGGGTTTCATTTGTCCAATGATGCCTTACCGTAGCTTGATGGTTGGCAGGCCTTACAAAATTTTGACTGTATTGTTTACGAAATTGACATTTTTGTAATTTTTGGAAAAGCAGACACAGGCTAGCGCTGCCAGTGACTGAGAAGTTGATCTCTTCAGAACACCGATTTGCTGTTGATTAGAAACCTGTCGTGATTTGGCACATCCACGGTCTGTAAGGTTTAATCCACACTCTAACTTTTCCCCAACACAAATGAAAGGATCCTCTGCTGCTGAGTTGCCACTTGGCGGAACATTGTGACAATGTACAAGGTGGAGGGGTAGGTCAGACAGGGCATGTGAGAATTTAGGTGATGGTCTCCTAAGAATAAGTGCGACCCAGAGTTCCCAGAGAATGCTGAACTGGTGCTGTCAGAGTACATGTTCAGATCCTCCTTGACATATGAAACCCTACAGCAAACCTTACAGCAAACCAGGAACAGTTGGTTTCATTCGTAAATTTAAAGAGAGAGTAGCCAGCACATGGTTATCTTCAAGCATGGAACCTGTGTGATTTGTTGTGAACATAACAGTATGATGTCAGGTCAGCCATGCTTTGATAGCGGAAATTATTTTGCAGCAAGGCTCGGTAAGAGTGGTTTACTACACAAGCAGTGAAGTAAGTGCCACAGATGATTTTTGACTGACATGCCTGAAAATAACATTGAGCGTTGGATTGAGATTTGGATCTGAGTAGCAGCACTGAACCTGAGGGCTTTTTTGTTTTTGTTTTTTGGTTTTTTGGTTTTTTGTTCTCCCATTTAGGTGATTGAATGTTCAGCTGGTGAAAGGCTGGTTAGTTGTTAACGGTCTTAGGTCTGTATAGCCAAGTTGCTGATCGGCGTAAGCACAACATGGTAGGTTTTGATGCCCCTGGTAGGGACTCCCATGTCAGGGTGAGGTCTTAGGTCTGTATAGCCAAGTTGCTGATCGGCGTAAGCACAATATGGTAGGTTTTGATGCCCCTGGTAGGGACTCCCATGTCAGGGTGAGGGTCTCGTCAAATTGTAACCCACTTTTTTCCAATTCTGCATTCTGCCTTTCTTAATGGATCTTTTCTATCTTCTCCCCTTCAGGCCTTCTTTTTCACATTCTTCTTTTCTCTGTGTTTGTGACCTGTGATGGAGGGGAATGTGATCCTGGTGGTTGAGAGGGCAGTTGCTCTCAACACATCTCTTTGGCTCAGACCTTTTCTAGACAGGAGGTACATACTTGTCCAGGTGTATCAAACAGCTACCCCTGCATGGGGTTGGGTCAAGACAGGCAGTTCCCTAGCTGGCCAAGGTTACCCCTGCAGTGCTCAGCTCTCCGTTCTCGGGAGTTGAGCATGATCAGTGAGGGATGTGGTTGTTGGGCTTCTGTTTGTTGTATATCCCTCTTGAAGCCTGGGAGGGGTCAAGACAGTGACTGCTTGGTCCTGGGCCCTCAGTTGGACTCCATCGTGGGTGGGTGAGGGAGAGATGAAATAAAAAAAAAAAACCAACAAAAATGGCTTCTTCACCAAAAACCCCAGCCCCCTAGTAATAAAAAATATGTTCAAAGTCAAGAAGAGTGTCCCATAAATCAGAAGTAGACAGCGACGGAATCAAGGGACATGACAGGTTTGGGGACTTTGTGGTTGGTGGTAGGAGGAACGGGACAGGAGAAACGTATTTTGGTATTGAGTTAATTTGTAATCCAGAAAGGTTTCCAGGGGATTGCAGGTGACCCTCAGTCAGTAAAGAGGCTTTGGAATGAATCATTCCTCATCCAGTGCAAGTCTTAAACGACAGTCGGAACAGCTGCTGAGTGCTGCAAAGCTGGTGGACAGAGGGAACAGGGGTAACTCATAAAACAATTGAACACATCCAAGGGAGTCGTCAGATGCCTGGATCTTGAGGAGTGTTGGAGATGGAAATAAGAACAGAATTAGCACCCCAAGGAGCCGTAGATGTGCATAGGATGTTTTGTACTCCTTCGCACCACGAGTCATCGAAATGGGATATTTATGTTTGTTGCAAAGCATAACAACGTTAACAGTTTGCTAGGTATATCTACCACCTTCTGTCATGGTTAGTCATCAGGACCTTGTCAGCCTGATTGAAGAACTTCCATGCCCCTGTTTGCTTTTGGGTGACTTTTAATGGCCATAATCCTCTTTGGAGGAGTATGGATGCATCATCCTGAGGTCTCCTTTTGGAGGATGTTTTTTCTCAGCTAGGTCTGTGTTGTCTGAATGATGGCTCTCCTACATGTATGCATTGTTCTGATAGTGCGCTTTCTTGTACTGATCTGTTAGTGTGTGACTCCTTGCTGGTCCAGGACTATGTGTGGTCTGTCCATGAAGATCTGCATGGAAGTGACCATTTTTCCCATTGTGTTAAAATCCTTATAAACTGAAAATGCCTTTGTACCACAACACTTTTAAGTATGAAAGTCCAATTGGAATCTCTTTGCTGGAAATCTTTCAAAGGGGTTCCAGGAACTGACATTCTTCAAAGTCGAGACCCAGCACAATCTCCAATTCAACAAAAAGATTGGAGAAAGCCTGTGATACCACTTTGATATACAGAATTATTTGGGATCTTCTTAAACTTGGTTTGTGTGGTCATCTGCCTTTATTTAGTCAACACTTTCTGGCTGATCTGCATTTCCAAGTTTGTATTGGCACCACTGTCGGACATCCATGGGCAGAAGTTGGGTGTACCCAAAGGGAGCATTCTTTCTCCTGCTCTGTTCAGTATTAAAGTTAACGAGATTGTCTGTTTAGTAAACCGGGGTTCCGAGTGCTCTCTGTTTGTTGATGACTTCGCACTCTACTCAGTTAGAGTCTCTTCGGGCCAGCGTACAGCATCGACTCCAGCTTTGTGTGGATAAGATCTGACAGTGGGGGGAGGAAAACCGGTTTACCTTTTCAAGCATCAAAAGATAGTGTATCCATTTTCACAATTTTCATCAGTTCTTTGCCAGTCCTGAAATTCGTCTGGACAAATCCACACAATGACTTGTGAGTTGGCTTCAATTTAGTGACAGCCCTGATTATGGCCCTTTGCGGTCGGCTGGGCTATAAGCAGTATGATCACTCTCTCTCTCCCTTCTCCCTCCTTCCCTCCCCCCTCCCCCCCATTCCCCAATCCTCTCTCTCATTCTTTCAGTTTTTGTTTCAGTTTCTCTCTGTTTCTGTCTGTCTGCCTGCCTGTCTTGTCTGTCACCTTGTCTGTTTCCTGTGATAATTTCTGAACGATGTCTGTGTGGACCAGGACTGGCGAGGAGGCCGAGGAGCTGGTCAGAACATCATCCCTTCCTCCACAGGAGCTGCAAAGGCTGTGGGCAAAGTCATCCCTGAGCTCAACGGGTATAGACAGGCACGCAAACATGTCCTTGTGCACATGCATGCACACAGGCATGCATGTACTTAAATATATACACTCAAACAAGAACAACAAGAACACGCACACACACACACACACACACACATACAAAGATTTATTTCCCTTATGGATGTGTGGAAGTAAACGATAGAAGAGAAAGTTTTGTTCCTAACTCTTCTCACATCAAGTTTTTAGTACTGTTTCTGTACATGGAAACCAAGTATTTTTTTGCTGACTCTGAACATTATCACCTTCGTTAAAAAAAAAAAATCCCAGAAAATACAATTCTAATTGAATTGCCATGAGATTTGGTGAAATTATGCAGAAATGCTTGTAAATTGTTCTGACGTTAATTTCAAGTATATAATGGTGTGTTTTCGGTGGTAATGTTGTTGCTGTTGTAGGTGGTGGCAATTGTTGGGTGACATAAAACTTTTGGGTTGCTCATCTAAAACTTTTGGGTTGCTCATCACTTCATCATCCTCTTCTTCCGAATCGGAATCAGAATTGATCAGTCCAGCCACATGGTCTTCTTTCAGCACTCTTCTCTTTGTCGCCTCGAAACATTCCTCCAGTGTAAATTCTTCAAAATACTTGTCATCACTCCTAAGTCACCAAAGAGTTCAGCTAGAAATGCTTCGCTTACCACCATCACGGAAACTGCTGAAAAAAAAAAGTCTACTGAATTGATGTTTTGCCGCTTGAAATTGCAGACAAAGGAAGTAGCCGTGTTTTGTTCAAGCGCTCATGCCCTAGGCTGTCCAGGGAAAGTGACATCAACTTTAAAGTTAGCTTAGTGTGTGCCATTTGCTTTTCGGCGGTAGCTATCAGCTCTCAGGTATAGGAAACATCATAGGCAGTAGCTACCACCGGTGGTATGAAGAGAGTTAAGAGAGAGGAATGTTAGGAATAATGGGGAATAATGCAGCTGTTGGTATGTGTCCACAGGAAGTTGACTGGTATGGCTTTCCGTGTACCAACGCCTGATGTGTCTGTGGTGGATCTGACAGTTAGACTGAAAAAGCCTGTAAGTCATTTCTGCTTGTCTGGATATTTCTGGCTTTGTTCATTTGCACTCTATGTGTGTGTGTGTGTGCGTGTGTGTGTGTGTGTGTGTGCGTGCGTGCGTGCGTGTCCGTTCTTTTCCTCTCCTTTTGTTGAAAATCTTTTCCCCTAAGCCTTCCACACCATCACAGAGAGAGAGAGAGAGGGATGGAGGGAGAGAGAGTGGGAGGGAGGGGGAGGGAGGGAGGAGAAAGATAGAGAGAAAGGGGTGTGAGGGAGATACAGAGAGAAAGAGGGAGAGAGGGACACAGACAGACAGACAGACAAAGGGAATGAAAGAGAGAGACAGACAGACAGAGATAGAGAGATTGTGTGTGTGTGTGCGTGTGCACCAGTTAAGAATGTGCAAATGAAACTGGACATAGCATTATAACAAGTGGCAATCAACAGCACCCATCTACAGAATAAAATATGGTTGGCTTTGAGCTAATGCGAAAGCAATATCACAGGTTAAAATTGGGTTGTTTAAAACCCATTGAAAGGAGGCTCGGTAAAAACAGGCAAGAGCCATTTTGGATGTCTGTAGTGGAAAATGATACGGTCATTTGATTTTTTGTTTGTTTTGAAAAGGAACAATTTAATTTTCGCAGACAAACAGATTACAGGACAAAACATGATGCATTTCAACCTCTTGGGTCTTCTTCAGGCAAAAAGCACACAACATCTAGGACAATGAAAATGAACGGGCAACCACTTACCTTCTCATATTCAGCGCAAAATGGTTGCTGAATGAAAACGAGGCTGTTGGGAAGGGGATCATGGGAGTTAAGATAATGAGGACTACAATACTAATAATAATAGATTAGGAATAGAGTTTTAGAATTTACCGCCAATGACATTGACAAACAAAGCACAAGACAAGACACGATGCATTTCAACCACTTGGGTCTTCATCAGGCGAAAAAATAAATCACATTTAACATGTGGGACAGTACAAACTACGAAAAACGAAAAAAGAATGAAAAATGACTCATCTGTTATTGTCCATGAAGGCGGAAATGACATGAGGCCAGGGGGGATTATGGGAGAGGAAACAGGGGGGGGGGGGGGGGGGGGGGGGTGCGCGTCAGGGGAGGTGTGTGTGTGTGATATGATAGGGTTGTGTGTCTAGTTTATTGGGATGGTGTGATATCTTTGTGATGGTTGTGGTAATGGTGGATAGAAAAAAGAAAAAAGAAAAAAAAAAAAGAAAGGTGGGGGGGGGGGGGGGATTTAAGGGGAAGGATCAAAACAAAATTAAGATTAGATAGATGGAGGGTTGCTGTAACTACTGTATGAAGTGAGTGAAGGGGATGTGGTGGTGGTGTATGTAAGTGTGTGTGTATGTGTGTGTGTATGTGTGTGTGTTGGTAGGGGATATTGCCAACTGATGTGGAAGAGGTGGGTATGTGTGTTTGGTTATTGTTGGATATTGATGCCTTGGGGGTGTAGTGTGCCCAGTTTGGAAATGAGATGGGATTCTTGAGTTGTGGGTTCAAAGCTGTCACTCTGTGACTGCCAGAGTGCCATAACTTTGACATGGTCGATGTTGTGTTGGGTGTGGTTGAAGTGTAGGGCGACGGGTTTGGGTCGGTGGTGGCGGATATCAGCCAGGTGTTCAGCGATGCGTGTTTCAAGTGTGCGTGACGTTTCCCCTATGTAGATCTTGCCACACAGCTGGCAGTGGATGGCATATATAATGTTGCGGCTCTGACATGAGAATGTGCGTTTGACTGTGAAGGAGTTTTTGGGCCCTGTAAGATGGTGTCTGGTTTGGTGAGGGGGCAGATTTTGCAGTTGGGTTTGGAGCAGGGGTGAGTACCTTCATACAGTAGTTACAGCAACCCTCCATCTATCTAATCTTAATTTTGTTTTGATCCTTCCCTTAAATCCCCCCCCCCCCCCCCCCACACACACACACACACACCTTTCTCTCCCTTTTTTTTTTTTTTTTTCCTCTTTTTTTTTCCTTTTTTTTTTTTTTCATTATTTTCTATCCACCATTACCACAACCATCACAAAGATATCACACCATCCCAATAAACTAGACACACAACCTATCATATCCACACACACCTCCCCTGACGCCCCCCCCCCCCCCCCCCCCCCACCCCCCCCCCCCCCCCCCCCCCCCCCCCCCCCCCCCCCCCCCCCCCCCCCCCCCCCCCCCCCCCCCCCCCCCCCCCCCCCCCCCCCCTTGTTTCCTCTCCCATAATCCCCCTGGCCTCATGTCATTTCCGCCTTCATGGACAATAACAGATGAGTCATTTTTCATTCTTTTTTTCGTTTTTCGTAGTTTGTACTGTCCCACATGTTAAATGTGATTTATTTTTTCGCCTGATGAAGACCAAGTGGTTGAAATGCATCGTGTCTTGTCTTGTGCTTTGTTTGTCAATGTCATTGGCGGTAAGTTCTAAAACTCTATTCCTAATCTTGCTTCGTTCGCCGCCTTCAGTCACTCCATTTTGAAATTTTACTAATAATAATGATAACAATAGTAATAGTAGTGATTATGATGAAAATATTTAAATGATAGGAGGAATACTGTTACCTTTGATGATAATAGGACGACGACAGTTGTAGTATCAGTGGCTTAACACAGAAGCGGAGAAAGCAGAGGGGTTGGAGGGCAGTAAACCACCGGGGTTTGTTTGTTTGTTTGTTTTTTGTTATTATTGTTTAATAGTATGATATAGTAGTGATGGTGATGATAGTGATTGTGGCAGGTAGATGATGATGCTTTATAGCGAGGAATGTAAATGATCAATGAATAAAAGCGAACAAACCTAATGGGTGGTGATCTAAATGATAGTGGTTACATGCAGTGATTTTCGTACTGATAATAATGGTTGGAATGAAATGGAATGCATGTGATCAATGAATAAAGTGCTATCATTACTACTGTTTTTTGTGTGTGTTTTTTTGGCTACAGATAGCGTTGATGTATTCATAGACACTTTTTTCTTTAACCGTCTTTAGTATGCACTTACCTGAGCTTAGTTACGCCGAAAACCCATCGGCAAGGTAAGTAACTCCGTAATTTGAACATGGTTACCCAATTTAAAAATTAATTTAAAAGAGAGGAAAGGAAATAGTGAAATGAAAATAATTTTAAAAATTCCTACGAATATATGTGTTGCTATATCATAAGTTTGAAGAATATCATATGAGCCATTTACTCGGGGAAAAAAAAAAATCTTCTTCAGAACGTTCTTCCGAATCATACCAGGAACATCATCCCAGTCGAAATCTAGGTCACTCTAAGCTTCATTACCCAGCACTTTCACTAAGTCTTATGCCGTAAATACTACAAATCACAGTATCTTCATCACTAAATCTCGTTATAGAACGGCAGAAATCAAGGTTAGCGATGGCGAAAAACAGCATTTCGACCACAAAACTTTAAAAATTCGTAACTCGAGAACTACGGCACGCATCGACTCGCGGTTTTTTTGCAAACGGAAGTAAATGGCCACAGGAAGAAGGAAGTCATGTTCTCGCGAGACTTCCTTTTCTACGAGAAATATGGCGGCGCCCATTGTTGCCACGTGTTTTACCGGGCGCTGGCAGTTGCTCAGCGTTTTGGCCGTGTGATTTCCGGTTGGGCGCTAGCGGGTTCTCGCCTGTCAAGAGGGTTAAGTGATTAATTTAAATCTAAAAAATCAAAGAAGCTATCAATCTGACATTTGGCAAATTATGACCATAATGAGGCCTTGAAATATTACTATCCAAAGCTGAGTATGCATAACATGATTTTGTGGACTATATCACTGGAACCAGTGATGATTCAGCAACATTTCAACAGGAAATGACTTCAGTTCAAGTGAGAATTAATTTGATTGGATGATTTTTTTCAGGAAAATTAACGATTGCAAATGGCAGACATAGAAGTTTCGAGCAGAGACAGCAGCATGACTTTAACAGAATGAACTGATTTATTTGGAAAAGTAATTTGTGACTAATTTAAAAGAGTATTTTATGATGATTTTCATGCAGAAAGGAATTTGTTTATTGCCAATATTGTCAGAGAACAACCTCAACAAAGTCGATTTAGTCGTGTTGAAAATCGTCGGTTGCCAACAGAAAATTCAAACTGAAGCTGAACCAATTCAAGTGTGAAATTGTTGTCCCACAAACATTTATTTGGAAAGACTGGAAAAGGCAAGATGTTGCATTTGAATGGATATTTGAGATTGAATTGTAATGATTGTCTGCTGTTATTTTGGGTGGAAATCGGTGATGACTAGGATGGATTTCAATTCATGGTCCAAGATTTGAGGTGCTGGATCTTGATCATGTAAATTGATTTGAAGAATTTGTCTAGCCATTTTTTTGTTTTTAAAAATTTTTTTTCACTGAATGCCATTACAACTTAAAGTGATAACGTAAGTGAACTTAAAACGTTTATATTAGATGTAAATTATGTATGATTTAAGAATGTGTTCTGTTAACTTTGTTGTTTTTTGGCATAAAAAAAACTAACCAACAATGCAAGTGGTAAAATCAAAAGGATGTCGCTGACGGACCCTTTTCATGATTTCTGTGCAGTAATATAGCTGTTGATCAAAATCAGTTGTGTCAGTAATGGATTATTTCATTCTCCTCAGTATTTTTCATTTTTAATCTTTATTCACTTTATTTGTGCTATATTTTACGTCAGTCCTGTAGTCTGTTAAGCTGAAATGAGTTGCACATTGTGCTACATGCTTCAACAAACTTGTCCGCTTCTTATAACCAACTCAGTTTATAAAATCTTTTATAAATTGCCTATTTGAGCTTGGATCCAGAATTTTGGTTTTGGTAATGAAAGAAAACGAAATATCTGCATTTAATCAGTACATGTCATGCATTAAAAATCATTTCTTAAGATAATAAATAGTATTTTCAACAGAACAATCTCATTTTTACAGGCAAATCTTCACTTTCAAGTAATGTTTTGGCTTATTATCATTTTGGTAATAGTGATGTAGTTTATTTCTTGCTCCGGTTAAATTACAAACATTTTTTTTCACATCTTGGGACAGAGAGAGAGAGAGAGTGACAGTGTACTTTTTTTTTTTTTTTTTGTGTGTGTGTGTGTGTGTATGAGAGAGAGGGAGAGAGAGAGGGAGAGAATGTGTGTGTGTATTGTGTGTGTGTGTGGCAATGTCCTGGATGCTAATTCAATGAATGTCAAAGGGAACTCGATTTAAGAAGCAGTAGAAACTTTACAGTCACAAGCGTTCAGCTTGATGTTGCAGTGGTGGGAGTCAGGGACCCTTCACATTTTAAGCAGAGAGTCTTCAGATCAGCTGTGTTGGGGGTCCCAGGACCTCTTTAGTATGATAACCATGGAGAGCCATGCGGTTAAAGTATGATAACTATGGAGAGCCATGCCTTTAACTGCACAACAAATCCATCAACATGAGAGATTTCATGGGTAGACTGAGTTTATGTATTCATGTGATTCCATTGGCAAGTGTTCTCAATCGATTTATAGGGATGTCAAAACATTGCATCAGAGCACTCGGAGTGGGTAGCAGTGAATATTCTCGCATAAAAAAGGCAAGGTGCACCACGTGGGCTGGCATTCTTCATACAGGGGGGAGAATCACCCACTCGTATTCATGAACAGCAACGCAGTTCAGGCTAAACAGTGTTTGCGCAAGCAATGTCCAGTAATGTGTCCAGAATGCTTATTTGTGCATGTATTGAATTTGATGTGAATGTGCAAACCTGAATGTGAGGATGACAGTTGCTCTGTGAAATTTGTAAAGGTTATGGAAATGTCTTGCTGTTAAAGTGAACAGACACAGTCCATCCACCAATCTTCAACATTACCGTCTGTCCATGCTGAATGTACAGGATTGGCAAAGTCGAAATCTGCACATTTAACCCCTTCGCTGCTATCATATTTTGCTAAGTCCTATGCTAAGAAATTTTTTAGAAAAACACAAAAATCACGCCTATGCTTTTCATTTGCTTATAATTCAGAAGATATTGAACATAGCTACATAAAAGTATATATCAAATGAAAGGAAATTGAATGAAGAATCTGTTTGTAACAATAACATAATGGAATGATATGCTAGAATGACACATGAACTCCTTGAAATGCAATACAAAAAAATGAAAAAAAATCAATCATGACGTTATTAGGTGATGCTGGAGCTCACAGCAGTTCATAGCACATTTTGTATTGAACATTTACAGTGTACAATGATCCAGGAAGCAGTGTCCAGTCACAACATAGCACAGTCTAGCCACACAAAGAATGAAAGGCGTTTATCTCCCAGTTTCTGTCACATGTAGAATTCCGAAAAAACACAAAATCACGCCTATGACTTTCATTTGCTTATAGTTCAGAAGATATTGAAGATAGCTACATAAAAGTTATATGAAAGGAAAATGAATGAAAAATCTGTTTGTAACAAAAATATAATGAAATGGTATGCCGGAATGTCACATGAACTCCTTGAAACGCAATATAAAGAAATGAAGACATCAATCATGATATAATCAGATGATGCTGACCTTACAGCAGTTTATAGCAAACTTTGTGTTGGAGTTATACAGTGTACAAAGACCAATGAAGCAGTGTCCAGCCACACCACACCACAGCCTAGCCACACAAAGAACGAAAGGTGTGTAGATCTCCCAGTTTCTATCGCCAGTAGAAACACTGAGTGTGATAGTTCCAGAAGCAGTCTTCCAAACACAATCCTGGTTTGCTGGGGCAGTCTGGGCAGTAATACCTGGTGTCTTTCCTCTGCCCTTTCTTCCAGCAGACACAGCACCTCTTTGAAGGCCGTGCTTTATGTTGGGTAGGGGGCAGCACACCGATGAAGTGTCGAGCACACAACCTGACAGCATGGTCGTCCTCAGCATTAGCTGGATCTTTGTCGACAAAAATCATCTCATTCATGGCTTCTTTCTGGAAGTCAAGGAAGAAGCTGCTGTGACCATCCTTCCTGAACACAATGTGTTCATTCTGCATCCAGCACCAGCAGGTCCAGCAACAGGCCCAGCACCAGCAGGTCAAGGCTGAACACCATCTCCATGCTGCATCAGCCTAGCTGTAACACATTGAAAGCAAGAGTTCAATTTTCTACAGAAATATTTCATGAAATAAAAAGAAAATGTACCACACACACACACACACACACACACACACACACACACACACACACATATGAACACACACACACACACACACACGCACACACACACACACACACACACACACACAATGTAAACAAGCCACACCACCTTCTGTTAGTCCAATAAAACTCAAATAAACAGCATACAAAATCACTTCAAAATGATAACAATTTTTTGTATCTACTCTTGCTTTCAGTTTATGAAATATTCACAAACACATACACACTATAAGCGAACAAACATACACAAACTGAAATTGGGTCATTAGCATGCCACGCCCCCTTTCATTTTCATCAAGCAAACACTACAAACAATCCAATGAGTTAGGCTATGCTTCTGAACAAGTAACTTCACTGCAACATTATTTAGATCAGTGTTATTTATCACTGTGTGCTTTCTGTTTTCTAGAAAAAGTATCATCAACACACACACACACACACACACACACACACACACACACACTTACCCACGCACACACACACACATTTCCCCTACTCCACCCTGCCCCTCATACGAACACACACAGGCCATTGGGAAGAGTTGGGCACACATCGGTAAGAAACACTTGTAAACCACAAGCAAACCAAACACACGCAGCGTGACTGAGAGCGAGCGAGCAAGCGACTGACACTAGCACACGAGCCCAACGCCTTGAAAGTCGGTCAAGCACACTGGTCATTGATGACCGGCTCGCTCGCTGACGCGGCCCCGATCAGCGGTACAGACATACAATACACACACTTGGTTGTTCTATTCATAATTATACTGAGAAGAAAAACAACACCATTATGTTATAAAACTGAATGAATCTCTCAAATACACTCGCCTGCGTCTTGAATTATTGGATCTCCATGCTCTGAGTCTGACTCAGACGACGAGTCACTCAAAGCTTCTTCCACTTCCAGATCAAACTCTAGGTCGTTAGCATCAACTTCACGAAGTTCGATGCCAGCTGGATCAAAATCTTCATCTCCACTATCTTCATCTCGGTAAATTTCGTAAATAATCTCTGCAACTGTATAGCTTCGTCGTGGGCCAGCCATGGCTTCGAATACTGAAAGTAGGACTTCACAGTACCTTGCTTATCGATCGTCATAAATTATGTAAATGAACCAATTACCTTGAACAAATGGTACACCAAAAGCAAAGAGTGGTCAAGGGAGCTTATCAAATCATAAATAGAGGGATTTTCGGCAATGCTGGACGAAACGGAAAGAGTATTGAATCATGACGGACAATGTTCGTCAACAGCGCATTGCAGGTGGCACTTTTCATGACGGACACTGTACGTCAACAGCGCAGTGAAGAGGTTAACACAAATCGGTTTGGTTTGCTTCTTCGTACTGTATCATTGATTTGATGAGAAATGCCGGCATGAAATCAACCAGATAATAGCATCCTGTAGCTGCTGCTGCTTATGTGCATTCTGAATCAAAATTCCATTCAGGGCTTCTCCTACACTGAAAAACCAGAGTGTAATTTTTACTTTTTGTGGTCAGAGAGCTCATGCCGGTGTGGCATAAAAAGAGGTTAATTCTCTCCCTTCATTTCTTCAGGCTAGTGTATGTATTGAGTTTTTCCCTTCTGCCGACATCCATAACGAAAGTTGTGCAAGTGTAGATTTTATACCTGGAATAAAAAATATCTTAATGTAAATGTCAGGCATTGTGATTCACCACATTTCTTAAACTTCCTCGCTATTGTAGGAAAAGCTGTCTGAATTTAGCTGTTGCAGGATAAACACAAAAATTGCCTATGGTTGAAATGTGATGGTAGTTTTCCTCTCCTGCCTCAAATTTGCCTCCGTTTCCGCGCCCTCCCTATCACTGAAGTGCAGGTGCAGATAATTGTATTTTTTTATCCATTTCTATGCTTCCCCGGTTTTGTGAAAGAGTGGTTCCCCTTTATTAGTCATCGTCTCATTGCTGTTTTCAGGCCAAGTTTGATGATATCAAGGCGGAAGTCAAGGCGGCATCTGAGGGGAAGTTGAAAGGCATTCTAGGATACACTGAGGAAGACCTGGTTTCCACAGACTTCCTTGGAAATTCACACAGCAGCATCTTTGATGCCAAGGCCGGCATTGCACTGTCTGATACATTTGTCAAGCTGGTGTCATGGTCAGTCTGCTTTTCTATGGATTCTGAATGTGTGTGTGTATGTGTGTGTGCGTGTGCGCGTGTGTGTGTATGCATGTCGATATGTACTACATTTTTCAGCTGTCAAGGTGATTTAGGAGTACTGGACACAAACCTCAGCTTTTAAAGAACAATCTAGTTTGTAAGGCTCTTCAGAATGTAGGGATAAATCCAAAATTTTGTTACCTGAAAACGGTCTCTAGCTCTGCTTAGAGCAGCCATCTTGCCTTTCAGTGTTGAAGAACAGTTGACAAATTTGTTCATGCATATTAACATTAATCTTCTGCATGTGCTTACCTGCGCTTACTTATGCCGGAAACCTACGGCAAGAGAAGTAACTCCGTAATTTGAACATGGTTACCCAATTTAGAAATTAATTTAAAAGAGAGGAAAGGAAATAATGAAATGAAAATGATTTTAAAAATTCCAACGAATGTATATGTTGCTATATGAGAAGTTTGAAGAATGTCATATGAGCCATTTAATTTTATTCGCGGAAAAAAAAATCTTCTTCAGAACTTTCTTATGAATTGTTGTTCATCATATCCATAACGTCATCCCAATCGAAATCTAGGTCACTCTTCGCTTCATTACACTGCACTTTCGCTAGGTCTTGTGCCGTAAATCCTACAAATCAGCTCATCTTCATCACGAAATCCCATGATAGAATGCCAGAAATAAAGGTTAGCCATGGTGAAAAACAGCACTTCGACCTCAAAACTTAAAAAAATCATTACTGAAGAACTACGGCACGTATCGAGTTGCGGTTTGTTGCAAACAGAAGTGGATTGTAAAAGGAAAAAGGAAGTCATGTTCTCGTGAGACTTCCTTTTCTACGAGAAACATGGCAGCGCCCATTGTTGCCACGAGTTTTACCGGGTGCTGGCAGGTGCTCAGCCTTTTGGCAGTGTGATTTCCGGTTGGGTGCTAGCGGGCGCATGCTTGTCAAGAGAGTTCAGAAATCGTTAATTGACAACACTATGAATAAATACTCATGAAGTTTAGTGACAATTTTGTCAGCATGCATTGAGAAACAGTTGATTGACAACTTTGTGAACAGATGTCCAGGAACGGTCGAGCAACAACTTTTTCTGTGTATTTTCAGGAACAGTTGATTGACAACTGTTTGAATGGATATTTAAGAATTGTGGATTGACACGTCCATAAGTCAAGTGCTCATTGGTATATGTAAAACTAGAACTCCACCTTTTTGTAATAGTGGTGGTGTTGGTGTGCGCGAGGATTCTGGTTACGTTGCTGCCACAATCAAACGTTAACAGAAATCAACAGATTGTGATCACAACACCATTGTACTCATAGATGTCTTGGAACTTTGCTAGTTGACTACTGATACTTTGAGGAGAACACCAAAGTCAGCCAGAATGACTTATCTTGCAAACGTCATGCATACAGTGTGTTTGGCAGTGCATTTTGTTGGTCTTTGCAAAAGCCCTATGAAGAGGGAAGAAGTGAGGGATTTTTCAACGACGGACATTTTTATGGTATTAGTCATCACACCAAAAAAATACTGTGGAAAAACTGCCCTGTGAAATGACATTATCAATAGAGGTGACCCTAACCTGAGATACATAGGGGGAGAGGGGGGGGGGAGATCCTAACCTGAGATGCACATAGTGTGGTGATTAGGGTATAGATTATACCTGTGCATGTGGTGTACGATAAATTGAGTGAGAAAATGGACAAATTGTAATAAAATGCCTGTAGTGTAATTGTTATGTGTAATTTTTCAAGATATAATGCAAAAATCTGGGCACTAGGACTGATATTGCTCTCTGCAAAATGAGTATTTTGGTTTGAGTCACTCCAGATGAGCGCAAGTGTTGTGTGTGTGTGTGTGTGTGTGTGTGTGTGTGTGTGTGTTCCTGCTCATGCACATAATGTCAGTGTTCATTGATCTGTACCTGAGCTGGTTATTCAGTTGGCATTAGGTGTCTTGCTGGTAAAATGCAAACAAATTCTTCAGGCAATGTTAGACATTATATGCACCATGAAGCTTTGGATACACTTGGCAACTTTCCAAACATCCATGTGGGTGGATGTTTAGGAATAGTTACCAGTTGTACTCGGCTAACAATTGTATTCAGGAATAATTGGACTGACAGCTCAGTGAATTGATATTCCAAACCAGACAGCTTTGAGAAATGATGGATGGTATGGAACAGTGAATTAATGACTTGGTGAATATGTGTCGTAGAACAGTCATATTCTCAATTGAATCAGACGGCTTGAAGCAGAAGCTGTTTTCAGCTTTTTATTTGGGAATTGAGCGCTGAAGATCAGAAGAGGTCTTTCCCCACTATTTCTGCCTTTGGTCAATAGTTTTTCTGCAAGTGTCTGAAGCGTTGGATCTCTCTCCCCTCTCCTTTTCACAAACACCTCCCTCACAACCACTTACCAGATTTTCTGCTGCTTTTCCTCATGGGATAGGCGTGCCTGAATTTGTTTTTCCTTTTTGCTGTCTCGTCTTCCTTTCCCTCACTAAAATTTTGCCCAAGCTGCTGTTTCTCGTTCGTTCAAATGCAGCTTCATCCTCGCTTGTTCTGTGTCAGTGTCAGCACAAAGAGCTCTTCATATTGAGTTGTCATAGAGCTAATCCATCACAGGACACATGGAAATGCTGCCAAGTCACTTACATCAAGCTGGGGAATTCTCTGCTTTTTTGGTTATGATTTCCTTGGTTTAAATTTTATTTTGTGCTGGAAAAATCTGTTATTCTGATTTTCATGAGCAGATATTCTTTTTTTTTCTCCCTTTCATCAGCAGATATTCTTACTCAGCGGTCACTTCAAATGGTTCATATCTGGAATGTTATGGTGGTTGCCATTTTTTTTTTCTCCCCATCATGCTCATACATGCCAGAGGCTTTTTGCATCATGTTTTCGCAGGTAAAAGTTGTAAATCGGTTGTAAGAATGAGTAGAATTGGAAGTGGATCTCCAAAGTAGTGACTATTGAAGAAGCAATATAAGAAAGAAGTGGGTAGACTTGGCATGGCATGATTTTGACGATGTCTGGCATGTGTAAAAGATGTATATTACAACAGTGGCGATGTGATTGCACCATCCTGTAATTAAGCCACTAACATGCAATTAGAAGCATGTATGTATAGAATGGTAAACAATGTGCATAACATCAAGCAGTATAAAGCAGAAAGAATATGTTTATCACTTTATGAATGGAGTCAAGTCTGAACATGGAACATGTCAGCTCAGGTGCTTGACTCATTCATTCCACTCACTCGGATCCTAATGTATGGGTATTTGTATTAGGAAAAGTCAGTAGATTTAAAAATAAAAAATGTTAATCTACAATTTTAGCGGTAGGTTTTGTTTTTAAACACCCAGAGCCTCTTTAAGTAAAGAGTACTAGTTTCATCAGTATGTTGACATTGGCTACCAAATTATGAAATACGAGTAGAATTATTGCGAAGTTTCCCCCTGCCCCCACATATATATCTATATCTATGAATAAATCAATGTATATATATATATATATATATATATATATATATATATATATATATATATATTGAATTATAAACCAAGCTTGCTCTTATGTCTTAGATTGAAGAAATAGGGGAAGATAAGAAATCATATCTGCAGTGGTAGTTAATACTGCCTAACTAACAGTATTTTGCTCAAGTGGGTGGATGGGGGAAAAATAAAATAAATCTTCCAAAATGAGCCTTCAGCAAGCTTATAATCTCCAATAGGGAGGAAACTCACTAACACCTAACTCCTGGTCATATACCGATATTTCGAAACTGGTGGTTCTCCTCAGTGACTGCGGAAAGGGGTAATTATTTTTTCCCATCCACCCACTTGAGCACATACTGTCAGTAGGCAGTATTAACTACCACTGCAGATATGAATCTTTCTCCCCCTATTTCTTCAATCTAAACATAAGACAAGCTTTGTTTATAATTCAATATATATTATATATATATATTATTTTCACTCTCTCTATATATATATATAAATAATGCCCAACAAATAAGTGGTGGGGAAATCAAAGTGCAGGCTGAAAATTCTCTGTCATGATAAAATGACTTTGCTACGATTGAAATTTAAAAAAACAAAACATTGAAGATGAAGAAAATGGAACATAATGAACATAAAGTGATCGTGTGTGGTGTGTATGATAAAATATAATGTATATATATGTGTGTGTGTGTGTGTGTGTGTGTGTATTATATATATATAATATATATATATTATATTATATATTATATATGTTTGTGTGATGGTGTGGAGTGGTAGGGGGGGCAGGCAGAGACAGCAAATGATGGTGGGTTTAGGCCGGAAAAAGACCGCCAAAGGATGCGAGGGAACACACCTCGGGGTAACAGTGGGTTTTAAATTACAGCGGGGAACTGAAAAGAAATTTGTGCAATTTGTTGCACTTCTGTGTTTTCTAGTCACTGTCCGTTCCAAGTGTTCAAACATATTTATTATTGGTGAAAACCTCAGAAACACAAGGAGTAAAATAAAACATGTCACATTTGATAATTTTGTTGCAGTTATTAATTATTGGTGATTAAAGTCGGAGAATGAACCCACTTTAAACAGTTTGTGTCATATGTTTCTCTATTGCGGTAATAAATACAAAGAGCATGAAATAATTTTGTAATGAATGAATGCAGCATTTTACTCTTTTCACACATATAAACTAGATTATCCAAGAGGTGTTTGACCAGAGAACTTTGTCTTTGAAAACTGATTCAAAACACAACTGGCTTCCTCCTCACTTGGCTGTCGACATGAGCTTTTGATATGATTTTCGGTTAAAAAAAATACTCTGTTGAAACAGTTTACCAGATAACGGTTTTTTATACATTTTCAGTTGTATTTATCACAGAAGTGGAATCAACAAGATTACGATCAGGAGTATGTGTTTTGTAGAATGACAATTTAGCGCAAAACTCGGACAATAGAGACATAGAGTGTTATGAAGAAGACTACTGTTCAAAAGAGCTTGGCACTGTAGTCATTTCTTACAGTGGCAGGCTTGTGTGGAGAATATCCTAGGCATGTGACATACAAATTAGAGCTTACGGGCTTTACTTTTAATGTACATTTTTGGATTCTACAGTTTTCTCATACTTTTTTTTGAAATAAAAAAATATTGAAGGTTTGGCTGGTGAGGATTCAACGTGGCACCAAGATTAATTGTTCAAAATAACAGTTTAGAGAAAATACAAGCTTTTGGTCCAGTGTAGTTGTAATGAATAAAATACATTAATTTCTTGACTTCAGTGGCATATATATGATTTTGTAGGTTCTGAGTCACTCACATTGTAGAGTTTACACGAATAAATTCATCATTCAAGGGATGAAAGGGGAAGGTAACTCTCGAATAAAACATTTTGTCTGCTAAGGTCACCAAGAGATAGTGCACATTTTAGCACGTGGCTGCATATATGTGTATATATGTATATATATATATGGAAATTAGGAAAAGGCCTCCTCAGGCCTTAAAAAATGAGAAAAACTACTTGGGCTGTGGCAAAGCACCTGGACCTCGCCGTTTGGCTTTGCCCCCTCAGCCAAATGGGTTTAGGTTTTCGGTGCTTTTCTTCTTTGGTAGTTCCTCCATTGTGCTGGTGCCTGCTCTAATATATAGAGAACACTTCACCCATGGCCCATTCCGACATTGATAATTGCTGAGTTTACTGGTTTGTGTGACAGTCTTCCTGCAGAGATCTTGTTTCAATTGGCCAAAACTAGCTTGGCATAGATGAGGGTGTTATGGGTGGGGAATACGGAAGTGGGGTGGGTATGTTGATACCTGTGAGAAAGGGTGAAGTCCACAGTGTTCTGTTGCAGGTACGACAATGAGATGGGCTACAGCTACAGAGTGGTGGATCTCATCAGTTACATGGCGAAGGTGGATGGTAACTAAACGTGTCTGCACTCAGACTTTCTACCAGTCGGGAGCCAAGGAGGAGTCGGTACAGGCTTTAGTCTGCCTGTTGGAAGATGGCAGAGCCTCAAGAAGTGTCCAGCTGACAGGGGTTCTGTTCAGATGCTTAGCTGCCAGTCATCCTGCTCTTTTATTTCTTTTTTGTTTTTAAATTAATCTGAACATTTCCTCTGCGACTTGCCTGGTTCTTATAATCATTTTGTAGAAAGTAAAGAGTGCAAATTAAGACATGAGCATTTATCTTTCTATGCAGCAAGTCGTCACCTGTGAGGACCTTGTCGGCTTCCAAGTAAATGATCCTGATTTTTTTTTCTTTTTTTAAAGTAGCAAGGACTCGCTTAAGTTTGGCTACAAATATGTATTTGTGGTTCAGGGGAGAAACCTGTATGAGAGATGCCCAGTGACTTGCACCAGTGAACGACATGTGTATTAGAAATCCTGCAGTTGTTCGGATGTTATCTCAATCCTTCTGCTATTCAGAGCCCCTTTACTTTTTAAAAACTTTTTCTCCCACTCAGCTCCTTCCCTTGGTTGGAATGCCATCCTGCCGGCGCTCACTCCATCTTTCTTTATACCCAGTAGTTTGCTGCCAGATGTGTGCTAGTGCCGACCGTGACTGGATGGTGTCTAGGGCAGGCAGGACAGTGCTTCGACAAAATCTTTTGACGGTCTGAGAGGTTAGGACTGGTAGACTCTATAGTCGTTTGGCTTTTAATTTTTTTTCATGTACTTTCCTGATCCCCAGAATGTAAACACAAAAAGTAAAGTGTGTAGAATTCCAAAATGGAGTGTGTGTGTGTGTGTGTGTGTGTAGCTGTGAGTACAAGTGAACAGCTAAATATTTCTGCAGTGTTTGATCAAGCTGTGATGAAGAAATGGTCACCCCACTTGATGCTGAAAACACCACTATGAAAATGGTACAGCATTGGATAACTCGTGGCCGAGATGATTGCCTTTAGCTTGACCTGCTCCAGGATGAGCCCATGCTTGTTAAATCTCATAATTACTGAGTGAACCTGTAAGCGTCTGGTCAGTGTAAATCTCATCTGTCTGACGTTTGCTGCTGTCGTCTGGACAGTCGGGAACTTGGCAGTGTCGTGTTTTGATGGCGCTGGTACTCCAAAAAGAAAAAGAAGTGGACTGATATGAACTTCTCATTTACATCCACAAAAAAAGAAAGCAAGGAAAACAAGGAAGAGAACAAGGTGCTGTTCAAGGGTGATGACGTTTGTAATGTGGAACCTCAAGACAGCCACAGTAAAGATTGTAATAAAACAAGGGTGATGACGTTTGTAATGTGGAACCTCAAGACGGGCACTGTAAAGATTGTAATAAAACGAGGGTGATGACGTTTGTAATGTGGAACCTCAAGACGGGCACTGTAAAGATTGTAATAAAACAAGGGTGATGACGTTTGTAATGTGGAACCTCAAGACGGGCACTGTAAAGATTGTAATAAAACGAGGGTGATGACGTTTGTAATGTGGAACCTCAAGACGGGCACTGTAAAGATTGTAATAAAACGAGGGTGATGACGTTTGTAATGTGGAACCTCAAGACAGCCACAGTAAAGATTGTAATAAAACAAGGGTGATGATGTTTGTAATGTGGAACCTCAAGACGGGCACTGTAAAGATTGTAATAAAACAAGGGTGATGACGTTTGTAATGTGGAACCTCAAGACGGGCACTGTAAAGATTGTAATAAAACAAGGGTGATGACGTTTGTAATGTGGAACCTCAAGACGGGCACTGTAAAGATTGTAATAAAACAAGGGTGATGACGTTTGTAATGTGGAACCTCAAGACGGGCACTGTAAAGATTGTAATAAAACAAGGGTGATGACGTTTGTAATGTGGAACCTCAAGACGGGCACTGTAAAGATTGTAATAAAACAAGGGTGATGATGTTTGTAATGTGGAACCTCAAGACGGGCACTGTAAAGATTGTAATAAAACAAGGGTGATGACGTTTGTAATGTGGAACCTCAAGACAGGCACAGTAAAGATTGTAATAAAACAAGGGTGATGATGTTTGTAATGTGGAACCTCAAGACAGGCACAGTAAAGATTGTAATAAAACAAGGGTGATGACGTTTGTAATGTGGAACCTCAAGACGGGCACTGTAAAGATTGTAATAAAACAAGGGTGATGACGTTTGTAATGTGGAACCTCAAGACGGGCACTGTAAAGATTGTAATAAAACAAGGGTGATGACGTTTGTAATGTGGAACCTCAAGACGGGCACTGTAAAGATTGTAATAAAACGAGGGTGATGACGTTTGTAATGTGGAACCTCAAGACGGGCACTGTAAAGATTGTAATAAAACGAGGGGATGACGTTTGTAATGTGGAACCTCAAGACGGGCACTGTAAAGATTGTAATAAAACAAGGGTGATGACGTTTGTAATGTGGAACCTCAAGACGGGCACAGTAAAGATTGTAATAAAACAAAGAGTCGCAAGTGGATGCATCAGTCCTCATGAATCACAAAGTGGACTGCTCTAGGATGCAAAGAACACTGCAGATGCACAGTGCTTGTAAGCATATCATGAACCAACGTAAAATAATGGAGGTTTGAGTGCAGTGATCATGGAAGGACTGGAGGTTGAGTTGATAGCAACATGGACTGAGGACTTGAAGGCGACACTGTCCAATCCATATGCAGTGGTTTGGCTTTGGCTGGGTGATCTCCACTGTTGTTCAGTTGGCTGGGTAGGAGCTTGGATGGGAAGACTGGGACCACACAGTGCGCTATGGGCTTGGATGGGAAGACTGGGACCACACAGTGTGCTCTGGGCTTGGATGGGAAGACTGGGACCACACAGTGTGCTCTGGGCTTGGATGGGAAGACTGGGACCACACATTGGACTTTGATGAGAATTCTTGGACCACACATTGGGCTTGGATGGGAAGACTGGGACCACACAGTGTGCTTTGGGCTTAGATGGGAAGTCCGGGACCACACATTGGGCTTTGTTCTTAGATGGAAACACTGGAGGCTTAGATGGGAAGTCTGCGACCACACTTTGAGCCTGGATAGGAAGACTGGGACCACATGTTGGGCTTTGGGCCTGGATAGGAAGACTGGGACCACACCTTGGGCTTTGGGTGTGGATGGGGAAAGTGAAGTCACACAGGATTCTGTGGGCCTTGATGGGAAGAATGAAACCAGTGTGCAATGGGCTTGGATGGGAAGATATTTCAAGACTGGGTTCACACAACGCGTGGTGGACTTGAATTTGAAAACTGGAATCGTACAACCTGAATTGGGAGTTTGGTTTGATATGGGTTTTGATGGGAAGATTGAGACTGCAGAGTGAAAGAAAAAAAGGAATACTGGGCTCACATAATGTGCTAAGAAAAAGTTCTTGGATGGTTAGACCAAGTCCATGCAAAGTGCTTTAGACTGGGAAGGAAAGGTTTAAAACCACAGTATGGGTGGGATTGAATGGGAAGACTGGAACCTCTCGGGACTGTGGGCTTTGATGGGAAGACCGAAATTGTGCTGTGGGTTTGGATGAGAAGACTGGAATCACACAGTGTGCTATGGGCTTTGGTTAGAGGACTGAAGCCTCACATTGTGCTGTGGTTGTGGGTGGCAGGACTGGAATCACACAGTGGGCTTGGGTGAGAGGACTGGAATCCTGTGTGTTGGGCTTAGATGCAGTATTCCTTGCGGCATTTTAAAACTGAGGGTCCTTGGGGCCCTCTATGAGAAACATCTGGGTGTACTTGGTGAAATCCGAGGTCCATATTATTAAATGAAAATTTGAAGAGGTTGTTAAGCATACAATAATGCTACATGTACAGTCTTGTCCATTTTGTTTTAACGTGGTGACAGCCCTGATGTGGCTCTTTGCGGTCGGCTGGGCTATAAGCAACATTATCTTATCTTGTCCATTCTGTAACACAGCTCGATGGAACATGGCATACACAGACAAGTATCAACGTTATCATCCATGAGCTGATTTCAAACCAGAAGTGTTTGAGGCAAACAAAAAGTTGGTGAAATCCTATTTAAGAGCACCTTCCCTTCCTCTTTTTCTTTCTCCCATGGAGAAAATCATCAGTTTGAAGGAGACTGATCTCCACAGAAAGGATACGGAAAAGGGGGAGGGGGCTTTAAAACATGACTTTCTCCCCAAATCTTCCTGCTGATCAGGAACTTCATCAAATGTTCTTTCCAGTGTTTACAACACCCCTACACAGGCCTTGCTTCACATTTAGAATCGCTACTTTTTTTTTATTGTAATGGTTCACTGTCACTGGATGTGGTGTTCTACTTGTTTAAGGCAGCCATTTTGATTGTAATGGTTCACAGTCACTGGATGTGGTGTTCTACTTGTTTTAAGGTAGCCATTTTGTTTGTAAGGGTTCACAGTCACTGGATGTGGTGTTCTACTTGTTTTAAGGCAGCCATTTTGTTTGTAATGGTTCACAGTCACTGGATGTGGTGTTCTACTTGTTTTAAGGCAGCCATTTTGTTTGTAATGGTTCACAGTCACTGGATGTGGTGTTCTGCTTGTTTAAGGCAGCCATTTTGTTTGTAATGGTTCACAGTCACTGGATGTGGTGTTCTGCTTGTTTAAGGCAGCCAACTTTCAAGACTTTGAAGAATTAGCCACTCTAGTGTGTTAACTGTTGTGGCACTTGTCGGCTTGGTCCTCTGGAAGATGAATGGTTTTGCCTTTTAGATTTTTCTCTTAGATCAATGGACTTGGTGGTAGTATGATCACTGCTGCTTTTTTTGTGTGGATCTTTTCAACAAGATTGAAAATGAGATTTACGAACATTACGGCAGTTCTGTTGTGGCAGTTCTGTGGATCTCTTCATTGGAACACTGAAGCAGAGGAATAAGTCAATCTCGTCCACATAATCGGAGGCTGACTTTTGCCTTCAGCAAGATTACTCTTGCCTACAGCAAGTTTTGGGTGGGCAAGAGCCACTGAATCAATCTGCCAAACTGGAATTGTTTGTTTCCTGCAACCAATTAAGACGTGGTACTCGGTGGCCGCAGCTGTGAAGTTGATGTTTGTGGGTGAAACTGGCCACTGCATCTCTTGAAGAGTTTGTAACTTTCGACTTGAACAAAGCTGCAGAAAAAGCGTCTTTGGGACCTCTCTAGTCTCTGTGAAAGTGTGTGTTTAAACTGCAAAATCTGTGTGTGAAATACCCCATTTGTGCGTTTGTAAGGAAGAGTGAGATGGGAAAACGTTGATCACACAGTGTTGTACGGGTTAGGATGGAAAGCTGGGAAAACGTTGATCACACAGTGTTGTATGGGTTAGGATGGAAAGGCTGTAATCGCACCGTGTTGTATGGGTTAGGATGGAAAGGCTGTAATCGCACCGTGTTGTATGGGTTAGGATGGAAAGGCTGTAATCGCACCGTGTTGTATGGGTTAGGATGGAAAGGCTGTAATCGCACCGTGTTGTATGGGTTAGGATGGAAAGGCTGTAATCGCACAGTGTTGTATGGGTTAGGATGGAAAGGCTGTAATCGCACCGTGTTGTATGGGTTAGGATGGAAAGGCTGTAATCGCACCGTGTTGTATGGGTTAGGATGGAAAGGCTGTAATCGCACAGTGTTGTATGGTTAGGATGGAAAGGCTGTAATCGCACAGCATGCTTTGGGTTTGAATGGGGAGCCGGGAATCCTGCAGCCGAGTCTTGTCCACTGAATAGAGGCATCTTTGAGAGTGTTTTTCAGATCCCCTAATGCGGCAGGTTTCTAAATCTCTGACATACTGTTGATGTCAAGATATATATATATATATTATGACATGGAAAGGCGTGCAGTGAAGTGTCAAGCTTGCAGACATTTAAGGAAATGTCCAGGTGTGAGGTGTGTAGTAATTCATTATGTTCATTGCATAACGGTTGAAATGTGGGAGCTGACTTGTAGGTGAACTACATTTTCCATCCCCCATTTACAAAAGTTGGATGGGCCGTCTTGGTTTTATTCAAACTAAAGAGCATGCCAGGATGATACCCTGCCCTTGTGTAAGAACACAACAGGAAGAGAAAGACTTAGAAAGGAAAAACACATCCAGGAAATGTTCCATATACTTTATTGCATCTCTCTTCTCTATCCGTCTGAAATGTCCATCTACAGCCAGAAATTTCATTATTGATACAGTGGGTGAGACCAATCTACAAAACAAACAAAAAGCATCGCACAGGCACTTTCATCTTTATTCATTAAAAAAAAAAAAAAAATTTACTCTTACATTCACACAATAAACACGTCGAAGTAAATATACTCAATTTAGGCACGATTTGACTTTATTTACAAGTGCTCGCGCTTGTTCTCTCACACATGCATGAAACGTCCACTCTGGATGCATTCTTCCACATGTAATACACTGAGAAAAATACATGACAAAAATTGAGATGTACCGTAGGTATGTGTACAAAACGTAGGAATGTGCTTAAATTTCTGTTTGTCATTCCACGACGGTCTTGCAAAAACAAAAGGAAGGGAAATAAGCTGTATAGATGGGTTACTGTTTGTACACATAATTTAGGATCTAATAATCACTGAACTGTGTGCAGTGTTCTTCATTATCCGTTGAATATTGTGTACATCCATTTTCTACACTGATCCCGTTTTTTCAGAATCTTTGACACGCTCTTAAGAACTTGCTCTGCAAAGGACTGGATTGTCTTTGGGGGGAAAAAAATTGCTGCTGCGAGGGAGAACTGTGTGGTGCACTGTTGCCTGGAGAGGGTCTTGTGGTTGGCTGGGCGTCATAAAATGTTAAACTTTAGACAGTGTTGATAGGCTGTGGCAAAATGCATTGTGTTACACTATAGTCGCCACTTGTTTTGTGATGATTTATATGTACAGTGGTGGCTAAATATGAACATCCCTGCATCCTCCCCTCAGACGTCCAGCCACTCGATGAGAATTGATGCCCACTTTCAGACATACTGATGAAGACAAAGTCGATACACTGCATCAAGTTCCAAGCTAGGCTGAAGAGTTGAACAGTTTGCGCAACATTGGCAGCACTCCAGGATTAGCAGGGACAAAAGCAGAATGGGTGCCTGGGCCAGTGGTCTAAAAACCTCTGCATTACTACTCTCTCTCCCTTTCCTTCAGCAGAAATTCAACTGGATGCAAAGCTAACTTGTGGTGTTCCCTCCACAAGTGATGCCAGGGTAATTTGGCTTGCTCTTTCATGCACTCGCTACTTTTTCTTTTATAACCAAGCATCGAGCTAAATTGTGCACACCTTCACAACAGGATGGCAGACTAAATTACAGTCATAAAAAAAAAAAAAAAAATAGTGACAAGTGCCTCTTTCACCCTCGGAGAACAGATTGGATTCATTGTGCTGAAATGTGCCAATAATGAAGACCTTTTGCATCCACCCCCATGATTAATTTTTTTTTTTAAACTGTGAATTTTGGGGATCAATGTTAAGAAATTTGAATGTTGATTTCTGTAGGGTGAAAAGGCACACGGGTACACAATGAAATTAATGGTGATGCATGCCTGAACAAAATGGATTAAAAAAAAATCCTTATTAATGTCAGAAATGTGTACATTTGAATTAACTAACAGTATAAAGACAGCAGTTGATGTACTCTGAATGATGCCTAGTTTTGACCGAGGCTGGAGACATACAAATTTATTTCATGCTGTATCAAAATATTCCGTCATAGGGATTTGGTTCCTGACAGCCCAGTCTATGGTGGGGTCCTTAAGGCGCACACAAGTATGACTGGTCTGAACCTTTTTTGGTTCTCTGTGGAAAGCTGTTCCCAAAAGATTTGTGTATTATTTATGCCACACTTGCACACACCAGCGAATCTGTTCCCATGAGAGTTCTGGATATTTCAGGATGTAAGATAGGTTAAACCACTACTTCTGCTCAGTTGTGCCCATGTATCAACACGTGGTACACAGACATAAAAAAGGAAGATCACACAAATAAGCTGTTGGATTAAAAGTTGCCGAACCAACCAAACCAATTGTAGGACAGGACACTTGAGTTGCTCCTATGACAACAGTCCATCATGGTGTCATTCTGTTCACACTAAATGGAGACCAGTAAATGCCAAACAAGATGTGTGCAAAGTCAGCTCGTTACGGTTTCATCAAGGAGCTGTCGCTGCCATTCAGTCTCAGTACCCGCTAAATTATTTCGAGACCACACTGCACGGTTTAATTTTAAAGCTGATGGATAAATGAACGACTAAATGAGAGAATTTAAAGGAAAGGGTCTCATGGCTACAACTTTGCAGACGTCTGACCCATGCATTAGCCCAATGTGCTGGTCAGACCTTGAGAGTCGGCCATCTGCTTTTCAGGTAGGCCTGTTGATGATCTGAGTACAAGTACATTGACACACAAACTGCGAATACACTGACAACACTGAACATGCTCTCTGGACCACTGACAAATCCGTAAGCAAGCACTCCTACACATAATGAACATTACATGTTCGGTGGAACATATTTCCACAAACAAGTTACTGGAGAACTAGTAACACACGCTAGAAGATCCAAACAAGTGCAAGGGAACATGCACGCACATCAACACAACATTGCCACAGACACTTGACTTCATTCATTCTCTGAACTCTCATGGATGAAAAGCAAAGGATGGCATCACATGTCATGTTAATATCTTGACTCTCTCTGCGTTGTGCACATACATAGCTTGGTGCACAAACTTGTACAGAGACAATAACGGGGAAACGCTGATGGCAATGGTTGATATGCAGAGGCCCTCCACACAAATGCAGGGATGGAGAAAACTATTGCAGTTTTTAAAAAAGTGTTTTATACCAACATGCATGCGCATTAATCACTCGCTGCGTATCCCTCCTACTACCAAAAACAGTGCAAGACACGCATTTACACTTGTCAGCTCCCTTCATACTGTTCAAAGTCTTCAGTTTTCTTTCACTCCGGGTATGGAAAGTCGGCACGTGCACACATGGACATTATTTTTCAGTGACACTGGGTGAACTCAATTTCTTGTGGACCCAACTTCCAGGAAATAACTTGTCATTCTACAAGAAACAAAGTTTACACATGCCATGATAGGCTACATGAAGCGGTTCTTTCCCAAGGGTTTCTGCTGCAAACAAATAACCAACCTTGCATGGGGGTAAAAAAATCGATTTCCCATGTTCCGAGACAACAATCTTTATAGCAGCACATCGGGAGCATCAAGTTTAGCGAGTTTTGTTTTATAACAATGTGTTCTGGGCCGAGTTCAACTGAATTTAAAAGCAAGTTATATAAACATATTGGAAAATCAAGATATGTGGCATTATTCTTTTTATAGGAAGTATTCCAGACAAGTTGTTCAATGCAAACTGACTACAAACAATCTAAACTGCAACATTCAGGGAATATAAAATTTTGTGAAATGACGGAATGTATTTGGGGCCAACTATTCAAAAGAATGTTCAAGGGTTGTAATGGCAGCATAATTTAGGGACCATTAAAACTGGTGGGATTATAATTTTTATGGAATGTATTTTGGATCAGCTATTGAAAAAGTAACATGAGTTAAAAAGCAACATTTAACTGAAAAAACACCAAGTGTGTTGGAATTATATTTTAAAGAATGTATCTTAAAGCTATTCAAAACGGATCAAATGCACATAAAATATGACTTGTGGATATTAAAACTTTACATTGAACATTTTCTTTGGCTAGTATCTGTTCTAAACAAATTGAATGCATTCCAATATCATGGAGCATCAAGCTTGGTGGAATTATTTGGTTTTCTTTACTTAAGTTAAAAGAATGTACTTTTGGCAAATTGCTACCTTGAATGTATGTGAAACATCTTCCCTGAATATTCTTGGAATGCTGACAATGGTTGCCGTCCCAAGTGAACAGTTTAGGAATCCAACTCCTCCACATCTACACACACACCACCCAAAAGACACTTGGCTCAAATGATCACACTCCCCCCCCCCCCCCCAAAAAAAAACCCAAACAAACAAAACAAACCAGACATGAAAGCAACCATGCCCGAGAACATCCACAGCATAATTCCACTCATGGCATGCTGCCGACAGACTTTGTTCCAGACAGCTGAATGATAATGCAGGCATGTCCACCTGCGGGAAGGTGATGCAAAAAAACATTCTCTCCCAAACTCCAGAGGTACACAGATTGCAGAATGAACATCGAACGAACACCGATGTACTGTACATGGAAAACAGCTGGTTCAGAAGGAGCCCTGTACAAACACGCAATGAGACAGCAGGCAAAACCCGGGGTTGCAACGCATGCAGAAGTCCTCTCCTGTCCTGTGAAGGTGGCACAGTGGGAGAGAGAGTCACCTGAGGGGTAAGGCAGGCTGACAACAAAAGGAATGGGGCACTGACCACCGATGTCCTGGAGGTCACAGCAGACATCGGCAACGCCAGGCACTGATACTCCCTCTTTCCACACTGCAACACCGATAGGGCTTCTGGCTGAAAACATTGCTGTCCTCCAGTGAGCAGGAAACAAGGGGTCGTTGTGATTTGATTTCTGAACAACATGTGACGTCATCCTGTTACTCGCACACATATATGCACATTTTCTCCTGTTCTGTTACAAGTGAACTAAGCAAAGTTATGTGACAAAAAAAAAAAGAAAAAAATCTGATGGGCTAAATCCTTATACACTGGGAAAAAGATAAGATGACCGATACTAAGCCAAGCTTTGCATAGTAGAATACAAATAGAAAATAAATGGTCGTATCACGGGGTCACCGACGCTGATCGTTGAAACAAAAGGTCCTCAGAAAGAATAAGCCACACACAAATCCTGCAGAGTGCAGGACAGGAAATCACAGAAGCTGAAGACGTCCATTGTGGACTGTTCCTCCTTTTTCATTCTTCCTTCCTTTAGCACAGCCGTATAAATGCTGCCACAGCCAACCATACCGCTGTCCCATATGACCAGCAATCCATGCGTCGGTCATCATTTTACAGCATCCAATCTCTCCAGCAGCTGGGAGGGTTGTTGGAGAAACACGTTCTCAGTCCTTGGAAACTGGTTGTTGCTACCGGTGTCTCTCTCTGCATTTCATGTTTCAAAGTGTCTTCTTCACCTCTCAAAGTATCCTCCAGCAATTTCCTTACTCCATCACATGCCGATATGAACTACAGGATTTTTCCTTTTACATGTTTTGCTGAGTATGTGCACACAAAGGGAAGTGGGGGGCAGGGGAGGGGAAGGGGGGTTCAGCTACATACCATGTCTGCAGGTTAATCAGGGAAGTTGGGGAGGAAGAGGGACCAACTCAACATTTCACCCATCGGGCTCGATCCCACTTCAGAGAACGAGGGTCCAGGGTCGTGACCCAGCGCCGCATCACACAGGACAGGTCAACAGTCGTCCATGTCCAACGGCATCCCCTGGATCACTGTTTGTCGTGAACACCTAAGATCAAGCTGTGTAGAAAGCAGAGAGGTTGTCTGTTCCATCCCAGGTTGGCCCGTTGTTGAGCTATGGGGTCCCTTCCTTGTCAGGGAGGTGCGTCCTGTGCGTGTAGTAAGTAGACAGGCTTCTTCCATCTGGGCTGCCTTGAAGAGGCAGGTGGAGAGAGTCCTCATACTTCCCTGTCAACATGGCATCAAAGACTGGGTAAGAACTTCACTGTACACATCCACACTTGCATTCTCAACCACTCCTCGATCACCCCTCGCTATTAACACAATACAGGCAATCTCTGCCCGTTCCCCTCCTACCTTTGGTAGATCCCTACCCTCCTGTCTGTGTTTTATCTTATATCATGAATATTTTCTGTCTTAACGACATAAGGAAGTCAGGAATCTCTTTTCTGCACAACAAAGTGTGGTCATGTATTGCCTTTCTACAGGACATGGTGTAATCATGTATCTCCTTTCTATGGGACAAAGTGTCGTCTATTTTACTTTCTGAAGAATCTGGTGTGGTTATTTATCTCCTTTCTATAGGACTTGTGTAGTCATGTATCTTTCTACAGTATACAGTGGTCATGTACCTCCTTTCTAAAAAAGGTCATGGGTGTTGTCTCGTACCTCCTTTCTATAGGATAAAAGACACTGTGTTCTCATGTGTCTTCTTTCTAAAAGACATGGTGTAGTTATGCATCAGCTTTCTACAGAACATGATGCCGTGATGTCTCTCCTTTCCTAAGGAAAACAGCCCCGATATGGCCCTTTGCGGTCGGCTGGGCTATAAGTAACATTACCTTACCTCCTAAGGAAATAATGCAGCCATACATTTGCCTTCAAACGACATGGTGTGGTCCTGTATCTGCTTTATAAATGAACTGGTTGCATTATAAGTCTCTTTTTTTAGGGATTCGTGTATCTCCTTTCTAAAAAAAAAAACATGGTGATATGATGTATCTCCTTTCTGAAGAACATGGTGCACCCATGTCTTTCCTTCTAAAGGACATCGTACAGTCATGCATCTCCTTCCTAAAGGACATCGTACAGTCATGCATCTCCTTCCTAAAGGACATCGTACAGTCATGCATCTCCTTCCTAAAGGACATCGTACAGTCATGCATCTCCTTCCTAAAGGAAACACAGTGGGCATTTATCTCATTTCTAAAGGACATAGTATTGTCGGTTTTGTCTCTTTAGTGCATAGTGTTGTTTTCGTTTTCTTTTTTAAGGACAAGGTGTAGTCATGTATATTCCTCGCATACAACTCCTGTCTAAAGGACCAGGTGGTGTCATGTATTTTTTTTTTATAAAGTACTTGGTGAAATTGTGCAGATCTCCTTTCTAAAGGTGTTGCCATGCAGCTCCTTTCTGAAACAGATGGTGTTAAAGTATCTCCTTTCTAAAGGTGTTGTCGTGCAGCTCCTTTCTGAAACAGATGGTGTTAAAGTATCTCCTTTCTAAAGGTGTTGTCGTGCAGCTCCTTTCTGAAACAGATGGTGTTAAAGTATCTCCTTTCTAAAGGTGTTGTCGTGCAGCTCCTTTCTGAAACAGATGGTGTTAAAGTATCTCCTTTCTAAAGGTGCTGTCGTGCAGCTCCTTTCTGAAACAGATGGTGTTAAAGTATCTCCTTTCTAAAGGTGTTGTCATGCAGCTCCTTTCTGAAACAGATTGTGTTAAAGTATCTTCTTTCTATAGGACGTGTATCATGGTGTAGTCATCATCATCATCATCACCACTGACATTTGAAACCTGAAAAGTAGGTCAATCATTTTTTTGGTATAGGTGACACAAATTCTTATCTATAACCGCTACCTGTGGCGACTAAACAGGTAGTGGCCTGTTTATAGAGTTTTCCAATTCTCTGTTTTTCAGAGCTTGCCATCAGGTTATCTTCTCCTGATCTGCAGCTGACCAAACAAACTGAGAACCAGCGTTGGCAGCAATAAATTTTTAATTTGTTTCACAGAAAAAAAAAATTCATGTATGCATGACACACAAAACTGGCATCATTAACGATAACTGAATATTGTTTTTGCTAGATTAGTCACCAGTCAGCACCAGACGATCAAGAGAACATGTTGAATGAAGTCAAGAAGCCGAGAGCCATGATGCAGATTTCAAAGTGAAGGCTACTGATCTGCTTCATCAGAAGTGCAGCCCTGCAACAACAGCTCAAGCAGATTGTCCATTGGTGGCCTATTCAGCACGGCCAACTTTGTCCATGCACACAAAAAATTGCAGCAGTTCACAATTATCAACTCTTTGAAAAAAACAACAACAGATAATAGTCTCAACAGCAGATGACACTGACATAGTGAACACAAGTACAAAGATTGAAATATCAGCAATCTGCAGACAGCATGGCTAGCGTTGACAAAGAGTTTGTGAAACACTTTGTGGCCGACACTGAAGACGAGTCCTTCAGAGCTTATGGTGTGGGATGACAAGCTGACTCATGTTTTGCCCTTGACTGTTGGCTTGCCGATTCAAGACAGTCATACAATACACAGGCTTTGATTCACCTTTTGATTTTTATTAATGGTTTTTACTTTCTTGTGATTGATTGATCAGTTGCAGCTTATGTGTTGTTCCTTTTTCTGATTAAAAAAAATGCCAGGTGCGGCTTAAACAACAATGATGGTTATAGTCTGAAAATTTGTGGTTAATCATAAGAACATCCACCGTTACACTTTTTAATATCACCTTCTTTACCTATTTTAGTTATTTCATCTCATCATTCTTGATACTATAGCACTGTAATGTATTTGTTCATTATCCATTTGTTCAAATGGTAATTGTAATCAGTTACTGAAAGAATAGCTTTGTATCAAATCTAAAGAACAAAAAAAAGAGTATGTGGGCATACTAAGCAGAAGTAATCTTGAGGATTCCATGTTGTTCTCAATGTACAACAATTGATGTTTCATATACCTGAGCTGGACTAAGATCACACTCACAGAGAGACAGACAAAGAGATTGAGAGATTAAGCCTGTGACTAAACCAGAACCCCCCCCCCCCCCCCACCACTCCACTGGTCAAGAGACCAGAACCAGACAGCACACGAATTACTCACGAGGCTTCCACGTCACTCTCGTTGTTGAGTAGCAGTCGCTTGACCTGCATGAGCTGAGCCTGGGTCATCTTCTTGTTCTCTTTCCCCCTCAGCGATGGCATGTCCACAGAGGAGATGCCCTCCTCGCGCTCCCCGGTCTTCAGGCTGCTGAACAGGCTGACAATGTCCGGCGTGGACTTAGCCCGGGAGCCGTGGGACCCCACAGGGCTGCCCTCGTCCTGCAAGGTCCTGGAACTCCCTGACCTCTGCATCTCCGCCTCCTCCGAGATCTCGCTCTCCGGGTTCAGGTGGAGGGAGGCGGTGGAGCTCACGCCAGAGGAGCTGGGGATGCTGGTGACAGAGTCCGTGCTGAGCACCTTCTTCCGCAGCTTGTCCTCTAGGTGGTTCTCGTTCTGCCAGGACAGACGCTTGTGGATGCTGGAGTCCTTGTGGTCCTTATGCCGCAGCTCCTGGATGGAGTCTGCCGTGTAGTAGCGCTTCTCATTGCGCGACATGCGCCGCTGGTTGTTGCTCTTGTTCATCCGACTGCTCTCCTCATCCTCCTCCCCCACCGGGCCGGGCTCGGCCAGGTTCGTCACGGAGGAGGAGGGGGAGCCCATCGCTGCGTTGACGCTCAGCGTGGTGGCGTTGTTGCCGCCGCTCCCCCCAGACCCCTGCTCAGAGTCCACACCTTTCACCTGTCCGACGTTGGGCACCGAGTGATACGCCTTCACAGCTTTGTGTTTGCGGTCCAGTGCAGGGGAATACTCCGGCGAGGACGAGGGCACCTTGGGCTGGTGCCCTGCGTGGGATATGACCATGGAGGGCAGGGGGAGCTCGTTGTATGAGCCTGTCCGTTCTAAGGGGTTGGCACTTAGATGAGTTGGGGATTTCTCTGGTGAGGAGTTGTCGGCAGCTGGGCTGCCATAGGAGGAAGGAGCTAAACTGTTGGGAAGGAAGCGGCCCTCCGTGGACTCCATACTGTCCGAGCGAGGGAAACCCGACACCGAAGACCGCTCCATGGTGAGCGGGCCCTGACACTGGAGAGGCGTGTACTCCACTTCCTCGGCCACCGGGGCGGCAGCAGCATCATGTCTTCGGCGGTCCTCCAGTCTCTGTCGGGTGTACTCCCTCTGTCACAGACACAAAGGCTGTGGGTTAGAGTTTGTGGTGACAACTGAAGCTTACAGTGGTTTTCATCCTCCAGTCATCATGTGAGAGCTCGGAGCTACAGTGGTTTGAAAAAACAAAATGAAGTAAACAACTGTGTTTTTGTCATTTCATCACTATGGGAGAGCTCAGAAATACTTTTGTTAAAAAAAAAGAAAAGAGTTACTATAGTTTTCATTACTTTGTCAGAACTGATAGTTACCAGTTTTCTACATGTAATCACTACGTCACAGCTGAGAGTTAGTTTTGTTTTCATCATTTAGTCACTATGTGAGAGCTGAGCATTAGTGCTGTTTTCATCATTTAGTCACTATGTCACAGCTGAGAGTTAGTGTTGTTTTCATCATTTAGTCACTATGTCACAGCTGAGCGTTAGTGTTGTTTTCATTATTTAGTAACAATGTCACAGCTGAGAGTTAGTGTTGTGTTCATCATTTAGTCACTATGTCACAGCTGAGAGTGTTGTTTTCATCATTTAGTCACTATGTCACAGCTGAGAGTTAGTGTTGTTTTCATCATTTAGTCACTATGTCAGAGCTGAGAGTTAGTGTTGTGTTCATCATTTAGTCACTATGTCACAGCTGAGAGTTAGTGTTGTTTTCATCATTTAGTCACTATGTCACAGCTGAGAGTTAGTGTTGTGTTCATCATTTAGTCACTATGTCACAGCTGAGAGTTAGTGTTGTGTTCATCATTTAGTCACTATGTCACAGCTGAGAGTTAGTGTTGTGTCCATCATTTAGTCACTATGTCAGAGCTGAGAGTTAGTGTTTTCATCATTTAGTCACTATGTCACAGCTGAGAGTTTTGTTTTCATCATTTAGTCACTATGTGAGAGCTGAGCATTAGTGCTGTTTTCATCATTTAGTCACTATGTCACAGCTGAGAGTTAGTGTTGTTTTCATCATTTAGTCACTATGTCACAGCTGAGCGTTAGTGTTGTTTTCATTATTTAGTAACAATGTCACAGCTGAGAGTTAGTGTTGTGTTCATCATTTAGTCACTATGTCACAGCTGAGAGTGTTGTTTTCATCATTTAGTCACTATGTCACAGCTGAGAGTTAGTGTTGTTTTCATCATTTAGTCACTATGTCAGAGCTGAGAGTTAGTGTTGTGTTCATCATTTAGTCACTATGTCACAGCTGAGAGTTAGTGTTGTTTTCATCATTTAGTCACTATGTCACAGCTGAGAGTTAGTGTTGTGTTCATCATTTAGTCACTATGTCACAGCTGAGAGTTAGTGTTGTTTTCATCATTTAGTCACTATGTCACAGCTGAGAGTTAGTGTTGTTTTCATCATTTAGTCACTATGTCACAGCTGAGAGTTAGTGTTTTCATCATTTAGTCACCATGTCACAGCTGAGAGTTAGTGTTGTTTTCATCATTCAGTCACTATGTCTCAGATGATGTTAACCATAGTTTTCATCATCTAGTCGCAGTGTCAGTGCTAACAGAGTGGTTTTCATCATTCAGTCACTGTGTTTGAGCTGACAGTGTGGTTGTCATCGTTTAGTCACAGCGTCACAGCTGACAGTTACAGTGGTCATCAAGTTGTCTTAAAGACACCCCCCCCCCCCCAAAGGAAATCTTTGTCATTCAAGTTTAACCATTCTTTCATTCCATGTGGAACAAGAAAAGTAATGCCCCTGGCTGGCAGGAGGAACTCTTGAACTTTCACAGTCCTTCCTTCCACACACACACACATGCATCACACTACACACATACACATATGCAACACACACACACGCAATCATGCACACACACACATACACACTCACATTCATACACATACACACACGCGCACGCACACGCACTCAACTCCCTCGCTCCCCTCCGGTTTTTGACCCACACACCTGAGCATCTCTAACCCGCTCTAACCAGGCTCTCACAGCGCCTGATCAGCATGGAACGTTGTAGCCGCTATAGGGATTGGTACTCGTTCATGTAGATCACAAAAACTGCCTGTAACATCCAACACATCACATTGTCGTCATCATCATCATCATCATCATCAGCGTGCCACTCGTTAACGTTGATCTGTAGCAAAATAAGAATGAATGTCTTCATAATCCTTATCATCCTTGTCATTGTGGATCGTGGAATTTAACAACAGAATAGGCCATACAGAACATTGTTCTTATAAATCTGCCCAATCAGCCTGCAACACTGACTAGCCACCCTTTAGCCTGCAACAATTGCTAGCCACCCTTTAGCCTGCAACACGGACTAGCCACCCTTTAACCTGCAACAATAGCTAGCCACCCTTTAGCCTGCAACACTGACTAACCACCCTTTAGCCTGCAACACTGACCAGCCACCCTTTAGCCTGCAACAGACTGACTAGCCACCCTTTAACCTGCAACACTGACTAGCCACCCTTTAACCTGCAACACTGAACAGCCACCCTTTATCCTGCAACACTGAACAGCCACCCTTTAGCCTGCAACACTGAACAGCCACCCTTTAACCTGCAACACTGAACAGCCACCCTTTAACCTGCAACACTGACTAGCCACCCTTTAGCCTGCAACACTGACTAGCCACCCTTTAACCTGCAACACTGAACAGCCACCCTTTAGCCTGCAACACTGACTAGCCACCCTTTAACCTGCAACACTGAACAGCCACCCTTTAACCTGCAACACTGAACAGCCACCCTTTAGCCTGCAACACTGACTAGCCACCCTTTAACCTGCAACACTGACTAGCCACCCTTTAGCCTGCAACAATAGCTAGCCACCCTTTAGCCTGCAACACTGAACAGCACCCCTTTAGCCTGCAAACAATAGCTAGCCACCCTTTAAACCTGCAACACTGAACACCACCCTTTAACCTGCAACAATAGCTAGCCACCCTTTAGCCTGCAACACTGACTAGCCACCCTTTAACCTGCAACACTGACTAGCCACTCTTTAGCCTGCAACACTGAACAGCCACCCTTTAGCCTGCAACACTGAACAGCCACCCTTTAACCTGCATCACTGAACAGCCACCCTTTAGCCTGCAACACTGACTAGCCACCCTTTAGCCTGCAACACTGAAAAGCCACCCTTTAGCCTGCAACACTGAACAGCCACCCTTTAACCTGCAACACTGAACAGCCACCCTTTAGCCTGCAAAAATAGCTAGCCACCCTTTAGCCTGCAACACTGACTAGCCACCCTTTAACCTGCAACAATAGCTAGCCACCCTTTAGCCTGCAACACTGAACAGCCACCCTTTAACCTGCAACAATAGCTAGCCACCCTTTAGCCTGCAACACTGACTAGCCACCCTTTAACCTGCAACAATAGCTAGCCACCCTTTAGCCTGCAACACTGAACAGCCACCCTTTAACCTGCAACAATAGCTAGCCACCCTTTAGCCTGCAACACTGACTAGCCACCCTTTAACCTGCAACAATAGCTAGCCACCCTTTAACCTGCAACACTGACTAGCCACCCTTTAGCCTGCAACACTGACTAGCCACCCTTTAGCCTGCAACACTGAACAGCCACCCTTTAGCCTGCAACACTGACTAGCCACCCTTTAGCCTGCAACATTGACTATCCACCCTTTAGCCTGCAACACTGACTAGCCACCCTTTAGCCTGCAACACTGAACAGCCACCCTTTAGCCTGCAACACTGACTAGCCACCCTTTAACCTGCAACACTGACTAGCCACCCTTTAGCCTGCAACACTGAACAGCCACCCTTTAGCCTGCAACACTGACTAGCCACCCTTTAACCTGCAACACTGAACAGCCACCCTTTAACCTGCAACACTGAACAGCCACCCTTTAGCCTGCAACACTGACTAGCCACCCTTTAACCTGCAACACTGACTAGCCACCCTTTAGCCTGCAACAATAGCTAGCCACCCTTTAGCCTGCAACACTGAACAGCCACCCTTTAGCCTGCAACAATAGCTAGCCACCCTTTAACCTGCAACACTGAACAGCCACCCTTTAACCTGCAACAATAGCTAGCCACCCTTTAGCCTGCAACACTGACTAGCCACCCTTTAACCTGCAACACTGACTAGCCACTCTTTAGCCTGCAACACTGAACAGCCACCCTTTAGCCTGCAACACTGAACAGCCACCCTTTAACCTGCATCACTGAACAGCCACCCTTTAGCCTGCAACACTGACTAGCCACCCTTTAGCCTGCAACACTGAAAAGCCACCCTTTAACCTGCAACACTGAACAGCCACCCTTTAACCTGCAACACTGAACAGCCACCCTTTAGCCTGCAAAAATAGCTAGCCACCCTTTAGCCTGCAACACTGACTAGCCACCCTTTAACCTGCAACAATAGCTAGCCACCCTTTAGCCTGCAACACTGAACAGCCACCCTTTAACCTGCAACAATAGCTAGCCACCCTTTAGCCTGCAACACTGACTAGCCACCCTTTAACCTGCAACAATAGCTAGCCACCCTTTAGCCTGCAACACTGAACAGCCACCCTTTAACCTGCAACAATAGCTAGCCACCCTTTAGCCTGCAACACTGACTAGCCACCCTTTAACCTGCAACAATAGCTAGCCACCCTTTAACCTGCAACACTGACTAGCCACCCTTTAGCCTGCAACACTGACTAGCCACCCTTTAGCCTGCAACACTGAACAGCCACCCTTTAGCCTGCAACACTGACTAGCCACCCTTTAGCCTGCAACATTGACTATCCACCCTTTAGCCTGCAACACTGACTAGCCACCCTTTAGCCTGCAACACTGAACAGCCACCCTTTAGCCTGCAACACTGACTAGCCACCCTTTAACCTGCAACACTGACTAGCCACCCTTTAGCCTGCAACACTGAACAGCCACCCTTTAGCCTGCAACACTGACTAGCCACCCTTTAACCTCCAACACTGAACAGCCACCCTTTAACCTGCAACACTGACTAGCCACCCTTTAACCTGCAACAATAGCTAGCCACCCTTTAACCTGCAACACTGAACAGCCACCCTTTAGCCTGCAACACTGACTAGCCACCCTTTAGCCTGGAACACTGAACAGCCACCCTTTAACCTGCAACACTGACTAGCCACCCTTTAACCTGCAACACTGAACAGCTACCCTTTAATCTGCAACACTGACTAGCCACCCTTTAACCTGCAACACTGAACAGCCACCCTTTAGCCTGCAACACTGACTAGCCACCATTTAACCTGCAACACTGACTAGCCACCCTTTAACCTGCAACACTGACTAGCCACCCTTTAACCTCCAACAATAGCTAGCCACCCTTTAGCCTGCAACACTGAACAGCCACCCTTTAGCCTGCAACAATAGCTAGCCACCCTTTAACCTGCAACACTGAACAGCCACCCTTTAACCTGCAACAATAGCTAGCCACCCTTTAGCCTGCAACACTGACTAGCCACCCTTTAGCCTGCAACACTGAACAGCCACCCTTTAACCTGCAACACTGACTAGCCACCCTTTAACCTGCAACACTGAACAGCCGACTAGCCACCCTTTAACCTGCAACACTGACTAGCCACCCTTTAACCTGCAACACTGAACAGCCACCCTTTAGCCTGCAACACTGAACAGCCACCCTTTAGCCTGCAACACTGACTAGCCACCCTTTAACCTGCAACAATAGCTAGCCACCCTTTAACCTGCAACACTGACTAGCCACCCTTTAACCTGCAACACTGACTAGCCACCCTTTAACCTGCAACACTGACTAGCCACCCTTTAGCCTGCAACACTGACTAACCACCCTTTAGCCTGCAACACTGACTAACCACCCTTTAACCTGCAACACTAAACAGCCACCCTTTAACCTGCATCACTGAACAGCCACCCTTTAGCCTGCAACACTGAACAGCCACCCTTTAACCTGCAACACTGAACAGCCACCCTTTAACCTGCAACACTGACTAACCACCCTTTAACCTGCAACACTAAACAGCCACCCTTTAGCCTGCATCACTGAACAGCCACCCTTTAGCCTACACTAAACAGCCACCCTTTAGCCTGCATCACTGAACAGCCACCCTTTAGCCTGCATCACTGAACAGCCACCCTTTAGCCTGCATCACTGAACAGCCACCCTTTAACCTGCAACACTGAACAGCCACCCTTTAAAGTCAGGAGAGGGTAGGCCACTATATGACATTCATGAAGATGAGCAGACAACGGGCGGCATGATGACCAGACAGGTGAAGTCAAGTCCTTCAAAATGTTCTCTCTTTGAGGCAAGGTAGAATTCAATATGGCAACCGTAACTATATAACTCAGGGGTGGGAACTGGTAACAGACAAAAAAGAGGAAATCTATGGGGTCCCCCCCCCGGAAAATTTTTTTTCTTAAGGATGCATATCTGTGCAATCTGGTGTATTTTGGGCAAATAAATGAAACATTCAGAGAGCATAAAATATGTTTTTTTGGGGGCAACGGTTTCATCTATAGATCACATGCAAACATTACAAAATACTCGCCCTACTTCGAAAAAAAGAACATTGAAATGGATGCAACAAGCCCACGACTGGAGTAGTTGACTTCTTTTTCACACAGAGAACAAAAAGCGAGTCCAGGAGCCAGAATTTTTCTCATGAATGTACACAGCCTTTCGTTGTCTGCTGTCTTCTCCATCCACTCCGATCTCCATGGATTTTTTATGTTGCTTTCGTCAAGTTTCTGAAGCCCGCGCTTTACGATGTCTCGTCGGTACGCCATTTTTTAATGTATCCCACAGTTCTTAGCGCCGGATATAGGCCTACTGTATCCTGCTACACAGGCCATCTGATTACCGAAATCGACCGTAACCGAACAAGAGGTAGGCCCTATCTCCGCGAATTTCATTTTCCGAGGAAATAACATTTCAAATCCGAGGAAATCTTTTGCTTCTACCGCGGAATTCCGCGGATCCGAGGAGAATTCCCACCCCTGATAACTATCTGCCACTTCTTGTTTCCCCTGGCACGATTCATGAACTGCTTGGAAGACAACCGAGCCTGTCAGGCTGCTAGTAGACTAAAATGTCCACCACTGTTGCTTGTGAGTGTGTGTGTGTGTGTGTGTGTGTGTGTGTGTGTGTGTGTGTGTGTGTGTGTGTGTGTGTGTGTGTGCGCGTGCGTGCATGCGTGCGTACATGCATGCATGAGTGTGTATGACACCTTAACCCTCTCCGAGATTTAATCATGGAGAAGAGCCCGCAACTGTCTGGAGTCTGGACACGTACACATGGAATTACTACTACTGCCCAGTGATGATAGCACAGCAAACAAAACAGAAACTAAACTGGCATACACAAAGGCATACATCTCCAGCAACATCAAACAGATCCTGGATTTGCCCTCTGAACCTGATCGGCACTAGAACGAGGTGGGCCTTCGGTCATGTTCTGCCTGTCCACACAGTTAACTTCAAATCAGTGCAGATGCGTTTGCGTAATCTTGCTGACAAAAAAACCCCTAAAACCAACCAATGGACATGGCTGAAACCATAACATTCACAGCCTTAAAAAAAAACCCTCATTTTTCTTTTCTTCCTTTTTTTCTCTTCTAAAACGCAAGTCCTTGCAGCTGATGACAAGAGAACGGTGGTTCACCTTTGTCCTTGAGTTCCGAGACAACCAGCTGGTCCAGCCTCATGGGCGGTCGGACGATCTTGAACCTGTCCATGCGTTTGTTGCCTTTACACACTAGGATGAGGTCCGTGAAGAGGAAACAGTCCACATCCGTCTGTGAACAGGTGAGACAAAAAGGATGGAACATCAGCATCGAAGGATGAGATTAAATGAGGAGGGAAGGGAGATGTGAGTGGACAGAGAAGGAGAGAGAGGGGGGGGGGGGGGGGGGGGGGGGGGGGGGGGGGGGCTAAGTGAGGAGAGAGAGAAAGAAAAAGACAGAAACAGAGGAGGGGGGGAGAAAGAGAGGGAAGGAGGGAAAGAGTGAGACACAGAAAGAGAGAGAGAGAGAGAGAGAGAGAGAGAGAGAGAGAGAGAGAGATATTTACAAAGAGTGAGCAAGAGAGCGATGCATCAGGAAGACACACATGAACAGACTACACACTGCAGGCATACAAATTCATTAACACACATTCAAACACACAACTTCTGAACAGATGCAAAAAAACCCTCTACAATCACAAGCTCCTCCATCACCACAGGCAAAAAACAAACAAACAAAAAAGACAAAAGAAAAAGTTATCCTGCTTGCCACTTTTCCTAAAAATCACACCCCCAGTATCAAACCTCTCCCAATGTATCAACACAGGACAGGCACTACTGGTATCTATCTGGGCAAACACAATCCCATTCTGCCAAGCAAGTGTAACTCATCAGACCACAAACACATACACAAAAGCAACTGCCAGCAGTGCCTGTCATACACTCTGCGAGAGGTACTACTACACAACTGACCCAATCCAGAAGCTATGACACAATGACCACAGAGGCTGCAGTATCCACAAGCTCCTCTTCTTCCAGAAAGCACACACACACCAATGCCGCGCCCCCCTCCCCTTCACAACACCTGCTTTAACCCCCCCACCCCTCCTCTTGCCCAAGCCCAGCGAAGGCCTCACCGGTTTGGCCTGCGCCTCCTTCATCCTGAGGGTGCTGTGAAGCATCAGGCTGCGGGTGAGGGGGATGCTGAACCCTGACATGGGGGCCATCAGGTTGAAGTTGGTGTTGTACTCCTGCAGGATCTGTCCACACCACCATTATCAACAACATTATGTCTGCGTCATCATCAACATCATCATGTCGTCGTCATCAACATTATGTCACTGTCCACATCAACAACATTATGTCATCGTCATTATCAACAACATGTCATCATCATCAGCAGCAGCATCATGCCATCATCATCATCTACTGACATGAAAGCAGGAGAGAGAGTGGTGTGTGTGTGTGTGTGTGTGTGTGTGTGTGTTGTGTGTGGTGTTGTGTGTGTGTGTGGTGTGTGTGTGTGTGTGTGTGTGTGTGTGTGTGTGTGTGTGTGTGCGCGCGCGCGCATGCATGCTAGTTAGGATAAGATAATGTTGCTTATAGCCCAGCTGACCGCAAAGGGCCACATCAGGACTGGCGCATGCATGCATATGTGTGCGTGTGCACACACGTGAGTTGAGAGGGGGGGATCAATTCATATTGACTGTGTACTTCTGAAATATTTGCCATCATCACCACCACCTTGACATGGAGGCATGATGTGGGGGAGGAGAAACAGGATGGAAGGGGAGGGGAATATCAATTCAACTCCTGATCTGTCAACATATCGTCATTATCATCATCAACTCTTATCACTTCGACCTGGGTCAAGCCATTAGAGTAAAGTCGTCCTCAAGACAGATCGCTCAACATCGCCATCACCCTGACATGGAGGTATGCGGTATGGATGGGGGGAAGGGAGTGGCGAGAAGCTGTGGGCATGATGATTGGGGGGGGGGGGGGGTTGTGGTGGTAGGACACAGGCAGGTGTGGTGGTGGGCATCTGTCCAGCAGAGCTTGTCATCCCCTCACCTTGACACACTCATCATTGGGGGCCTCCACGGCATCATACGCCTCCATCTTGGTCATCAGGGCCTCCAACCGCTCCAGTTTGTGCATGTGGTCCATCTGGTTGTCGATGCTGCTGACACAGTTGTCCACCTTGCCGATCTGCACAGGCGCAGTCAATCAGGTTATGCATGGCTCTGTGTGTGCAGTACATCTGGCTATTTAAAGCCCAGTTGAAGCGTATGTGCAATAAATCAACGGCATTTGCTACTCCCCTGGTCTGCGTATGCAATGAATGAGATCTCTGACAGCCCAGCCAGTCCACATGAACAGTAAACAATGCCGATTTATACAACCCAGTCAATCTGCAGGGGCAAGAACTCATGTCATCTATAGCCAAGCCAATCAACACATAATAAATGAGGTTATTTATAGTCTTGCCAACCTGACTATGCTGGATCCCAGTTCACAATATAATATATAGCCTAACCAATCTGCCTATTCACCGGATGAGGTTATTTATAGCCCAGATGATCTGCATTGCAGTGAATCATATCTACAGCTTGGCCAAACCACATGTAAAGCATGTTAGGTTACCTATAGCCCAGATGATCTGCATTGCAGTGAATCATATCTACAGCTTGGCCAAACCACATGTAAAGCATGTTAGGTTACCTATAAGCCCAGATGATCTGCATTGCAGTGAATCATATCTACAGCTTGGCCAAACCACATGTAAAGCATGTTAGGTTACCTATAGCCCAGACCATCTGCATTGCAGTGAATCATATCTACAGCTTGGCCAAACCACATGTAAAGCATGTTTGGTTACCTATAGCCCAGATGATCTGCATTGCAGTGAATCATATCTACAGCTTGGCCAAACCACATGTAAAGCATGTTAGGTTACCTATAGCCCAGATGATCTGCATTGCAGTGAATCATATCTACAGCTTGGCCAAACCACATGTAAAGCATGTTAGGTTACCTATAGCCCAGACCATCTGCATTGCAGTGAATCATATCTACAGCTTGGCCAAACCACATGTAAAGCATGTAAGGTTACCTATAGCCCAGATGATCTGCATTGCAGTGAATCATATCTACAGCTTGGCCAAACCACATGTAAAGCATGTTAGGTTACCTATAGCCCAGATGATCTGCATTGCAGTGAATCATATCTACAGCTTGGCCAAACCACATGTAAGCATGTTAGGTTACCTATAGCCCAGATGATCTGCATTGCAGTAAATCATATCTACAGCTTGGCCAAACCACATGTAAAGCATGTTAGGTTACCTATAGCCCAGATGATCTGCATTGCAGTGAATCATATCTACAGCTTGGCCAAACCACATGTAAAGCATGTTAGGTTACCTATAGCCCAGACCATCTGCATTGCAGTGAATCATATCTACAGCTTGGCCAAACCACATGTAAAGCATGTTAGGTTACCTATAGCCCAGATGATCTGCATTGCAGTGAATCATATCTACAGCTTGGCCAAACCACATGTAAAGCATGTTAGGTTACCTATAGCCCAGATGATCTGCATTGCAGTGAATCATATCTACAGCTTGGCCAAACCACATGTAAAGCATGTTAGGTTACCTATAGCCCAGATGATCTGCATTGCAGTGAATCATATCTACAGCTTGGCCAAACCACATGAAAGCATGTTAGGTTACCTATAGCCCAGATGATCTGCATTGCAGTGAATCATATCTACAGCTTGGCCAAACCACATGTAAAGCATGTTAGGTTACCTATAGCCCAGATGATCTGCATGCAGTGAATCATATCTACAGCTTGGCCAAACCACATGTAAAGCAGTTAGGTTACCTATAGCCCAGATGATCTGCATTGCAGTGAATCATATCTACAGCTTGGCCAAACCACATGTAAAGCATGTTAGGTTACCTATAGCCCAGATGATCAGCATTGCAGTGAATCATATCTACAGCTTGGCCAAACCACATGTAAAGCATGTTAGGTTACCAATAGCCCACGATGATCTGCATTGCAGTGAATCATATCTACAGCTTGGCCAAACCACATGTAAAGCATGTTAGGTTACCTATAGCCCAGATGATCTGCATTAATGCAACCCATATCCATACCTTAGCCAAATCGCTTTAAAAGTACATCAGGTTTTTCATAGCTCAGCCAATCACAGATGTAGTAAACTGGGTCTTTTAAACAGCCGGCCAACCTGACTGTGTGACAGTCTCCGGCTGTCGTCAGATCAAACCAGGTTTTCTGTGAGCCAGACAAGCAATACATAGAATTAGCCCTTCCATGGCTTCAGGTTATTTATGGCTCCTCTTCTTATGTCCGCTGCAGTGGACATATAATGCTGATGGAAAAGAAGTGACATGTGATTCGAATCTCACTGAATGACATCCAGAGAGGGGACAGGTCCTCTGTATTAAGTCTGCAGTCTTGACTTCCATCAGAAGAATCACAAAAGCAGTCTGCACATGGCAGTGAAAATGATTCCAAAACAGAGACACGCCTTTCACTGCCAACAAAATCTCCTTAATCACTTTCTCAAAATAACCCAACCAACATGCATTTACAGTTTTCTGAAATCTTACATTTGAGGACACCGATGTAGCCAAAGCAACAAAAATGCATTGGAGTGGTCTACAAGTTATAAATAGCCAACAGGAAATGAACCCCTTTCCCCCTACTCTCTAGAAGATTTTTGAAACTATTATGTATTTCTGTCATGTGTATGCCTCATGAAGTAAATAAACACCATATGGAACTAATGTTTAACGAAACTTGAAAAAAACAAATCGGAAAAATGTTGATGAGCACGAACCAAACATAAGTGCACAAGGCAAAATTTACTGTGTTGTAACAAACAGGACTAGACCTTATACCGCTAAGATACATGAATCATAATCTTCCATACCATTTTCACTATCAGAGTAGCTTTCAAAGCAGCAAAAAGAGAATCAGAAGACAAGAACCTAGAAAAACAAACAGGAAACACAAAGAGGGAAAGGACCAAGGAAGAAAGACAAAAAACATGAGCAACAACAGACCAGCCGCCGTGGCGAAGTGGTTAGCGTCACGGACTCCCGCTGGAAGGTCGTGGGTTCGAATCCCATCAGAGTCATGTGGGTTTTTTCTGCCCCGACCGGCTCCTACCCAGAGTTGAGTTTGCTGTGGACCCAGTTGGGAAGACTGGGACCACACAGTCGAGTTTCATCCACTTAATGGATGCGTTTCTGAAGTGTTGCTCAAATTTCATGACCACACTGCAGTGCCTGTATCTCTCGGGCCTGGTTGACGCCAGGATATATTATGAAAGGAAGCATAGAGTACAGCCCTGTCATGTAGTCTCAGACCGAAATGGAAATCCGTAGCATCATCTTAATCATCCTCATTCCCATTGATCAGCATTAAAAAAAAATGTCTCAAATTCTGTGGCCCTTCATGCCCTGCTCTCATGGTGACCTCAGTTTCGATGTCCTCTCCGCGTCTGTGGCCTTGGTTTGCTCCGTCGGGGTCACTGGTATCGGTGAGTCCATGGGGGCTGTCGTTGGACGGACGTGGTGGCGCCCTCCGGAGGGAGAGCTCACTCACGCCGGCTCTGCGACTAAGCAATTATTGTCGTCAGTAGGGGCTTAGTAAGGTGGTGTCCTGCGTATGTTAGATCAGAACAGGCGCCACTGAACACCACCGAAGTGACTCGGCAGCAGTGCAGTGTCTCCTCCGGTGGGTTGCCTCATGACGACTTGACATTGACTGCTCCCTGTGGATTGCTGGTGCCGAGGCTGCGGTGGGGCCAGCCCGGCTATGGCTGTGGACGGGGTGTCGGAATGGGCGGCGTGGTGCACTGCCTCTGAGGTAACGCAGGTTGGACAGCAAAAAACAAAACAAAAAAAAAACCCAAAAAAAAACGAGCAACAACAACAGCCATGTGACTGTGATATTGACACACCACCGCCAAGAGACACAGACATGCTTGCAAGCGCTGACTCTCTCTTTAAGTCTTTTTCACTTTTCAAACACATGAACACCCACGTTTAAGAAAAAAAAAAAAAGGATCACTCCATTCACAAAATATCTGTCCCTCTCACACACACATGTGCACATACACACACACACTCCTTCTTTCTCCCCCCCCCCCCCCCCCCCCCCTGCCCTTTCCTTTCCACACATACACTTCTCACCCCCAACACCCTGTTTGCTGCCCTTGCCCACATACACAGGAGGACACCACTGACCATCTCCACAGTCTTTCCTCTGCCGCTCCTCCTCCGTCTTGCGCAGAATGGCTTGCAGCAGCAGGGAATACTTGGTGAGTCGCTGCATGGTTTGACCAGCAGGTCCGTCAGCTTCAGGCGGTTGCACTGCTTCTGAGCCTCCGCCCACTGCACAAACCAGGCGACATACGACGTAGCACAGCTGCTAGCCTCTGGATGGTAAAAATGAGTCATCCTGGGGACGGAGTGGAGGGGAGGTAAGGGGAGATTGTCTCCCCTCTGAGAGTCTTGGTGTTGGATGAAGGTTGTCAATCGACACATCACTCAAACAGCCTTTTACTCAGGTATAGAGAACACCAGATTCACATCAAATCATGTGCATATACAACAAACCAATGCTTTGGGGTTTTTTTCATCCATTTTTTACCTTTTTTGAAGTAGTGAAATACAGAAGATAACTACTTTTCATCAGGTCTAAAACTATGGGGAAAATTTTACTTAAAATTAGAAATGTTTGGCAGTTAAAACATAGGATGCAAGTGTTATATGTTTGCCCGACATGTCATGTGACATAGGTGTTGCTTTCAAATCTTTTTGTCCATCAATTATGAAACCTTTGAGACAGTGAATTAATTAGTAAGCTGACCTTACTATTTGATGGAGGAGAGAATCTTTGAGGTTAGGGTGAAGGTCAGCATTGCAAAACTGCACCCTAACTTTTTTTGGCAAGCAAAACATGCCGACTAAAAAGCTTATGCAAATGTTGCATGGGAATTACAGAAATACAGTCCTTGAGAACTATAACAGATACAAATAAAACTTTAAGAGCAAGAAACAGATAATGGCTGCGCAGACCTGCCAACCATTACGCATTTCGCGTAATTTATTACGCCCAAGTGATAATTCTTACGCCCTTACGCATTTAGCCAAAAAATTACGCATTGAAAGTTTTCAACCAAAAAAAAAACCCAAAAAAAAAAAAACGGACGAAAAAAAGCGGCTTATGTACAGACACGCACGGCGCCGTGCGTATAACCAGTAATCTTCAAGAAGCGTTTCCGGTCATGCGCAGTTCGTTTCACCATCTTTACCATTCAGCGAAGTTGGCGTCTTTTCGAAGTTTTAGCTACAAAAATGTCGAAACGTGGAGTAGAAAGTTTTGGACAAGATGCGAAAAAGAAAAAAAACTTGGTCAAAAGTTCCGAAAAGAATACTCGGAAAAGTTCCCCTGCATACGACCTTCGGCTAAAGTTGTAAATTGTGCATGGTGTACCACTTGCGAGTCGGACTTCACAATTTCCAATCGCGGGATGGTGGATGTGAAGCGTCACCTTGAGTCACGCAAGCACATCGATTCCTCTAACGCGCCGAATTCTTCCAGCATCAACACTTTTTTCAGACTGTAGACACCTCAAAACAGGATGAAATTAGGAAAAGGGTAATTGGGGCTGAAGCACTGGTGGCCGGATTTTTTCTCGAGCACAACATCGCTCTTAGTCTTTAGCGCAGCTGACCATGCATCCCAGCTTTTTACAGAAGTGTTCTCAGATTCGAAGATCACCAAACAGTTCAAGAGCGGTCGAACAAAGACAACACACATTGTAAGGACCCTTCTCATGGAAGGCTTAACTGCTGCTGCATCTCGACTGCAGAATGGACCGTTTGTGTTGGGGATTGATGGAAGTCAGAAGGGGGGAGGGGGACAAATTCTTTCCTGGGGTGGTGCGATACTTAAAAAATGACACAATCACCACTGAGCTCATAGCCAACCCCACATGCACAGAATCATCAACAGCGGAGAACATTTTTTAGGTTATGTATTTTCTTAATTTCATGTTCCCAGTTTCTCCATCTTCAAACTCCCCCCCCCCCCCCCCCCCCCCCCCCCCCCCCCCCCAAGTCCAAATCTTCTGCCAAGTCCATTACTATCAAGACAGTTGAGTTGTTGGCCTGCGCTTGTTTTTTCCCCCCACTATTAGATAACATTGTTCGTCTATGGTATTTGTCTGACCTTATTCAAGTTTAAAAGGTTGTGCCAGTCTTGAATAAAAGTTACTTTGTGTTAGGTTTCCTTATAAAATGGGAGCAAACGTTACCCCACTTGTTTACTGTTCCCTGCCTCATTTCATTTCCAACTTTTTAGGTTGTTTCTGGCGCACTATCAAGCCTTGGTGTGCCATGCCATGATGGTTTAGGGGATTTGTGTGTGTTTCCAGTGTATTCTACATTTTCATAATTTGTAGAGATTTCTTGTGACACTTAAAAGAAAAGCTTGTTTTTGAAGAAAAGTAAAGTTCACAAAAATTGTGTGAACAATTTCATCACATCGTGTTTGTTTGAAAAAAGGTAAATGTCGCGCTCGATTACTCTTAGCTCTCAGAAATTACACATTTCTGCCTCACTGAGCTTCAATTCTTACTCATTGGTCTCTTAGGGGGTTGGCAGGTCTTGCTGCGACAGTGAAGAATGACAATTACAATCTTTTATGAAAATAAAAGGAAGATGATGATGATGATGATGGTGAGGGTGAGAGACAGAGAGAGAGAGAGAGGCAGAGGACGAGAGAGGGAAGGAGGGAGGGAGAGAGAGACAGAGATGAAGAGACACGGAGAAACACACAGAAGTCACACAGAGAGAGAGAGAGAGAGAGAGAGAGAGAGAGAGAGAGAGAGAGAGAGAGAGAGAGTGAGAGAGAGAGAGAGAGAGAGAGAGAGAATGAGAGAGAGAGAGACAGACAAAGAGACACAGAGAAACAGAAGTCAGACAGAGAGAGAGAGAGAGAGAGAAAGAGACAAGAGAGAGAGACAAATTGTCAGCCAAAGGTGATTGAAGTGTGACCTGGACAAAGGTCTTGAAGAGGTCGTTGTCATTGTGACGACTCTTCATGTACTCCACACACTGTTTCTGCTCCACACAGTAACGTGTGTAGGGTTTGATCAGCGTCTGAAACTGAACACAACAGACAACAGATCAAGAACAAACTCACAGCACTGGAGTGTGTGTATGTACGTTTGTGCATGAGGGAGCGCAGGTCACTGGTAGGTCTGTATGTGAAGTGTGCATGTTCGTATGTATGTCTTCACATGTCTATTGTGCTTCTGTGCATGCATGCGTTAAATGGATTAGAGAGGGAGAGAGGGGAGACAGACTGAGAGAGAGACAGAGAACAAGATAGATGGACAGACATACATACATGCAGTGAGACAGCGAGTGAGAGAGAGAGAGAAAGAAAGAGAGACAGACAGACAGAGAGTTAAAGCATTTTTACAGTAAGGTAATGTTGCTTATACTATAGCCCAGCTGCCCACACACGGCCACATCAGGGCTGACACTGCTTTGAATTCAACCCACAAGTAGAGAGAGTGAGAGAGGGAAAGTGAGAGAGAGAGACAGAGAGAGAGGGAAAGACAGAGATAGAAAGAGAGACACAGTGAGGGGGAAGAAAGAGAGAGAGAGAGGAGAGAGAGAGAGAGAGAGAGAGAGAGAGAGAGAGAGAGGAGAGAGAGAGAGAGAGAGAGAGAGAGAGAGAGAGACGGAGGGAATAGACAGAGGCAGACCACCTACATCCTGAACAAAGGCCATCTTCATCAGGGAGGGGTTGAGAGGCTGCCTGGTGGCCCGGGCTTCCTCCAGCACGCTGATCAAATTGTTCTGCCATAGGTGGCAGTTCGAGTCCAGGATCTGATCAATGTTGCTGAACAGCCTCTCCAGGGCAATCTGTGTATAGAAACACACACACACATGTACACAGACACATTCATGAGCATACACACACACATGTGCATTCACATTCACAAACACACACACGCATGCACACACACACACACACGCACATGCCCCCACTCTCCACACATACATATACACACACAGTGTTGGAGAGAAAGATAAACAGGCAAACATGTATTGGGGAAAAAATAACCGTTTAAGGGCAATCCAACAAACAGACAGACATAGTGAGAGACAGACACACGTCAGGCTGTTGAACAAACGCCTTGGGGAGATCTGTAAGAACCAAATAATCTATGGCGCCATGCAGATGACATTTAGGTACACAAGAAAACACACACACAAACACATATGGAAGCAAAGGCACACAAAAAAGCAGCTTACATACAGACACATACAAAGACACATGCACAGTCACACACACACACACACACAGAGTTGCGTTCGCAAGTGCACATGTACATGTACACATACATCCACACTCGGGCATTCACACACATGTAAGCACATTCACATACAGACATAATGTGTATGTTAAAAAATATGTGCAGAAAGAGGGAAGGGGGAGGGGGAAAAGAGAGAGAGAAGAGAGAGAGAGAGAGAGAGAGAGAGAGAGAGAGAGAGAGAGAGAGGAGAGAGAGAGAAGAGAGACAGACAGACAGAGAAAGTGAGAGAGATGAGATCAAAATAGAGAAGTAGTAGGAGAGACTGAGGGGGGGGGGGGGGGGGGGGGGGGGAGGGTAGGAGGGGGAGAGAAAGAGCAAGCAAGACAAAGCAAACAGAGAGGCTGGGAGAGGAAGAAGTAAGGAACAGACAAGACAGGGGAACAGGTAGGCGGGATGGGAGAGGAAGAAGTAAGGAACAGACAAGACAGGGGAACAGGTAGGCGGGATGGGAGAGGAAGAAGTAAGGAACAGACAAGACAGGGGAACAGGTAGGCGGGATGGGAGAGGAAGAAGTAAGGAACAGACAAGACAGGGAACAGGTAGGCGGGATGGGAGAGGAAGAAGTAAGGAACAGACAAGACAGGGGAACAGGTAGGCGGGATGGGAGAGGAAGAAGTAAGGAACAGACAAGACAGGGGAACAGGTAGGCGGGATGGGAGAGGAAGAAGTAAGGAACAGACAAGACAGGGGAACAGGTAGGCGGGATGGGAGAGGAAGAAGTAAGGAACAGACAAGACAGGGGAACAGGTAGGCGGGATGGGAGAGGAAGAAGTAAGGAACAGACAAGACAGGGGAACAGGTAGGCGGGATGGGAGAGGAAGAAGTAAGGAACAGACAAGACAGGGGAACAGGTAGGCGGGATGGGAGAGGAAGAAGTAAGGAACAGACAAGACAGGGGAACAGGTAGGCGGGATGGGAGAGGAAGAAGTAAGGAACAGACAAGACAGGGGAACAGGTAGGCGGGATGGGAGAGGAAGAAGTAAGGAACAGACAAGACAGGGGAACAGGTAGGCGGGATGGGAGAGGAAGAAGTAAGGAACAGACAAGACAGGGGAACAGGTAGGCGGGATGGGAGAGGAAGAAGTAAGGAACAGACAAGACAGGGGAACAGGTAGGCGGGATGGGAGAGGAAGAAGTAAGGAACAGACAAGACAGGGGAACAGGTAGGCGGGATGGGAGAGGAAGAAGTAAGGAACAGACAAGACAGGGGAACAGGTAGGCGGGATGGGAGAGGAAGAAGTAAGGAACAGACAAGACAGGGGAACAGGTAGGCGGGATGGGAGAGGAAGAAGTAAGGAACAGACAAGACAGGGGAACAGGTAGGCGGGATGGGAGAGGAAGAAGTAAGGAACAGACAAGACAGGGGAACAGGTAGGCGGGATGGGAGAGGAAGAAGTAAGGAACAGACAAGACAGGGGAACAGGTAGGCGGGATGGGAGAGGAAGAAGTAAGGAACAGACAACGGACAGGCAGGCTGGAATCGGTCCCAAAGATCAATACTAGCACTTTGCCGAGCTCCAAACATCACCACACCACACAATCACCTGACATACCTGCAGAAAGACAGTCCGAGAGACACTGGCCTGTGGGCTGTCAGATAGACAGAAAAACAAAACAAAAACCAGACAGGTGGATGGACCAAGAAACAGAAACAATACCTCATTGAGCAAGCCCTCCTGCTGAATGTTCAGTAGACAGCTCTTGAATACCTGCAACACACAGACATGAATCCCGCCATACAACATTCAACTGTCAAGTTCTGACATTTTCTTTTCACTGCTATTAACTGTATTAAGGCTGATCAAAAGTCTCGTCAGTAAAGCTCCAAAATTGCTTTGAGATTAAAAATAAGAAAAGCTTGGAACATAATCATAATGACATCACATTCTGGTGCAATTGTATGCATTCAGAAAATGTGTCCTAGTGCAGAGCAACTTGCAACTCCGATGTTATGCCTTCACAAGGCTCAAACTTGCAAGACTGCAAGTGAAATAAATCACACTTAGGCAAAGTGACACGACAATTCCATGAGATACACCCATTTACAAAAAGCTCACACAATTTATAGCGGTGTTTCAAAGCAAAGGCAGACGGAAAAATGCATGAAACAACATGTTGCAAACTTGTTTTGTGGCAAGAAATGCCATTTCACGACTACCATGTGACACTGCCGTTTAGTGTTTCATGTGGCACAGTGGAACGGATCTAGTTACTAGTGGTTACGAGACGGACACCTCATCGTCTGATGGAGGAGAATAAAGCCCCCGGGGAGGGGAGAGGGAGTAGAATTCTAAGCAAGGCTTGAAACTTTACAGCCAGAATGCCCTAAACGCTGGGCTGTGTCGCGTGATCACAGGGGACGAAATACGGGTCACCACCTATGGTGTTCTGAGCAAATGATCCAACTGTACCAAGACCCGGTGTTCTAAGACAGAAGAGATTTTTCTCCATTTTCTTCGAGGCGCAAAGGGTCCTCGAGGGTCAAATTTTGCCTGGGAAGTCTACGCCTAATGGCGGATATCATGTAGTGTTTTCCCTCCAGCTGTGCAGTCAATCATGAACAGTGTCTGAATGCAGGTACAAGAAAAACATTCCCCCTACATGCCAACACAAACGCCCCAAAAGCTAGGACCTCTGCCCTTTCCACTGAGGTAATCCATCCAACCAAGTCTTCCTTCACCCACCCTACAGCCTTGATTTAAATAGCTCCATGCCACTGCTGGCTGTCCCCTCTGAAGCAAACCTGGCTGGCAGGAAGATTTTGTGAATTCAGAGCTTTGGGTACAGCAGTGAAACTATGGTTCACTATATACAACATTTCAATCAGACTGCCAAAAATCTCTCCACCCTTGGCTGAGGAGGCTGAAACTCTGTGTGGAAAGAGGAGTAGAGTGCTTCAAAGAACCCTGATAATTTTAATACACACTGAACTTACTTTCGTTTTGCAAAATTTGTGACGAGACCTTTGGATCATCCCTCAATATATTTCTCTCTCTCTCTCTCACACAAACACATAACACTCACAGCCACACACACACATCACACTCTCTCTCTTACACATACTCATATACACAAATATACTCTCTTACACACATACACACGTGTGCGCACAAATATTCACTTTGTCTCTTTCTCTCTCTCTCTCTCTCTCACACACACACAGACCCCCCCCCCCCTCTCTCTCTCTCACACACTGACACATTTTCTCTCTTAATCTTTCTCACACACTGACACACACAGACTTTTACACTTGTGCTCTCTCTCTCTTCCCCCCCTTACATACACACACAAATGCACACACAGAAAGTGGTGTACTCACATCAATAATCACGCGGACCTGACTGATATAGGACAACTCAGTGTTCAGGAGTTCCCATATCGCTTCTTGTTGATCATGTTGCCGTTTTGTCAACGACTGGAAAACAAAATGATCATCAGTGTCATCGGGATCATTGTCAATGATCAACATCATCCTTGTCTTTGCTCGTCTACATCGCAAACAATATTAGAATCATTATCATCACTATTGCTGTTATCATCATGAATCTCCTAGGATGCCACTGTCAGAGCTGCAACAGGATTAACTGGGTGTAGCTCAGCATGGGAGTAACGTCACAACTTTTATGTCACAACGGGCTTATAGTGAATGAGACAGAAAGCCTAAAACCTAGTTCATTTAATTGAAACACTGTCATCGTCATCATCATTATCATATGCATCCCTTTTTTTTCTTCTCAGCACAGTGTCATTGTCAGTGTGAGTTGTTGTAACTGTTCTTGTCATCAGTACCCCACTGAACAAAGTCAAAAATGCTATCATGATCATCCTCATGACTGAAGTCATGTTTGTCCCTTTCTTCATAATCCTCCTCCTCCTTATCATGGTTGAAGCTGTTCTCACCACTAACACCTCAGATGAATGTTCATCCAAACACTGGATTTATTCAAATCAAATCATGTTGCTTTAAGCCCTGCTGACCACAAAGACATATCAGGGTTGAAACACTATAAACAAAATACCAGTGATTTATTTACATCAAAAGACCTGCAAGAAGAAAGTCAATCACACTCAAGTTGAAATCAAATCTTCTTAAAAACATCGATTTCTTTAAAAAAAACTAAAAATCAACGGGCTTTATTAGCGCAACATTCAATCCCCAAGGTAAGACACACTGACTGACAGAGACTCAAACAAAATATTTCAGAGAACCTCTTTATATTCTTAAATCATCTTCTCTTATGGGGTTGAATGGCATTACAGCCAAACTAGTTTCAGTTTAGAATGGGAATGGAGGAGGAGGGGGGGGGGGGGGGGGGGGGGGGGGGGGGGGGGGGGGGGGGGGAGGGAGCGAAAGAAGGCTGTTTACCTTATCATGGATTGCCATGCAGACTTTATTTTGCTGTATGTCGATTGAGGCAAGCCCCTAATCATGAATTCAAAGAGGGTCTTTGATATATACTGTGTTGTGGGATTGTCTCAGTAGGACGGCATGTATACACACACAGTGATACATGTGCAAACCAGCGCATGTACTGATTTCTGGTGGCCTATTTTGTCTGTCTCAGTGTTTGTCATTCCCATTTCCTGAAAATCTGTTGCAAGAAATATCTTCTTCTTTGAAGTTCTTGTTTGTGTGTGTGTGTGTGTGTGTGTGTGTGTGTGTGTGTGTGTGTGTGTGTGCACTCCCCACCCCCTTTTTTTGGAGGGGGTGGAGAGGGGAAGTAGGAAAGGGGTGGGGGATGAGAGCCTTCATCACCAATGTGTTTCCCCACATAGAACATGCTTTCTTTTCTCTTTTTGTGTGTGGATAATTCTTGATGCATTTAATTTTGTTGCACTCTGTGTCTTGTGTGTAGTTTTGGGGGGAGAGGAGGGGGGGGATAAGGGGGTGATAGTAGAAGCAGCGTACTGTGCTTCCCTGACCAGGTGATTGCAACCCTCTGTTTACAAAATAATGTTCTCAGGCCTCCTGATCTGAGAAGGTTTGGAAGTGAAATCAAAGAGCAGTGAAGTACATTTAGGTACACTTTTTGGTCCCCAAGAAGGCGCTTTGAGAGTCTGGTATTCTAGTTCACAGTAAAGGTAAATGTTATGACTCTTGACATCTTTCTGGCTCCTCCTGTGTAGCGACAAACTCTGTGTATGTATACCAAGGCATACAAAATGAGAAGCTTTATGGAGGTCCACTTGCTCACTCTGTTCAAGAGGTTGTGTACTGTTGTGTCCTCACAAAATACGCCATTTAAGGATTGTGTGTTTCAGCGTGTGCGTATGTGCGCACGTGCATGCGTTTGCGTGCGTATATGATGACTAACAGATGTATTTGCCGACTTTGTGCACACTCACCAGCACAAGATAGACCTACCGGGTTGTTGCCTCGTAAAAGTGTCGAAAATAGCAGAGTTCTCTTCACTATAAAGAAAGTAGGTACTGTCAGTTGAAAGAACGCGGCAGAGGGGCAGAGCGTGGATGGCCTTGACACTGCTCTAGAGTCACTAAATTTCTGTGTGCTACGGCTCTTTTCCATGTCCCTTGCTACGAGTAGTAGGCCTATTAGCGATGGATATTTCCAATGGTAAACCACACGGGGAAAGCTGGTGTCACCGATGTCAGTGGAAACACGACTACCGTGTGCTTCCCTCTGCATGTTCTGAAGACAGAGATGTCTCTTGCAGTAAAGTGTTGAGGACAATTTCTACAGGTGACGGGGAAAACGAGTCACAGGCATACTAGACAACTTCTTCGGGAAATCTTGCAGTTGTGAACACCGCCATTTCAGAAGCCGTGCAAGGGAAACTACTCTTGTGTGTGTGTGTGTGTGTGTGTGTGTGTGTGTGATGAGGATGTCTAGAGTTCCCTCCGGAGAACCAGAGCCTATCTCCATGGGCAGAAATGTGTCTGCTGTGGACAAGCGCTGTGGTGCCG
>CM031599.1:31282914-31300414 GCA_018398815.1 Conus ventricosus | reverse complement strand
AATATTAGGTGTAAAAATCAATAACCGGTTCGATAATCGATTATCAGGCGTTATTTGCACCTGGTTATTGATTATCGGGCCTATTGATCAATAATTTGCACATGAAAATAATTTTCATTCGATGAAAATCGATTTTTCGGACGGAAAGTGAATTTTTGCATTTCACGCTTCATCTCTCTGGAGAAAGGTCCAGTGACGGTGAGGAAAGACCCACTGACCACAGGGAAAGTCTGTTGACAGTGGGAAAGACTACAACTTTGGATTCTCTCTTGAGGGCACATAAGACCGTATGGCGAAAGCATGGCTGTGTCTGGAGTGGCACTGTCTTCATCTGTCCGTGGGCAGCTGGAGGGTGGTGTTTTTCGCCGGTGGGCTCTGCAGTCATGAAATACGGGCTGGTACACCCATGGGGATGCTACTTTAAGGCTGTTATGAGCTGCATCCTGTAGTCTGATTTACCTCTGTTCATGAGCAGTTATGCCCCTTGATATCTTAATGGAGTGTCCTGCGCGTGCCTGTACCCATCGTCAACACAGCGCGGGCCTCCAAGGGTGGTACAGGACTGCTCTAAAGGCAGGGTGAAGACAGTGCTTCTCTGGGTCCTCCCCAGCACCTTCGGGTGTTTCTTTTTCTTCATCTCTCTCTCTCTCTCTCTCTCTCTCTCTCTCTCTCTCTCTCCTCTCTCTCTCTCTCTCTCTCTCTCTCTCTCTCTCTCTCTCTCTCTCTCTCTCTCTCTCTCTCTCTCTCATTCCCAAATTTGGTGTCACAGAGGTCTGAATTTAAAAGTAATGAGGTTTCTTTTTGTTTGTTTTTCTTTGTTTGTTTGCTTTGTTTTGTTTTGTTATTGTTGCTCCATATAAAATTTTCATGGATATCCCATGAATAAATATCTAATGAGGAGAGAGAGAGAGAGAGAGAGAGAGAGAGGAGAGAGAGAGAGAGAGAGAGAGAGAGAGAGAGAGAGTCTTCGCTTAGTCATGTAGCAATAGCACTACGTATTTCAAACCTCTACCTTGTTTTGGCACTACGAGAAGTAACGAAAAGTAGCTAAAAAGCTACTGCCCTCTGTCACTAATGGACATTTTTGATTAGCTCTATATAGATGGCAAAGAAGGAGAAAGAAGCTCGAAGGCTGACTTGCGATCTCTATTGGCTACTGTCCTTTAGCACTACGTGGCAGTAGCTCTACATACTTTCGTGTGTTTTGTTTTCTATTTCTTTCTTTAGCACTACGTGGCAATAACTCTACATGATGAAAATGTAGAACTGCTGCACTGGCAGCGCTGATTTTTGTATTGAACAGACTAGGCCTATTACTCATCAATTAAATACCGATACTGTTTTGAGCACAATGCCTTCTGCCCACCTTGTTGAGAGAGAACGAACGAACGAACGAATTTTTATTTTCAGAGGGTAATGGAATAAGCATCACTGCTTTTTTACATCAGCCCTCCGGAGAGAGAGAGAGAGAGAGAGAGAGAGAGAGAGAGAGAGAGAGAGAGAGAGAGAGAGAGAGAGTTCTTAGATTTTATCTCTTTCTGTCTCTCTGAATCTCTCTCTGTCTCCGCATCTCTCTGTCTCCGCATCTCTCTCTCTCTCTCTTTCTAATTATATCTGTCTCTCTGTCTTTGTCTCTCTCTAATATCTCTTTCTATCTCTCTTCTCTGTCTGTCTGTCTGTCTGTCTGTCTGTCTGTCTGTCTCTCTCTCTCTCTCTCTCTCTCTCTCTCTCTCTCTCTCTCTTTCTCGATTTCTGTATTTTGGTAATTTCAATTATCGTACTTTAATACAACTCTGAACTCTGAACATTTTTATTGTACTTTGGCCTTAGGCCAGGGGCTCTTGGCCATAATGCGGAGGAGGGATGGAACTAAGAAAGAAAATGATTTACAAAAAAATATATTTTGACGCACTAAACCATCCACATATACTCAGGGACTCGGGAATTTTAACGTAAGGTCATCAACCCGTATAGCTATGGAAACACGCGTGTACTGACACATTAATAAAGAACTGTAAATGAACAACAAATTAATGAGTAACAATGACTCCTGTCACAAATACAGAGAAAAACAAAGCAAAGCAAAGAAAGGATCAATACAATCTTGTAACAATTAATGTAGTCCGTCTCTTCTCTTGGTTTTAAAGCATAAAATGTGAAGATTGCAACATATCTAGTCAGGATACAACTTGGATTCTGTAACAAGTATGACAATCCGGTCACGTACGATACGAGGACACGTACGGCACGGTAGGTAGGTGGTGGAACATGGGCCTGGGGAATATGGAGGTGGGGGAACATAGAACTGGGGGAAAATGGAGGTGGGGGAACATAGGACCTGGGGGAATATGGAGGTGGGGGAACATAGACCTGGGGGGAATATGGAGGTGGGGAACATAGACCTGGGGGAATATGGAGGTGGGGGAACATAGACCTGGGGAGAACATAGACCTGGGGGAACATAGACATGGGGGAACTAGACATGGGGGAAATATGGCGCCTCCCTAATGGGGACCTACTGACATTATCCAGTTGTGATTGCGCTACACCATCCCCATACAAACGGGCCTGTCACGGACAAAAAAATGAAACAACCTAACTTGGGGGAAACAACCTAACTTGGGGTGTCGCCAGCCAATTTGTTCGGACCTAAGTCCAAATCAAACATTCTAGGCGTCAGAAAGACGGGCCCATAGGTCGGGTCCGGCCAATTAAGCTTAGTGGAGAGGTTTCGCCGAGACGGTCGACCCACCCAGTCTGACTAAGCGGCTTTGACCGACGCCTCGATGTCTGCCCAGACGGACTCAGTACCTGGGCCAGCCTTATCCGGCCAATTTGTGTAACCAACGTCATTGTTAGTCGGACGTCGTGGTGCCTACCCAGACTCAGCTGGCCAATTTAGATTGACCAGTGTCCACCACTTAAGCCACACCGCGCCAGTGAAGTAGGGAAGGGGGGAAGGTAGTGTGTGGTGGGGGTGTAAATCTAGCTAATCAATTAAATGACCAATTGACCACCACAGAGAGTAAGGGTGTAGACGGGACTGTCATGATTTGAACGTCCAATGGAATTAGAGGGAGACAACTTCGGGGATCAAGGGTAAAAATACTGACCAATGGTACTGGCCCTTGGACACGGGGTTAGAGCATAAAGGAATGTGTGAGTGAGAGAGAGAGAGGGAGGAGGAAAAAAACGAAGAGACAGAGAGAGAGAGAGGGGAAGTTCGGGAGAGTAGGCTCTCGCTACAGGAAGGCAGGGAGATGAGAACGAACAGAGACAGAGAGATGAGGAGGTTTTAGGTGTAGTCTCTGCACGAGGGAAAAGGCAGAGAGATGAAGAGAGGGAGGAACGAGGGGAAGAACGAACAGAGAGAGAGGAGAGGAGAGAGGGTTCGGAGTGGAGCTCTGCAGGGAAGAAGGGCAGAGAGAGAGAGAGAGAGATGAGGAGAGAGAGAAAGAGTTGCTAATTTATGAAGAAGAAAAGAAAGAAAGAAAAAAAGAAAGAAAAGCAACCATGTCCATTTGATAAGAGCAGACTAGAGAGAGAGAGAGAGAGAGAGTGCAATGCGTTAATGCAGGAAGAAAGAAAGGAGAAACAGATCGATGTTGATAGTCACTGTTCTACCCTAACCGGGGGTTCGACCTCATACCTGGCAGCGTCACTTCGCCAAGCAGAACCACAGACCAACGCCAACGTCTCACCTGACCAGGCGCCATCAGACCAACACCAGTGCCGGCAGTTGTGTCGTGTTGTGAAAGTGACAGTGAAAAGAAAAAGAAAAGAAAAGAAAAGACAGTGATTCGTGAATAGTTAAGATCACTGGCCAGGTAAAGTAGAAATCTGTTTATACCCGGGTTAGTTAATGATGTTTTAGATAAATGATTTTGTGAAGTTCAAGGAAAGAGAGAATGTTTTATTTTGTTTGATTCTATATGCATTGATGTTCTTTCTATGATCATGTATAGTAAAGTTATAGACTTTACTAGTGGTTTGATGTGACGAATGCATGATATATGAATGAGATTGTAAGCAAGCTGTGAGTGTGTTTGGGCTGTGCGCTAGTCCTTCCTCCACTGACATTACACCGAGGTTGACAATTTATTGGCGAGCCTGCCAGGATATTCTGGCCCATTTATTATAATTGTTCAACTTCTCAGGGGGGAAGCTGGGTGGGATTCAAGTATTGTAATCCTAAGACAAGGGGTTGTCTTACTGTATGTTCCCAAGATAGTTAAATACTAGGCTTGGCATTGCTTCCAAGATAGTTAATACTAGGCTTGGCATTTCAGCCCCAGAGTACTCATTTCGCACAGATTTCTATAATTCGCTCTCATAGTTGGGTCAGGCGCTGGGCGTCTTATAAAAACTAACTACGTTGTCCCAAGCTATATTATCATTCATAGGATTGTGTATTACGTCACTCGTGTCGGTAACCATCAGTTTGGCTGTCGTAGTTATAAAATCTTGTTCAAAAAAAAAAAAAAAGAGAAGAGATACAATGGCGGAAGAAAAGAACACCCTATTGAACAACTTGTGAGCGTCGCTCGTGAATTTAGGTTACTCAGGAGATGAGTTGCGAGCATTTGTTAAAAACCCAAACAAAAGATGGAAAGGGATGAACGCGCGGAAGACGCCGTATCGCAGGAGAATAGCAGAGCGGGGAAACAGAAAGAATGAAGCAAACGCAGGAAACAGAAAGGATTAAAGTAGGGAAACGCAGGAAACGGAAAGGTTAAAGGTTCAATTAGAGTTGGAGAAGTGAGAATACAAAGGGAGACCACCGATGATGGTAGTTCACTTTCCAGTGACTCTGTGCGTAGCTATGCCCCCGACCCAAGTTGCCAAAATTCTCGGAAGGAACGATTCGATTGATGCATACATCAGTCGTTTCGAAACGTTTGCGACCAGTCAGGGTTGGCCTCCAGAAGAGTGGGCAGTCATTTTGTCAGCGCTATTGACGGGTAAGGCATTGAGATTTTCACTGCGTTACCAGCAGAACAACAGTCTGATTTTGGTGCTGTGAAGGAGTCTTTAATGAAGGGATTTGACCTCACAGAGGAAGGATTCAGGAAGAAATTTCGTTCAGCTAAATTACAAGCAGGTGAGGACGTACACTCAGTTTGGTGCACGTTTGGATCACTATTTTGAAAAGTGGTTAGAGTTGAGTGGTACGAAGAAGGAGTTCGTTGAATTGAAAGAGCTAGTTATGAAAGAACAGATTTTGTCAGGTTGCGGCCCTGAGTTAACCATACATTTGAAAGAGAGACAGCCAGAGACAGCAGGAGAGTTGTTGAAGTTCGCAGAGGTGTATAGAGAGGCACGTTTGGGCACTAAGGTGCAGGAGAAACAGGTGCTAGGCACAGGTGAGAAGAGTGCAAGGAGACCAGGGGAGTTTTCTGCAAAGTCTGCAAACCCAGTGGTGGGGCAGAAGGAAGGGCAAAGGGAAATTAGGTGTTTCATTTGTCACAAGAAGGGACATGTGGCGAGGGACTGTCGCATGAGGTTCCAGAAGGCAGCAGCCTTGCAAGAGGTGGATAGGGTCGTCAAGGGAAACGACCTGCAGTGGAACCAAAGGGGATTCAGTCTGAAGAGGGTGGAGTGCAGCCTATGGCTAGCACTGGACAGCAGTCAGTGTCAGGGATGGAGGGCACTAGGCTGAGTGGTTCGTTACCAGTGGAGAAGGGTGATGGCCAGCAGAGGGTGAAAGTGTTACGAGACACTGGTTGTTCATGCGGGGTAGTACGAACAACGCTGGTCGATAAAGGGGATTTGACAGGGCAAATCCAGACCTGTACTCTAATCGATGGCACTGTGAGGGGGTTTCCAGTTGCTAGATAGAAGTACGTACCCTTACTTCTCAGGCGAGTTGTCTGCGTTGGTGATGGAGAAACCCCTTCACGATTTGATCATTGGAAATATTCCAGGTGCAAGGGATCCAGGGGATCCTGAGTTGTTGACTGCTACAGGGGCAGCAGTTCAGACACGGAGCAAGAAGGAGGAAAAGGTTGTTAAACCGTTAGTTGTTCCAGGAAGGAAGTCAGGCATAGATGTGTCGCCTGATGAGTTTAGGGCAGCGCAGGAACAAGACCCTTCGCTCGTGAAGTCTTGGGAGTTGGCAAGAGGTGGAGAGAAACAGGAGGTTAGAGGAGGTGAGACAGAATTTCTTGTGAAAGGCGGGCTGTTGTTACCGAGTGTTCACCAAGGGGAAGCAGGTAAGGTGACACTCAGTTAGAGGTACCAGCATGTTATCGTGACACTGTCATGTCAGTGGGTCACGAGTCGCTCATGGCGAGTCATCTCGGCACCGGTTTAAAACGGCTGACCGAGTCTTTGATGATTTTCATAGGCGCAGCAGCAATCATTGATGAGGTGAAAGAGACCAGCAGAAGAAGGGGAGATTTTGTTGCCTAAGTTTCCAGAAGAGTCATACAGGGATGTGTCACTGTATGAAGGGCTAGACAGTAGGAGTTCCTAGGTTTTGTTGTCGGAGGCGACACAAAGCAGCCAGAAAGAGGAAAGGTGGAGAAGATGATGAATTCAGAGAGACCAAAGACCAAAACAGAAGTCAGGAGTCTGCTAGGTTTTATTGGGTTCTACAGGGAGTTTGTCCCAAATTTTGCTGCAATCACGAGTCCTCTCAGTGATATTAGTCAAGGCAGGGAAACCGGCAGTGGTTCGAGTGGTCAGACGCTGCAGAGCAAGCACTGCAGACGGTGTTGGAAAGACTAGGTTCCCGTCCATCTTGAAGCTACCAGATATGTCCAAAACCATTTTTGTTGCGGACAGATGCATCAGGTGGTGGGATAGGTGCAGTATTGTTGCAGGAGCATGAAGGAGTCGAGTTTCCTGTGAGATATGCTAGCAGGAAGTTGACAAAGTGTGAGGAAGGGTACGCAACGGTGGAGAAGGAGTGTTTAGCGGTCGTGTGGGCCGTGCAGAAATTCCACAAATACTTGTATGGGAAAGAGTTCGTGATAGAGACAGATCACCAACCACTCAAATTCCTGCAGGAGGCGCAGCTGAAAAACAGCAGAGTTCTGCGTTGGGCAATGGCACTGCAGCCCTACAGGTATCGAGTGCAGTACATCCCAGGTCGACAGAATGTCGGAGCTGACTATTTAAGTCGTGTAGTCTAGCAAGCTGCAAACTCAGAGGAAGTCAGTCATATCCAGGGTGCTTTGTTGATAATATGTGTGATTCCAGTTATGTTGATTGGATATGGGTTCATTCCCAGTTGGCTATGGTTCATATTTTTTTTTGTGTGAGACTTGTTCATATTTTCTTTGTGAGACTGTTCATGTGGATGTAGTTATGCGTGGAGCATACAGTCGCTTGTGTAGTGATGCATTATTTGCAATAAGCGAGGATGGAGATTCCTCAGTGAAGTGTCATGGATCGCGATCATATTATATTGTGCTTTTCATAAGAATTGTGAAAAGGAGAGATGGCAAATCCGCAGGTAGGGAATTGCATAAGTGTGCACAGAGGTCGTTATAGAATGAGTTGAAATAACGCAAGAGCGCACGTCAATGATAATCATTGGAGTGGTATTCACTAATTGTATATTTTATAATTTAAAAACCGTTGGTTGTAAAGTATTTTCCGAACTTTGCGCGTGTAGCTGTGTGTCAGCAAGTTCGGTTGTTGTCTTTTTTGTACCGTTGTTTTGAGGACAATGCGGAGCATGGTCTTTTGCAAGGGGGAAATTGTCACGGACACAAAAAATGAAACAACCTAACTTGGGGGAAACAAACCTAACTTGGGGTGTCGCCAGCCAATTTGTTCGGACCTAAGTCCAAACTCAAACATTCTAGGCGTCAGAAAGACGGGCCATAGGTCGGGTCCGGCCAATTAAGCTTAGTGGAGAGGTTTCGCGAGACGGTCCGACCACCCAGTCTGACTAAGCGGCTTTGACCGACGCCTCGATGTCTGCCAGACGGACCTCAGTACCTGGGCCAGCCTTATCCGGCCAATTTGTGTAACCAACGTCATTGTTAGTCGGACGTCGTGGTGCCTACCAGACTCAGTGGCCAATTTAGATTGACCAGTGTCCACCACTTAAGCCACACCGCGCCAGTGAAGTAGGGAAGGGGGGAAGGTAGTGTGTGGTGGGGGTTGAAATCTAGCTAATCAATTAAATGACCAATTGACCACCACAGAGAGTAAGGCGTGTAGACGGGACTGTCATGATTTGAACGTCCAATGGAATTAGAGGGAGACAACTTCGGGGATCAAGGGTAAAAATACTGACCAATGGTACTGGCCCTTGGACACGGGGTTAGAGCATAAAGGAATGTGTGAGTGAGAGAGAGAGAGGGAGGAGGAAAAAAAAACGAAGAGACAGAGAGAGGAGAGGGAAGTTCGGGAGAGTAGGCTCTCGCCTACAGGAAGGCAGGGAGATGAGAACGAACAGAGACAGAGAGATGAGGAGGTTTTAGGTGTAGTCTCTGCAGAGGGAAAAGGCAGAGAGATGAAGAGAGGAGGAACGAGGGGAAGAACGAACAGAGAGAGAGGGGAGAGAGAGGTTCGGAGTGGAGCTCTGCAGGAAAGAAGGGCAGAGGAGAGAGAGAGATGAGGAGAGAGAGAAAGAGTTGCTAATTTATGAAGAAGAAAAGAAAAAAGAAAAAAAGAAAAGAAAAGCAACCATGTCCATTTGATAAGAGCAGACTAGAGAGAGAGAGAGAGAGAGAGAGTGCAATGCGTTAATGCAGGAAAGAAAGAAAGGAGAACAGATCGATGTTGATAGTCACTGTTCTACCCTAACCGGGGTTCGACCTCATACCTGGCAGCGTCACTTCGCCAAGCAGAACCACAGACCAACGCCAACAGTCTCACCTGACCAGGCGCCATCAGACCAACACCAGTGCCGGCAGTTGTGTCGTGTTGTGAAAGTGACAGTGAAAAGAAAAAGAAAAGAAAAGAAAAGACAGTGATTCGTGAATAGTTAAGATCACCTGGCCAGGTAAAGTTAGAAATCTGTTTATACCCGGGTTAGTTAATGATGTTTTAGATAAATGATTTTGTGAAGTTCAAGGAAAGAGAGAATGTTTTATTTTGTTTGATTCTATATGCATTGATGTTCTTTCTATGATCATGTATAGTAAAGTTATAGACTTTACTAGTGGTTTGATGTGACGAATGCATGATATATGAATGAGATTGTAAGCAAGCTGTGAGTGTGTTTGGGCTGTGCGCTAGTCCTTCCTCCACTGACATTACACGAGGTTGACAGGGCCGTTTGTCACTATTTTTCTTTCTTTTGCTGTAGAGCAAACGGGCATAGCGATATAGGACACGTAGTTCTAGAGAACACGAACATGAATAGCTCTTTCGATACATGGTCAATTGTAGTGATATAGACACGTAGTCCTAAAGGGTCGTATGGTTTACGACACGTAGATCTATTGGTCGTTAGGGCTAATAACTGGTAGTGCTTTAGATACGTAGTGATTGCGCTACGCACCCTGTGTGTGTGTGTGTGTGTGTGTGTGTGTGTGTGAGAGAGAGAGAGAGAGAGAGAGAGAGAGAGGGAGAGAGAGAGAGAGAGAGAGAGAGATGGAGGAGAGAGAGAGAGAGAGAGGGGGGGGGTATTGGTTAAGGACGCAGACAGAGACTCTCTGAACATGAACTTAAGTTTTGGACGTACGCATGCGTACAGTACTGATATTTTGTTTTTGTATGCACGAACGAGCTCGTGTGTGCACGAACGAGCTCGTGTGTGTGTGTGCGTATGCGTGCGTGTGTGTATGCGCGCGCACGCGCGGTGTGTGTGTGTGTGTGTGTGTGTGTGTGTGTGTGTGTGTGTGCTCTCGAGAGTCAGTATGTGTGAGCGCTCATGTGCACTTTTCGTCTATTGAATAAGGTCTCTCTCTCTCTCTCTTCTCTCTCTCTCTCACGCTCATATACACACACGCATACAGGCACAAGCACGTGCGTGCGTGCGTGCATGCATGCTTGCGCGCGCGCGTGTGTGTGTGCATGTGTACGTGCGCGCGCAGGTGCGACGCAAAATACGTCAGAGGTTGGTCAGTGGGTGGGGGCAGGGGAATACTGTGAGGTTAAAAAAACAAAACAAAAAAAAACAACCCCCCCTTAATTATTATAACAATGATGACTTGACCAAGACATAAGCGAGGGGGAAAAGGGAACAGGAGGGAGGGGGCGGAGTGCCTGAAAGTGTAAATCATAGTAATTAAACCCTTGGCTGGCAGCACGTGTCAGCCATCAAATTCTGATTTGTGAAGAAAACCGTTTGTTAGCGCACGCGCTCTCTCTCTCTCTCTCTGAAAACCCATGACAGTCGGTCTCGATTACTTGGCGGTTGAACCCCCCCCCCCCCCCCCCTCCCCAAGTCATCATTATTTAGGTCTCCGTCTGTCAGGTGTTCTTCGGTCGAGGCATTCGATTTCTTGACGTCGGTCTGAACATACCCATTCCCACCCCCACCCTTCCAAAACTTTCCTCATCCCAGCTTGCCGTATGGGTTAAACTGATGAGTTCAATTTTCGGTCAAGACCTATATACAAGGAACATCGCCTTTCAGGGTTGGAACACTCTCGGGTTATTATGAAATGACACCACTGACAGTTGCTTTTGAACCCCGCGCTAAGCATCAATGAGGAATTCTTTTTATAGCAGTTTCCGACATAAATAAACAATCCTTTATACAGCACTTTCCCAACATACGGAATTCATTAAAAGTTGTCTTCAACATAAGCCATATTTTAAAAGCAATGTCCAAAATTAAAGAATTCCTTATACTAAAAAAAGCTGTTTCCAAAACGAAGATTTATATATATATAGATCAGTATATTTAAAATGCCTAAAACAATTTTTTAAGTGCTCAACCCTTGGGGAGCAACATTAACAACAGCAACAAAAACCTGAAAGCCCCCCAAAAACACGTGCAGCCAACCCGCACGTGCAAACAACCGCAAACGGGAGCCCACACGCCGGCGGTGGGCAAACCAAAAACCATCCTGATGACAGCGCAACGCGCTCGAAACAATTTTAAGATTCCTCTTTTAACTTGTTTTAACTATATATATATATATATATATATATATATATATATATATATATATATATATATATATATATACTGTTCAAAAAAAGTTAAGGACCAACATTGAGAATGCACAAAAACTTTTAAAAATTCACAAAAATTCAACTGTACCGCCTTTGTGGTCCAAACAAATTGAACCACACGCACAAATTGATAGTGAATGCGGCAACTGCAATTTTATGGCACACATTTCTCACGCGCCTTGAAAAACACGTGTCGCGACTTGTCATTTTTGGAACAAACTGGGGTGACTTTCTGATGTGTTTGGGATCCGAGGAGCATGTGCTGAATCAAAATCATGTGAAGCACGAGCTAAATCAGGCTGTAGGTCATAAAGTATGCTCAACCAAATGTCCTTAAAAGCCACTGTACTGGCGAAAAATGCCCCCACATCGAAGACTGAATGAGCTGGATCGAGAAAGAGCAATAGGATGGCTCCAAGAAGGAGTTGCAGTCCGGGAAGTGGCACGGAGACTTGGGGTATCACACTCTGTTGTTATCAGACTCAGACAACGCTTTCAAGACACAGGAAGAGTGCAAGAACGACCACGCTCTGGTCGACCTAGAGTAACAACACCACGAGAGGACCGATAGGCCTACATTGAAAGGCAGGCCACACAAGAAAGAACAGCAAGTGCAAACAACATCAGAGGTCGCCTTGGAGATGCCACCAACACTGTTGTCCGTGATCAGACCATACGAAACCGCCTACACGCCGCAAACCTCCGTGCTCGACGACCAGCCATAAGACCTCGTTGACTGATGCCCACAGTCAGAGCAGCACGCCGAGTATGGTGCACGCAGCACGTGAGATGTACACATGAACAGTGGGCTAACGTGATGTTTACAGACGAGTCGCGGTTCTGCCTGGATCCCACCGATAGACGGAACAGGGTCTGGAGACGCCGTGGGTAGCGTTTTGCAGAAGAAGCTGTCCCGGAAAGGAACTGCTATGGTGGGGGATCCGTTATGATTTGGGGCGGCATAAGCACACGCTACAGAACGGTTCTCTACAATGTGGCAGGGAACTTGAATGGTGTTCGCTACCAAACAGAGATTTTGCAACCCCTGGTGCTGCCAGCCCTTCAACAGCTTGGACCCCAGGCAGTCTTTCAAGACGACAATGCACGGCCCCATCGCACCAGAGCAGTTTCTCCAAGCTGCTGGTGTCAACAGAATGCAGTGGCCCGCAAACAGCCCAGACCTGAACTCCATCGAACATCTTTGGGATGAGCTGGGCCGGAGACTGCAGCAGCGTCGTCCACCTCCTGCTAACCTGGGTCAGCTGTTTGAGTCACTCCAGCAGGAGTGGGCTGCTCTCCCCCAGGCCTTTCTGCGGACACTGGTGAACTCCATGCGACAACGCTGCCTTGAATGCCTTGCCAATAACGGGGGACACACACGTTATTAACCATGACATTGAACAAACACTCCTCCTGTGACTTTCAAATTTGGGGGTGGGGGTGTTTGTACTGCGCTCGATTCCAGTTTCATTCCTCGGACTTGTCATTGTCTGTACACACTTTTCACATATTCAATAAATTCATGTTACACTTGGAGATTGATCACTTCCCAATTTTCTTTTTTATAAGTCAGTGAAATGTTGGTCCTTAACTTTTTTTGAACAGTATATATATATATATATATATATATATATATATATATATATATATAGAGAGAGAGAGAGAGAGAGAAGAGAGAGAGAGAGAGAGAGAGAGAGAGAGAGAGATAAGTGAGTGAGAGTGTGTGTGTGTGTGTGTGTGTGTGTGTACGTTAAGTTGGAAACACACACTTACATCTCGCTCAGGCGGATATACAGTGGAAGGAAAGAGGGTGGGCAAGACCCAGCAACGACAAAAGACAACACCGTGACTAAAAACCAGACTCACAGAGGCGTTGTCCACCAGAACGCTCCAGTGGGACTCCAGCTGAAAGATGCTGTCATCAAAGCTAGGCCGCCCCAAGGTCAGCAGTTCCGGCAAGGGAGGCAACCCATTGGTGCTGTAGCCGGTCAGAATGTCGTTCAGCTGGTCTTGCTTCTCCCGTTCCTGAAACATCAGAAATCGGCCACACTGAGAACAGAAACTCTTTCAACGGAGAGCAGACAGAATATGCAGCAGACAGAAACAAGTGAAACAGGATCAGAGAGAAAAACAGAGACACCGTAAAACAGACGGAGGACCAGACATTCAAAGGCATCGAAAGCATCGCAAGACTCGGCCACGCACTTGATAGCACAGACAGCAAATACACAAAACTGTCAAACCGATAGGCACAGACCTGCAGAGTACAAATAAACACGGCGTAAAACAGTCAAACACCTTGCTGGAAAAATCTTCCAAGAGAGACATCGACCACGCTTGAAAGTGAACACAGCACGACCGGAGACACGGCAGAAAGCAGAACATCACATATTGCTTAGACAGAAGACTGGAACTCATCTCAAACAAACAGATGAAGACCAGACAGAGAAGAAGCAGAAACACGTGGACAAGACAAAGCAGAAAATAAAACCATCTATGACATAATGATGAACCATTTGACCTTAAAATCGAGAGAGAGAGAGAGAGAGAGAGAGAGACAGAGACAGACAGACTGACAGAAACAGACATAGATTCGTCTGGTAACACCGGGAAATGTTTGTAAAAGAACAATGTGAACAGGTTTTGGCCGCACAGTAGGACGGTGTGGGTAATGATAATAGCCACAGGACCATCTGAACGACACAATGAGCACAGTCCCTTTATATTAGGGACGTCAGCCAGCACGGCTGCTTGGCAAGCTGGACGGCAATCAAGAGAATTCACTGCACCCCGCCCAGTGTCCCTTCTTCACCCAGTGATTTCTAGTACAGCCGTGACCTTCATTTCTTCACGAGGAAGTCGACTCTGGACAGCCGTAAACGAACGGCTCTGTTCAAAATACAGTATTTTACTAGTTCTCGTAACTGTTGGTAAAGGATTTGATATATTTTATACTTCAGCGTCATCCTTTTCCTATCATCTCTCCTCCTCCTGCGATTCTATGCAAAGCAAAACAAAGAAGAAGAAGAAGAAGGAAAAGAAGGAGATGGAAAAGAAGACGAAGGAAAAGAAGAAGGAGAAAAAGGAAAAGAAGGAAAAGAAGAAGAAGGAAATGAAGAAGAAGAAAGAAGAAGAAGAAGAAGAAAATATATATCATTTAGGTCTGATCTGGGACTCTGGACTCAGACCTGAACCGTTCACGTCACGTATCAGGCCTAAGAGGTCACCACTGACCCTATCTTCCTGCCAGTGCCAATGCTTTGAGCGCAACAACCCCACTCCTTTCCATCTAATCTGTCTGCTTGGAACCACCCAGCATTAATCTCGATGGGCATCATTATGAACTAAAAGAAGGGGAATCGACTTTCCAAAAACGACAGATGTTCTCAGAACAACCTAACTGTGTCTGTGTATTGGTAAAAAGCTGAGTCCTTAAGCAAGGCTTTGGTGAATTAATGTGTTGTTTTTTTTTAAGCAAGGCTTTGGTGAATTAATGTGTTGTTTTTTTAAGCAAGGCTTTGGTGAATTAATGTGTTGTTTTTTTAAGCAAGGCTTTGGTGAATTAATGTGTTGTTTTTTTAAGCAAGGCTTTGGTGAATTAATGTGTTGTTTTTTTAAGCAAGGCTTTGGTGAATTAATGTGTTGTTTTTTAAAGCAAGGCTTTGGTGAATTAATGTGTTGTTTTTTAAAGCAAGGCTTTGGTGAATTAATGTGTTGTTTTTTTAAGCAAGGCTTTGGTGAATTAATACATTTTGTTTTGCTTTTGTATGCTATTTACGTTGTATAAAAAAAACAAAAATTGAGCAACCAAATCTTTGTCGATTGGTACATGGCACATGAGCAGACAACAATGGCTTCAAGACAAAGCTTAAGCGAGAAGACGTATTGTAAGTTCCGATGTTTTGACCTTGTAAACAAGATGGCTTTCTACTTCAGCTTTCCCCGACATCCTGGGCAGTGTCCATCAAGGCTGGCGACTGTGCTTTTGATGCCAGTTACTAACCGTCTGACCCGCTTATCTTACAGCTGTCGGGGGGTGACGCTCATCACCGTGTGAGGTCATCAACAGCGTGGACGTACACAGCGACATCACAAACAGGAGCCTACCCTTCCCACACCCCCATTGCCACCACAACACACACACGTACACACACACACATAACACACACGCGCGCGCGCGCGCACGCACAACACACACACACAAAACCACACACACACACACACACACACACACAAACACACACACACACACACCAGTCATGAGACCTGTGTGAGTAGAAAAAGAAAAAAAAAGAATTATTTTCAACGGGTCTAAGAGCCGGCAAGCTCCCCCCGCCCCTCCCCTTGAAGCTGAAGGTCTGAGACTTGCAAACTGTTGTAAGTGAAAAGTATGCCCAGGCATCCCATGGTCCAACAATTCTTGATGCCTGCAGTCTTACTCTTAGCAATGGTTCAGGGCAGTTTCCTCACAACCCCACAGACTCTTTACCAAATGAGGTGCTGGCAGAAGCCTTGACAGATAAAAGGGGAATCAAGTAGTGGACTAGATAATACTTTTTGACAGGAACTATTGAAATAGAAATGGTGATGATGGTGATGAAGATGATGATAGATTTTTTTGTTGTAGCTTTTCCTTTTCGTTGTTGTTGCTGTTGGTGTCATTTTTGTGTTGCTGTTGTTGATGTTTTCATAAGGGTTTCATTGAAAAATGTTTGGTTTAAAATGATTTCAATTTTTTTTTTAAATTTTTTTTATTAATATACATTTTATATTCGAAATTGTTGTTGTTGGCATCCGTTAGTTCGGGAGACGATGGATTTGCGCCCTTTTCAAATGTTTCCGTTGGTCATACAGCATCTGCTGTGGCTGTATAGACCCACACGGAGTGGCAGTCTCTGCTGCATTTGATGCACTTGAAGGCCGAGTCAGCTGCTGGCAGCAGCTGCTTGTTCTTTCTCTGTGCACGTTTTTGCTTTCGGCAAGCTTCCGGAGCTTCTCCCTTTGCCAGCTTCCACCCAGTGTTCACAGTGTGTCTCCAGCTGGATCGTCCTGAGCGAGCTCTTCCCAGGTGTTGGTGTCGATGTCGAGAGCCTTTAGGTTCGCGCTTGCAAATATCCTTGAAGCGGAGGTTGTGGTCTTCCCGTTGTTCTCTTGCCAGAGGCAAGCTCTGCGTACAGAATGTCTTTGGGGATCCTGCCCTCGTCCATTCGACGCACATGACCCAAACCACCTGAGGCGCATGACGGAGAAGAGTGGTCATGCTGGGAATCTTTGCACGCTCAAGCACATCGTTGTTTGTTCACCGATCACTCCATGTGATCCAAGTATTGCGCCGGAGACAGCGCATGTGGGAAAGGGACTCAGCCTCTTCTCTTGGAGGGATACAGGGTCCAGGATTCGCTGGCGTACAGGAGAGTGTTAGCACACAGGCTCGATACACAGCAATCTTGGTGTTCAATGTTAACATGCTGTTCTTCCCCACTCTCTGAGATAGTCTGGCCAGGGTGGTAGAAGGCCTTGCCAATCCTTCGTTGATCTCTGTATCCAGAGAGAGGTTGTCGGTGATGGTGGAACCGAGGTACGTGAACTGGCTAACGGGCCTCTAATTCATGGGTTTTTGATGGTGATGCGGTTTTTCAGCATCCTGAGCCATCACATTCGTCTTCTTCAGGGTTATTGTCAGGCCAAACCATCACAACCTTTGCAAAGCAGTCCATCAGACTCTCTAACTCTGCTTCGGGGTGGGTGGCCAGAGCAGCGTCATCTGCAAACAGCATGTCTCTGAGGTCACTACCCCCTACTTTGCTCTTTGCCTTCAGCCGAGCCAGGTTGAACAGTCGGCCATCTGATCGGGTGTGAAGGTAGAAAACCCTCAGTTTATGTCCCAAAGGCGTGCTTCAGCAGGACAGCGAAGAAGATGCCAAAGGGGTGGGAGCGAGGACACAGCCCTGTTTGACTCCACTGCGTATGTTGAAGGCATTGATGTCGAGCCGTCGTACTGCACTGTGCCTTTCATGTCGTCGTGGAAAGACTGGATCACACTCAAAGTCTTGGTGGGCAGCCCATCTTTGCTAGGGGCGTTAAAGAGTCCATCTTGGCTGACAAGAACAAATGCCTTGGTCAGTCGATGAAGGCCAGAAAGAGGGGCTTGTGCTGCTCTCTACATTTCTCTTGCAGCTGTCTGATGGAGGGAAAAAACATGTCGATGGTTGATCTCTCCGAGCGGAACCCGCACTGCTTCGGTACACTCCCGTCAGCGAGCTTCTGCAGCCTGTTCAGGACGACTCTTGCAAATACTTTGCCTACAATGCTCAGGGAGATATTCCTCTGTAGTTATTGCAGTCACTTTTGTCGCCTTTGTTCTTGTATAATGTGACAAAATTGGCATCTTTTGCAGGGAACTTCTCCCATA
>CM031599.1:31262409-31281914 GCA_018398815.1 Conus ventricosus | reverse complement strand
TATCACCCGACATAAAATCTTTTACAACCCTTTTCACTGAAAACACGCGTCTTCCACCACAGTCCCAGTATCGCGTGATGAATTGTTTTGCTTCAGCCGACTTTCAACAATGCAGCGCCATTTTTCTCATCGATAGCCAAACACGTATTAAAACTAGCTGTATCTTTGTCAACAATATTGTCTTCAACAAGCCAACAAACCTTTAAGATACACAATTCTGTTCTTCGGTAAACCGGTTACACACACACCACAGCGCCGTAAAACACAACCTGCTTGCACAGCTGTCAGTGGAAGAATGTGTGAGTTAATCTAGTCGTGAGCGGCCGCTCATTGGCTAGGCTGTGACAGCGACGCCACGCGGGCTGATGTCATATGGGGCGATCGAGCAAGCTAGGCAGGAAGGAGTGGGGGTAGGGGGGGAGTGGGGCAGTATTGATTTTTTGGTCGGATACACACCTGCAATGTAAACAGGGAGCACGCCACTGTAGGGGGGGTATGCTACTGTAAACCAGGGGCACATTTTTTTAAATAGTGTGTGTGTGTATGTGTGTGTGTGTGTGTGTGAGTGTGTGTGTGTGTGTGTGTGTGTGTGTGTGTGTGTGTGTGTGTGTGTGTGTGTGTTTGTGTGTGTGTGTGTGTGCCCGCCTCTCTGTCTGTCTGTCTCTCTGTCTCTGTCTGTCTGTCTGTCTGTCTGTTCTAAGGGCAACTTAACCTTAGGGTTTCTCTCTCTCCCCAACGCTGTAATTAACATACCGCGAAGTAATCGGATAGCCTGGTGCACCCACCGTGTATATGGGCGCGTTCAGACACAACTGCTTTTCCTGCGTTACTCTATGGGAATGTGTTCAGTCCTAGCTACTCTCTGAAAACTTTAGTAAATTAGTATTGAAAACGGATAACCCTACACAGTATTACTCTTACTTGTCAGAGAACAGGGAAAGGGGCATTCTGGGTTACTTTCGCCCGAACTGAGTGAGGGCGGAAGTGGCCCAGAATGCCCCTTTCCCTGTTCTCTAGAGCCTTTATTTTGTAATAGGAACTTGATGATTGGGGGCAGATCCAAATTTTATAAAAACTGGATAGAAAATGATGTATTCTGCGTACGGAATCTTTTGGACGAAAATGGTGATTTTTTGAGTTTCCAGTCCTTTGTTGATAGGTATAACATCAATACAGATTTTATAACATATAACGGTTACATTAGTGCTGTGAAAAAGTATTCGAGAGAAGCTGGAGTAGAAATAACATGTTATGAAGAAGGTGAGTCAAGTAAACTAATGTCTGTGATATGTTCAGTTTCACGAGGAGCCTCACTTTATTATGATCTACTGATTCAAGACACTCTAGAGCCAACGTTTTGCAATAAATGGAATGAAAGATTACCGAAGGACGTTAATTGGGCTAAAACTTTTCAGAAAATCCAACAGATAAAAGATATTAAGTTAAGATGGTTTCAGGTTAGAATTAATAATAGAATACTAGCAACCAATATTGTTTTGAAAAACATGGGCATTGAAAATTCAGAAAAATGTTCTTTTTGTAAGAGAGAAACAGAAAAAATTCAACATTTATTTTGGTACTGCCCTCATGTTCAAACTTTTTGGCAAGAATTTCAAAATGAAATGAATAGAAAATGCGAAACTATGAATCTATTATTGAATGAAAATATTGTCCTGTTTGGTTGTGACAATGAGTTTAGATCAGATAAAATATTTGACTTAATCCTGTTACATGCCAAATTCTATATTTACAAATGTAAATATGAAAAAGATTTGCCATTATTTCAAGTTTTGATCGTGTATTTGAAAGCAAGATATGAAATAGAAAAGTATGCAGCATGTCTTCAAATGTCCATCACAAAGTTCGTTACACAGTGGCTCCCATATTCTTTCTTATTGGATTAATGCTTTTTTTTCTGGCAAGGTTTCCAAATAACATGACAACGGTCAGTTGCTTTGTTTTCCCTGTTGGATTAATTTATTTGTTCCGTTCAGTTATTTTGTTTTCATTTATATAACTATTATTCTTTTTTGTGTTTACCCTTTGTGGTTATTAGTGTGTCTATATATGCCTATGATACGATTAAGAAAAAACGCATACAGTGTTTATTAAGTGACCGTTATCACTTTGATAGTAGTAGAAGTAATAACAGTAGTAGTTGTGGTGGTAGTAGTAGTTCTATTGATGGTATTAGTATTCACAGTAGTAGCAAGGTAATGATGTTGAAGACGTTGATGATGAAGATGATGATGATGATGATGATGATGATGATGTATCTTTTGCTGTTGTTGTAATTGTCTTACTGCGATAAGTATGCGTTTTGCGTTTTGTACTCCTTACTTGTATTTTGTTCTTATGTTTTGTAATAAAATGTGCATAAAAAAAAAAAGAAGTAGTGGACTAGATAATAAACGGTCTTAATCTGTATCTCTCCCATCCCCCCCCCCCCCCCCCATCCCCTCCCCGCTTCAATTTTCACAGTAGATTCCCGAACAGCACTGGGGATCGTTAAACAGAATGAATTCCGGCTAAAGCCTGAAAGGCTCATGTCTCTCTCTCTCTCACACACATACACTCACAGACAGGCTGATAGACAAAACACACACACACACACACACACACACACACACACACACACACACACACACACACAATCACTCACACTCAAACATACACTAACTCACACACACAGACACACACACACACTCAATCTCTCTCTTACAGAGACCTCCCCCCCCCCCCTTCTGACTCTTGGCTCTGCATTGAATACTTAAGAGATATGCATTGAATACTTAGAGAGAGAGAGAGAGAGAGAGAGAGAGAGAGAGAGAGAGAGAGACCCAAATACGCAAAGTCATCAAAACTTGCTTGATTGGCGATAAATTGACACCACACACAAACACATACACATTAGCGCACAGGCACACAAACACGCACCTATCCCCGTCCCGCCGCACCCACCTACCCGCTGAAACACACAGTAAAACCGAGATCTACATAGGCCTAATTATCATTCCGACAATGAATCATCGAATATCGGCGGCATATTTGGTTCCGTTTTCTAGAACAGAATCCGTTGCGTCGTAGTTTACATATCGAGGTGTATGTCATCCAAAATTCATCCAAAGACACACACACACACACACACACACACACACACACACTGACCGCAAAGTGTAGAGAGTAGACGATCATTCCTGCCATCGAGTAGTAGTCACACGATCCACTCTCTCCCATCTATACACCATGCAGCCTTTGACAAGAAACACACCCGTCGTATCGCCAAGAATCAAAATCACCACCCAACGCCCCCACGCCACACACGTGAAAGAAACCCCACTCCTTCCTTCATCCAGTTCCCTGGCCGGCCGTGTGAATGACACAATTGAAGATCTGGCCGTGTCGCCCCCACACCTCCACACACACTACCGCGAGGGGGCGAGGGGGGGGGGGGGGGGGGATGAAACGTTATACCAAGGTCCAGTTCCCGGGGTAGAGTTAGTCAGTCGTCCCACGGAAGAACGGCACACTCCCACAGGATCTGCAAGGTGAATGCGGACGCCTCTCCCTACCAATCGCACGCGCGTTCACAACATTCGGCGAATCACGAGGGCCGACACAAGATGAACAAGAGACGGACACTGGGAACTCGGATCGCCTCCCGTTTTGTCTTCTGACCGAGATCGAAGTGTAGGAACGAAAACGAACTTTGAACGATCTGGTCGCTAACTGGGCTTCTCTCCGATTGATTAAAATCCACTTCGTTTTCAGTGCACACACGGCGAGCTACCGGGCAAGAAGGAAATCTGTTCCGCCAGCCATATTCGCCGATTTTCCCACTGCACCCAAAATAGTAACGTCCCCTGGGTGGTAGCGGGAGTCGCCAGGGTGGGGGTGGGGTGGCTACGGGTGGGGTGGGGGTAGTGGAAGGGCGGGTGGTTGGCTAGGGAGGGAGGAACAGCCGGTGTGAGGGGAGGAAACGAAGACCCGGAAAGGGAGCAGTGTGTGTGTGTGTGTGTGTGTGTGTGTGTGTGTGTGTGTGAACACGAGCGCATGCACGCGTACACACACAGTCACAGACAGTCACACACACACACACACACACACACACACACACACACACACACACACAAGAGAGAGAGAGAGAGAGAGAGAGAGAGAGAGAGAGAGAGAGAGAGAGAGACTGGTTGATAATCTTTATTTCAAGAGGTAACAGATAAGCAAGAAAATGCTTTTTTTTCCACTTGACCCTTGTGTGTGTGTGTGTGTGTGTGTGTGTGTGTGTGTGTGTGAAATAGGGGCTAGAGAGGGGAGAGAGAGAGAGAGAGAGAGAGAGAGAGAGAGAGAGAGAGAGAGAGAGTGACAGACAGGCCAACTGTCCTAGTCCACCATTCCCCCCACCCTAGTTAAATCGTCATTCATCCCAATCCCCCCCCCCCCCACCCCCATTCCATTCACCCCAGTTAGACGGGAGTGAGCAAGCAACGAGTGTCAGAACACAGCAAAGACAGAAGAGGAGTTTGAGTGTGTGTGTGTGTGGGGTGGGGGGGGGTGGGGTGGGGACAGGAAAAAGAGGGAACGGCCACAGGGTGGGGGTGCGGTTGAAATCAGGGGAGGAAATTAAGGGCGCGAGACGTGTCGTTTGGTTGGGCGACAGACCGAACAGGTGGGAGCTGCGAACCCAAGTAAAGCGAGGGTCTTTTTTCACGGGGCTATTGTGTTTGCCACTTAGACGCTCTGCCTCTGCCTTTCTCTCTGCCCAAAGTTGCTCGAGGCTGGAGAGAGAGGAGAAGAGAGCAGAAGGTGAATGGAGGCGAGGTTTGGGGGTGGGGATGTGGCTCGAAAACAGGTGGGGAGACGGGAGGTGAAGGGTTGGTAGTAGCTGTAGCGGTGGTGAGGAAAGCGTGTCAGTTCTGCACTGTGCGTGTGTGTGTGTGTGTGCGCGCGCGCGTATGTGTGTGAGTGTGTTCGCGCGCGCGTGTGTGTGTGTGTGCGTGCGTGCGTGCGTGCGTGCGTGCGTGTGTGTGTGTGTGTGTGTGCGTGTGTTTTACACATCATGACAGCAGAACGTGCAAATTTCGGGGCGTGTATAACCGGGTTTGTCTTCCAGGGCAGAGGGGCGCCACCTACGGTGTCTGTTTCCACGCTCAGTTTTAAACATTTTAACTCAAACGAAGTATGCAAGCATGCATGAGAAAGATGGAGGGAACATATCAATATAACAATCTGCAAACAAGTCGTACACTGCAGTCGACGAGCCATCTAACAAACCCAACACCCTAAGGGCCAAAGTAAGGGCTTGCAGCCGACCGAACGAGGCGGAGAGGTAACCTGAACCAACACCTCAAGACAGCGGAGGAGGAATGGAAGTTTGAAGTCTGCATAGCAGTGGACTGCCCTATCTATCCCGGTAGAACTGTTTGCGCGTACAGGTTTAGCAGACAACAACCCTGTCCTTGAAGGATGGTGAAACGCGCACAATTCTACAACGTACAGGTTTAGCAGACAACAACCCTGTTCATGAAGGATGGTGAAACGCGCACAATTCTACAACGTACAGGTTTAGCAGACAACAACCCTGTTCATGAAGGATGGTGAAACGCGCACAATTCTACAGCGTACAGGTTTAGCAGACAACAACCCTGTCCCTGAAGGATGGTGAAACGCGCACAACTCCACAGCGGTCAGACGAAGACAGAAGCTTTACCGAGGATGAGTTAAAAAAACAAAACAAAACAAAACAATTCACAAGGCCTTTTCCTGTGGAAAGGAGAAGCAGCTGGACCAGTTGCGTTCACCAGCCGCAGCCAACCAACCCATGTCAACAGTGACTGAAGAACCAGTGAAGAGCACTGGTTAGTGGTATGATGACTCACCGAAAGACACAAAGAGGAGAGAGGAGAAACAAGCAAACGTCAGATGAAAGCCTGCAGGTACCAGACAAAGTGGGCGCCCGGGCAAATAAAAGTTGTGGTGTCTGGCAGTTCGTGCTTGTTGCAAAGCTCCTCTGGCCTGTGCAGCTGATATACGCTGTCAGCACTAGCACCGTGGAAGCACTGAAGGCCAAAGTCAACACACACACGAAAAAATGGCTCTATGTCCCATCTGGTCTCGCTGATGTCGGGTCTACTGAAGCCACTGAAGTGAAACAGTTGAAGTTACGCCTAAAATCCGTCCTCGCGGGGGGTACAACGTGGATAAAGCAAGGCTGTTAACCGTGTTAGAGGACCCGGGAGACAAGGTTGTCAAGATTCAACCAGCCCGAACCAAAGACTGACAGAAAATAGAAAGTCCAGGAGGCAGTGGACGTGACCAAAAAAAAATCACTATCAGGGGAAAAAAATAAAATGGACACACACGAACCAAGAGACAGTTCAGCAGAAACGAATTGGTGGTCAAAGGCAAAACGGAAAACAGAGACAGGTATGGTACTGAAGGTGTTGAAGAAAGGAGAATGCCGAGAGAATCCAGAAGACAGTCCCACAGGGCAAACAAGAGAAGTGGACATCGTGAGAAAACACACACACACACACACACACACACACACACACACACACACACACACACACACACACACACACCACTTTCAAAAGAAATCCAAGCTGCAATGAAATCTGGCACAAAGCACCTCTTAGAATCCTCTTCATTCCTAAGATCAGCATTATGATCTCGTGCCGTCAAATTCACACCTGGTAAAATGGAACAAATCACATGGTCCTGCGTGGCCGCTGTGTCAGGCCAAAAAGTAGAGCATGTCCTGAAGCAGCGCTGACACAGGGAAAGAAGGCCTACGCATGGAAACACAACCAAGAGATCACACTTGCGGCTAGTAGTGCCAGAGGACACTACACAACCACAAGCCCCAACATCAACGTCCTGCACCCTGCAACAGCGGTGTCATGAAGAGCATGGGAGCGGGGTATACTGGGTGAAGTGCTGACTGGGAGTGTGCACAGCAGAGCTTCCAGAATGGGAAAAACCATCCAGAGATCATCAGGAAGAAAGCCACCGAGACCGGATACTGTACGCCACTAAGGTTCGTCGAGTCAGTGGTTTAGGCTGAACTCACACTGCCATATGAAAGCAGAATGGAGGAAGCTCACATATACAACTCAGAAAAAGTGTGACAGCAGCTTAAAGGAATCTGGTTTCCGAGGCAAAGTCCCCGCCGTTTAGGTTGAAGCTATGGTTGAAGGTTCATCAGCCTATGATCTCATGAAAGAAGCTGGGGAATTTCTGACAAGAAGAGGCCCAGAACCCTGAAGGCAATGATAGTGTCAGCTGAAAACGGCCCCAGCTGGATCTGGTCGACGAGGTACAAACGTGAACTCCACACAGCTTAAATTTCCCAACTTAATACCACCCATCCATTCAGAAGGTTGCAGGTTCGAACCCCGACCGCGCCAAGAAGGGCTACCGGGAGTTATGACTTTGACGCGGCCCGACCCCCTTACACTTAACCGAGTTCAGGGCCCAAACACTTGTCTGAGGGGCGTTTCGTCTCTGCACACCTTACTGTCGAGCTTTCCCTAAAGTTCCTTCGTACTGCACGCGACCCAACAAACACAGTACCCTCAGGGCATAATAAGGTCTTACAGCAGATCCACCAGGTGGACAAGTAGCCTGCACCAACACATCGGGACAGGGGAAGACAAATGGTTGAGCACAGCGGAAGACAAAAACATGGTCACTGACACAGATACGAACATCGCAACTTTAACATCCTACCACATACACACGCCCCTTGCGCCAGAGACTGCCTCTGACCTCCCCACATTGGCCCGCACAGTCACACGCCACACCAGATCGACAGCCAGGATGCACCATGGTCGAACTGAACAAGGTTCTGTAGACACAGAGAGGAGGAAAAGGAGATGGGGAGGTTGGTCGGTCACATCCTTCAAAAACCTTCTACCAACATCAAAGAAAAAAAACACACCAGGCACTCAAATGGAACCCACTGGGGGAAAACGAAAGGTGGGATGGCCTCGACAGACTTGGATTCCGAAGTGAAGACAGACGGAATGACATGGGGCCCAGCTGAAGAGGTCGGCCAAGACCCTCAGAGGCCACTGGAAGAGTACGTGTTGCTGCAGTCCAATGTTTCCCGGGGAACTCTGAGGTTTACGACATCATCCATAGTCAGCCTTCACCGGAGGAGGTTTCCTTACGTAGTACAAAGACTGCCATTAGGTAAAGATGCTGGAGTGATTCATGAAACACATTCTCATTTGATGTCGGTAGATGCTGAATCGACAGACCCTTCTCCTTCTCAAGCCGGATTCATCACTCAGTACTGATCTGACCTTGATTTAAGGCACTGGATGGCTTTTCTCCCTCAGTGTTTCGGCAATACAGCTCTTTGACATGTAGTAGGCTTAATTTCCTCTGAGGCGGGGAAAGATAAACAGTTGGACGTGTTGATAAAAGAAAAAGGTTTTGTTTAGTTCGCCGGAATTTTATTTCCAAATATGCCACAAAAAGACAAGACACGTTGAATAAAACCATATTAGACTAATCCCCCCCCCCCCTCTCTCTCTCTCTCTCTCAACATGCAGCTCAAGGGTATCTTTCTGCACGGCTCAGTGGAGGTGTGTATGGCGTGCGCGTGCATACCTGAGTCTCCCTCTCTTCCTCCCACCTAACAATGATACACACAAACAACAGACAATGACAATGACAAATGTTTGACAATGAACACAAACAACAGAGAGAGAGAGAGAGAGAGAGAGAGAGAGAGAGAGAGAGAGAGAGAGAAGACAAAAAAAAAAGAATGAAAAGGACCCCATGCAAAGTGCTGTCACCCCGCATTCCGCACATTCCACGCCCTACTTTCGTTCCTCAGTCTGTCTGTCTGTCTGTCATTATTTTCCCGGGTGTTGCTGAAGTGTGGGCTCTGCTCTGTTTAAAAACAAGGATTGGATGTTAGAAAAGCGCATAAGTATCTATTACTATAGAAAATAATAATCTCTCTCTCCCTCTCTCTCTGCGCCCCACCCATCCCGCCTCGATCTCTGCAGGTCTGGATACTTCATGGCGCTTTGAAAATACTTTGGACGAAGAAGGAACACACACACACACACACGCGCGCGCGCGCGCGCGCGCGCACGCATACATGCACATACACCCCATCCACCCACACACGAACCTCTAGTATGACAACTCCAATCTCAGCATGTCATTTTTCCTCCCGGGCGAACCACAGAGTTACCTTCATAATTCATACTTCACATTTTTATTCAGCCCTTCTCCGTTAGAAGAAAAATCATAGTGTCACCTTTGTTCACCTTCAAAATGTCTAAGAAAAAAGAAAGAAAGAAAGAAAGAGAGAGAGAAAAAAAGAAGAAGAAGAAGAAGGAATGAGAATCATGCCCAACTATTCTGTGCTGTGGGGTGCAAATGAGACGACGTCGATTTGCTGTAACCTTAGCCGTCTATGCACTCAGTTTAGTTCCATTGGGGGAAGCACATAATGTTAGCCTTGTGGGCCAAATCAGTTCTAACGTGGGAATAGGTTGCGGGAGAAAAATCACCACCTCACAACGTGCTGATCTTGCCATAATCCATCAGTCTTCACGTACTGTCATTGAGGAGGTGTCAGTGTTGGGCTCATCAAATTGTACGTATGTGTTGTATTGGACGAGTTGCGTGCTACGAACTACAATAGTGTGAAACACTGTGGCTGCATTGACCCGCTGTGTTGAAGACACACAGACACACAGACACGAACACTGACACAGACATACACATGGATGCATGTAGACAGACAGACACACACACACACACACACACACACACACAGATAGACAGACAGAGGACGGACACACACACACACACACACACACGCACATACAAACACACACTTTCAAGGAATGGTCCTCTTCTCATTCCCTTCAACCTGCCCCTGATCACTCTCCCTCCTGATCACTCTCTCCCTCCTGATCACCCTCTCCCTCCTGATCACTCTCCTGATCACCCTCCCTCCTGAGTGATAGACTATCTACACTCCTGATCACCCTCCCTCCTGATCACTCTCCCTCCTGATAACTCTCTCCCTCCAGATCACTCTCTCCCTCCAGATCACTCTCTCCCTCCAGATCACTCTCTCCCTCCTGATCGCCCTCCCTCCTGATCGCCCTCCCTCCTGATCACTCTCCCTCCTGATCGCCCTCCCTCCTGATCACTCTCCCTCCTGATCACTCTCTCCCTCCAGATCACTCTCTCCCTCCTGATCGCCCTCTCCCTCCTCATCACTCTCTCCCTCCTGATCGCCCTCCCTCCAGATCACTCTCTCCCTCCAGGTCACTCTCTCCCTCCAGGTCACTCTCTCCCTCCAGGTCACTCTCTCCCTCCTGATCGCCCTCTCCCTCCTGATCACTCTCTCCCTCCTGATCACTCTCTCCCTCCTGATCACTCTCTCCCTCCTGATCACTCTCTCCCTCCTGATCGCCCTCCCTCCTGATCGCCCTCCGTCCTGATCACTCTCTCCCTCCTGATCACTCTCTCCCTCCTGATCACTCTCTCCCTCCTGATCGCCCTCCCTCCTGATCACTCTCTCCCTCCTGATCGCTCTCTCCCTCCTGATCACTCTCTCCCTCCTGATCACTCTCTCCCTCCTGATCGCCCTCCCTCCTGATCACTCTCTCCCTCCTGATCACTCTCTCCCTCCTGATCACTCTCTCCCTCCTGATCGCCCTCCCTCCCGCACATTCCACGCCCTACTTTCGTTCCTCAGTCAGTCTGATCTCTCCCTCCTGATCACTCTCTCCCTCCTGATCACTCTCTCCCTCCTGATCGCCCTCCCTCCTGATCACTCTCTCCCTCCTGATCACTCTCTCCCTCCTGATCGCCCTCCCTCCTGATCACTCTCTCCCTCCTGATCGCCTCTCTCCCTCCTGACCGCCCTCCCTCCTGATCACTCTCTCCCTCCTGATCGCCCTCCCTCCTGATCACTCTCTCCCTCCTGATCGCCCTCTCCCTCCTGATCACCCTCCCTCCTGATCACTCCCTCCCTCCTGATCGCCCTCCCTCCTGATCAGTCTCTCCCTCCTGATCGCCCGCCCTCCTGATCGCCCTCCCTCCTGATCACTCTCCCTCCTGATCGCCCTCTCCCTCCTGATGACCCTCCCTCCTGATCACTCTCTCCCTCCTGATCACTCTCTCTCCTCCTGATCGCTCTGCCTCCTGATCACTCTCTCCCTCCTGATCACTCTCTCCCTCCTGATCGCCCTCCCTCCTGATCACCCTCCCTCCTGAGTGATAGACTATCTACACTCCGATCACTCTCTCCCTCCAGATCACTCTCTCCCTCCAGATCACTCTCTCCCTCCAGATCACTCTCTCCCTCCAGATCACTCTCTCCCTCCTGATCACTCTCTCCCTCCAGATCACTCTCTCCCTCCAGATCACCCTCCCTCCTGAGTGATAGACTATCTACACTCCTGATCACCCTCCCTCCTGATCACTCTCCCTCCTGATCACTCTCTCCCTCTAGATCACTCTCTCCCTCCAGATCACCCTCCTGATCACTCTCTCCCTCCTGATCGCCCTCCCTCCTGATCACTCTCTCCCTCCTGATCGCCCTCCCTCCTGATCACTCTCTCCCTCCTGATCGCCCTCCCTCCTGATCACTCTCTCCCTCCTGATCGCCCTCCCTCCAGATCACTCTCTCCCTCCTGATCCCCTCCCTCCAGATCACTCTCTCCCTCCTGATCACTCTCTCCCTCCAATCCCCCCGATCTCTCCCTCCTGATCGCCCTCCCTCCTGATCGCCCTCCCTCCTGATCACTCTCTCCCTCCTGATCACTCTCTCCCTCCTGATCACCCTTCCTCTTGCTGCGTGATGTTGATCACCTCCCCCCCCCCCACCTCCCCACCTTCTTCCCATCCACCACTCCCTCCCTTCAAAATTGAATTCCACTGATCCACCCTCTTGGGTAAAATATGCATCGACATGATTCAGAATAGGAGCATTCATTCCCTCAGTCTTTTTTTGTGGTTCGCAGAACGTCTTGGAGGAAAAAGAGCGTTACACATTTACTCATTACATAACAGGACGTTGCCGTTCCTCCAGATTCATTTAAAAGATATGTGTCGTTGGGGAATACTTGTTACCGTTTGTGTTGACAAGCTGCAGCAATGCCAAATCTTTGACGGGAAGAGTGTGATAAGAACAGGAGAGAGAGAGAGAGAGAGAGAGAGAGAGAGAGAGAGAGAGAGAGAGAGAGAGAGAGAGAGGGAGAGAGAGAGAGGGGGGGGGCAAAAAATAGTGAGAGAGAGGGAATGATGATGAAATTGGAAGAGAGAGAGAGAGAGAGAGAGAGAGAGAGAGAGAGAGAGAGAGAGAGAGACAGACAGACAGACAGACAGACAGAGAGAGAGAGAGAGAGAGACTCAAGACTCAAGACTCAAATGTTTTATTCATATAGGCCATAGCCCCTTAGAATGGGGTATACACTGTAATTCATGTCGAAAATAGACATTGGTATTCTTTACGTTATATACACACTTCGCTTCTTGAATGCTTTATATAAATAAATAGCTAGCTGTTTAACAGTGTTTTCATTCGATGACGACATTAACAGGGTTAACTTGAAAAGGCAAGGATTATTGAAATACTTTTGTGGGATGAATTGTTCTCTAAGATCTTTTAATACTGGACAAACCAATACAAAATGAACTTCATCCTCTTTCGTAATTTGACATAATGGACAGATCAGATTTCTGGTAGACGACTGTCTATAACGGAAATAATGAGTAAATAGATCAGAAACACCAAATCTAAACTTAGTCATAATGCGTTTATATGTTTTGTCTATTTTCATTGACATGTAGACAGGTAAACATCGTAAATGGTTATATGTTCTGAATAATTCAAATCTGTCACTGTTCTGTACATGAGAATTCCAGTTTTGCCAACTGCAATCAACCAGTCTTTCTCGAATACCTTGATAAAAACATCCACATCACCGACACCTTGGTTCATCCATACAAATCCGAAACCATATTCACACAATTTCATTCTCACATTAGTCACCCAGTTCTTTTTTCCCTCTGTCGTCTAAGTGTAACATCATTCGATATGCTTTGTATGGTAATCTGTAATCCTGCATCTGAATAATTCTAAGCCAGTATCGAACACATTTAACGGCGGAATTAAAAAAATATTGGAAATCTAGCTGTTTCACACCATATACCAAATCATTTGGTGTTTGCAATGATACTCCAAGGAATTTTTTCAGAGCAAAAAGATGGATCTTCTCACAATGTACGATAGCAGCAGCATCAAGGCCCCATACTTCAGCTCCATACTGCACCATAGGTTGAACTTGGGCATCAAATAACTTCAAAAACAAAGTAAGGGAGTCATTATTTAGCAACGACAATTTCTTTAGTATGCACAGCAACACAGTTTTGGCTCTACTTGCTAAATCCTTGCAAGCAAAGACAAAGCTCAAGCGCGTTGAGAAATATATACCTAAGTATTTATATACATTTACAACAGGCATTATAGAACCATTATATGTCCATCTCTCTCTCGCTGCAAGATATCCACCCTTTCTAAAAACAATTATATTGCTTTTTGCCATATTAACTTTTAATTCTAATGAAGCAGCAACTCTTTGTAAAGTATTTAACTGGGTTTGTAGCCCAATTACTGTTTCTGACACCAAGGCTACATCGTCAGCCAAAAGAAGAATGAAAATCTCCAAACCATCATTTATAAAATTTGCACCGTGCCTTCCACAACGTATAACTTCCTGTGTTAATTCATTAATGAATAAGAGAACAGAAGAGGGCTACAGACATCGCCCTGTTTCACACCAGAGGTACAGTTTATATAGTCTGTTAAAGCAGCACCAGATCGCACTCTTGCCTTTACACTATAATACATACTTAAAACACATTTATAAAGTTTCCCATGAATACCATTTTTAAGCAGGATAGGCCACAGCAAAGTTCTGTTTACTGAATCAAACGCCTTCTCAAAATCAATGAATGCAATATACAATTTACGATTTAAACAAAACTGTTTTTGTACAAATGCCATCAGTGTGAACATGTGGTCAACAGTAGAATAATTTTTCTTAAACCCAGCTTGATATTCTCCGGTAATATTATTTTCTTCCACCCACTCCTGCAATCTCCTGTTTATAATAGCACTGTACAGTTTACTGCAGATATTACACAACGAAATTCCTCTATAATTATTTGGATTGTTTGCATCTCCTTTTTTATACAATGGGATAACAATAGACTCGGACCAACATCTGGGATATACCCCTTGATCAAACAAGGAGTTAAAGATTTAACTAAAAAATCTAGAAACAAGTTTGACTGACAAGCAGTTTTATTAGTTCACCTACAATTCCGTCTGGTCCTGCAGCTTTGCGAGGTTTGATCTTTCTTAGAGCAATTAGAACTTCTTCTTTGGAAATGGGACGATTTAGATTGTTGTCGTCATAATCGGTTCCATCGATGTAATTTTCGTTTCCCATATCATTTTGAGAGCTGGCATTTCCTTCTAGCAGATCCCTGAAATGATTAAACCATGTTTCTAGACTTATATTGTTTACAGGTTGTTTCTTTTTTCGAAATTTTGTGAACGCAATCCCAAAAATCTTTTTGATTATTCACAGAATTAACTAATTTTGTCCAATAAAGCTTCATTATATTGTTTTTCTTTTCTTTTTAAAAGATGTTTATATTCTCTCCTAGCTTTGCAATAGGCCGCACGAGACGGTTCTGACAGAGAACGTCGAAATCTGTTCAATAAGTTACGAGCATTTTTTTGTTAAGTCTGCATTCCATATCAAACCAGTCGTCTTCTTTTTGACATTTTCCAATACAAACCTGTTTCTTCATGCCTTCCGCTGCCTCTTTTATACAACAATTAAACACGTTTAATGCATCTTCAATTTTTACTATCAACCAGTCGTACGGCTTCTTGCATGCGCACTTGCATTTCATCGGAAAAAAATGACATTTTTAAACAAATCAGCATAAGCTTCGCTCCAGACAATTTTTTTCAATTGTACAGCGCCTGTTGTTGACCTGTGAGGATTCATAGTTATGACATGGGGAAATGATCTTAAGTTCTAAAGGCATATGGTCAGAGTCGATGAGAGAGAGAGAGAGAGAGAGAGAGAGAGAGAGAGAGAATGATGGTAAAATTGGAAAAGAAGTAGACGGAGGAAGATGAAGAAGAAGAGAGGAAAGCGGAAAGAAAAAATAGATTGAAGAAGGGGAAGAGGAGGAAAAGAAAAGAGAAACTGAAAACTGGAGAAGGTGGAAAGTCCACAACTAAGCAAGTGACAACTCTCTCTAGTAATCGAATCTGAGAGCCACCGCGGAAAATGCATGCGACACGCACCTGTATGCAAAAGAATAGGAGGCGGGGAAAACTGTTTTGAGAGAGAGAGAAGAAAAGAGAGAGAGAGAGAGAGAGGGGGGGGAGGCACGCACGCACGCGCGCGCGCACACACACACACACATACACACACGTCATTATCTCCATATTCTGCGCAACCTAGCTCCTTCTCCCCCCACCCCCTCCCCACCCGTCCATCCCTCGCTCGCCCTGAGCTCCTCACCCGTCTCTCACAGAAGGAAGTCTGCATAGTCCTGGCGTGCCACGGACAATGGATGAGACGACCGAGACAGATGATTGACAGGCGAGTAATGAGAGGACAGGTCCATGTCTCTTTCCGACCCTCCATGAGTTAAGAGAGAAACCAGTCAAGCGACACAGCATCTTGCAGGGTCCCTTTCCTTCCACTTTGTTTTCCTCCTTGGAGTCAGCGATAGCTCTCCCCCCTCTCCTCCCCCCCCCCCCCCCCCCCCCCCCAAATCCTCCTCTTCTTACTCTCCGTCATCCTCTCCCTTCTTTCCTCTCTTTGTGTTTTAAAATCTTTCCCCCAACGTCTTCCACACCATCACAGAGGGGAGAAGAGAGAGAGAGAGAGAGAGAGAGAGAGAGAGAGAGAGAGAGAGAGAGAGAGGGAGGGAGGGAGAGATTGGGAGGGAGAGATTGGGAGGGAGGGGGGAGGGAGGAGAGAGACAGAGAGAGAAAAGGGTGTGAGGGAGATTACAGAAAGAGAGAGGGACACACACACGCAGACAGACACACAGACAGACAAAGGGAATGAGAGAGAGAGAGAGAGAGAGAGAGAGAGAAGAGAGAGAGAGAGAGAGAGAGAGAGTGAGAGACAGAGACAGAGAGATTGCGCGCGCGTGTGTGTGTGTGTGTGTGTGTGTGTGTGTGTGCGTGTTGTGTGTGTGTGTGTGTGTGTTGTGTGTGTGTGTGTGTGTGTGTGTGTGTGTATGGTGTGTGTGTGTGTGTGTGTGTGTGTGTGTGTGTGTGTGTGTGTGTGTGTGTGTGTGTGTGTTGTGTTTCATTCAGTTACATTTGACAGGGATACAAATACCGATGAAAGAAAGGGATCAGAGATGGGGAAAAACAGACCAGGAAAGATGCTAAAACAAGAATTAAGACAGGATGAGGGAGTGTGTGTGGGAGGGGGGGGGGGAGGGGGGAGGGGAGGAGTATGAGGCATGACCAGGGATGGGGAGAAAGGAAAAGTGGGGTGGGGGGGGGGGGTGACTCGAAGGCGAGAAAGATGGCAGTAGGAGGACATAAAAGGCAAGGCAGAACTGAAGGCAGAACAATTACCCAGAACGTACGATTAGGTCTTTCCAGGTGTTGGCAAAACAGTCTTTCCAGTTACATGTCAAACAATCTCGCTCCAGGTGTGGAATGTATAAGGTTTTTACCACGTAGTGAATAAGAGTTTTTTTTCCAGGTATCGAGAAATGCGACTGTTTTCACTTGTTGAAGAAATGAGGCTTGTCACCGTATTGAAGGACTAAGGATTTTCCAGGTAACCAAATACGGTCTCTCCAGGTATGGGTAAATAAGGATCTTTCATGCTGTTGGAAGCACATGGTCTTTCAGAAACGGAGCGAATAAGGTCCATCCAGCTGTTGGAGTACCAAGATCTTTCAAGCAGTTAGAAGAGAAAGATCTTTCCAGCGATTAGAGAAATATATATTTTTTTCCAATCTACTTGAGGAATAAGATCGTACCACCCATTAGAGGAATAAGATTTCCCAGCCACTGGAGGAAAAAGACCTTTCCAGCTATTGGAGGACCAAGATCTTTCCAGCTGTAAGAGGAACAAGATCTTTCCAGCTATTAGAGGAACAGGATCTTTCCAGCTATTGAAGGAACAAGATCTTTCCAGCTATTGGGGAGCAAGATCTTTCCAGCTATTGGAGGAACAAGATCTTTCCAGCTATTGGAGGAGCAAGATCTTTCCAGCAATTGGAGGAAAAAGATATTTCCAGCTATTGGAGGAAAAAGATCTTTCCAGCTATTGGAGGAACAAGATCTTTCCAGCCATTGGAGGAAAAAGATCTTTCCAGCAACTGGAGGAAAAAGATCTTTCCAGCTATTGGAGGAAAAAGATCTTTCCAGCATTGGAGGAACAAGATCTTTCCAGCTATTAGAGGAAAAGGATCTTTCCAGCAATTGGAGGAAAAGATCTTTCCAGCTATTGGAAGAACAAGATTCCCAGCCACATTAGGAACAAGATCTTTCTTGCTTTTGGACGAATAAGATCTTTTCTGCTACTGCAGGTACAAGACCTTCCCAGCAGTTGGAAGAAAAAGATTTCCCCAGCTATTGGAGCAGTAAGGTCAAGCAAACTATCCGACCAACGCGGGATTGCACCAAAAGGATGGACCCCCCCCCCCCCCCCCCCCTAATTCTATGCTACTCGCTTCCCGCTCAGACACATTCCAACCAAAGGGTACTTTCTACGACTTTATACAGTTCAAGACTAAGACTGTTCCCTCAGTATGCCTTCATTTAGTATTTTAATTCAAAGCAAAAAATGGCAAAAACGGACATCCTTTGAAACGTACGCAGCTGGTATGTCTGGCCATTTTGTGGCAGAGATGCGGGATGGTGGTGGTGGTGGAGGGGGGGGGGGGGGGGGTGGGGGGGGGGGGGGGCTGGAGGAGTTTCTCAGTATTATGGAAACATGTCAATACTAACCCCCCAACCCCCCCCCCACCCCCCCCCCTCCCCCCCCCCCCATCCCCAACGCTTTCAGTTTAGCTATTCACAAGGAGAGGTCTTTGTTGGTACAGACAAACGTCATCCGTTAAAGTCTTTAAATAAAGAATTACGGAAACTGACTAGCATCAAAACCTGAAATAATCTTTATTCTGCCTTTCAACTTTCTCTTTTTCTCCTTAATTATAATGAAAGCATCGATAATAACATTGCGAACAGTTACCACCGCTTATTTCTTGCTTCATGTTCATTCGATTTCTTGTTTTTAATCCTGGTAAGGCGGCCAAGCGTCATCAAAATGAAAGCAATCATTATAACCCTTGGAAAACAGACGACAAATCTCATGTGCATGAACACTGAAATATTTATGCGCGAATTGCAAGCCTTTAGAACACTGCTGTGCAAAGCTTCAGAACGCCAGAAATGCATGCTACAATTGTTTTCACTGCTCACGGCTTACCAGCGTCAAAATCCTCCTTTTTTTTTTTTAAAGTTGTGGATTCCTCATAATACGTGACTATTTTAACAGCATCAAAACCGGTGAAAATGAGCGTTTTCACATCACAGTTACCCCCCCCCCCCCCATCTTTTATTTTTATTTTTTTTTTTTTACTAAGGTTATTCAATAGACAATAGTTATGACTACTTTCTCGATTGCAATTACTGTTTTCATGAAGCTAACATTACGACCTGTTGACACTGAGGTGTCACCATACGAGAGTCTTATTTACGATTTTATATTATTGGTGCGGTTTTCTTTCTTTCTTGTTGTTGTCTTTTTGACGAACCAACCAAAAATGTGGGACAGACACAAACAGAGACAATGTTTATAACAAAGACGTTCCTTGGCTGTGAGTTATCTCTCCCCCCTCCCCACACCCTCTCTAACTCCTCCTCCCAAATCAACACTAACAAGCTATTTGTATTTCATCATTCTGTCAAAGGAAGCAAGAAACTATGAAAAGCGGCAGTACCAGGATGAAAAGAAGAAGGATGAGAGAGAGAGAGAGAGAGAGAGAGAGAGAGAGAGAGAGAGAAGAGAGAGAGAGAGAGAGAGAGAGAGAGAGAGAGATTTCTTCCCGTTTTTTTTTTTTCATTTTCTAGCTCACATCATCTCATTGAAATAGATACTTGAAGACGATATCAGAAACTTCATGAACATAGGATGAGCCTACGTGTGTGCCTCGTCTTAAAAAGGAAAAGAATGCACACCCCTTTCTCTCTGTCCCTCCCCACTCTCACCGTGTGTGTGTTGTGTGTGTGTGTGTGTGTGTGTGTGTGTGCGTGCGTGCGTGCGTGCGTGCGTGCGTGCGTGCGTGCGTGCATGCGCGCGCGCGCGCGTGTGTGTGTGTGTGTGTGCGCGCGCGCGTGTGTGTATGTGTGTGTGGTGTGTGTGGTGTGTGTGTGTGTGTGATGTGATGTGATG